>VXBH01008105.1:72153-87747 GCA_013400035.1 Rynchops niger | reverse complement strand
ACCGTCTTAATATCTGAATCCATTGAATGGAAGAGCAAACAAGTTATTCACATTGTGGGGTGGGGAGGACTGGCTGAGAAATTCCAGTCCTCTACAGTATTTTGGTTAATTGTGTTCTGTTAGTCTAGGTTTGGGAAGCATATTTGGGATGTAGCTACACTACATATTTGTATACTTCAGTTGACATGTGAATCGTTATTATGTGCTGGACCTTCTTTGCCAGTGTAATACAAGCATAATTTTTACATGACTGTCGTATCTGGGAAGGGTGATATTTATAATATTTCTTCTGCTTGCTGGTTTTGTATCTTCGTGGGTTTTTTTTTTTATTGTTTTCTGTGACTCGTATTTGAGCAGGAGGTTGCTCTCTGTGACATTTTGAGGTTTTGTTTCTTCCAGACTGAATTCTCTAAATCAGTTTGGCCATACCAAAAACTTTGTTAGTTATTACTCTTAGCACAACACCCAACTGTAATTTGCTTATTTCAGTGATGTAATTGTATCCTCAGGCCTTAGAAGCTGTGAACATTTTTCTCAACCTCATACTCAACTTTGACTCTAGGTTGCTTTTGAATACTTCAGTTTTGGTCAACACATAACAAAAGGTTATGACGGAAATGTCTAGTACATAAATTGAATTAAATTATCTGTGACTCAAAGAAATAACTCTGAGTTTAAGTGAAATTACCGATCTTGGTAGTTAAAAATTATTTAATTGGAAATGTCTGTATGAGTAAGGCAATAACATGGTTTCAGATGCGTTCAGATTAAAGTTCTTTTCTTTGAAAATATAGAATCGTTTTGTTTGGAAGAGACCTTTAAGATCATCACGTCAACCTGTTCGCTAGCACTGCCAAGTTAGCACTAAGCCATGTCCCTCAGCACTACTCCAGGGATGGTGACTCAACTGTTTCCTTGGGCAGCCTGTTCCAGTGCTTGACAACTCTTTTGGTGAAGATGTACTTCGTAATAGTCAATCTGCACCTCCCCTGGTGCAACTTGACGCCATTTCCTCTTGTCCTACCCCCTGTTACTTGGGAGAAGAGACCAACTTTCAGCTAGTTGTGGAGAGTGATAAGGTTTCCTCCCCTTAGCCTCCTTTTCTCCAGGCTAAACAACCCCAGTTCCCTCCAGCAGCTCCTCATAAGACTTGTGCTCCAGACCCCTCACCATCCTTGCTGCACTTCTTGGATGTACTCCATCACTTCATTGTCTTTCTTGGAGTGAGGGGCCCAAAACTGAATGTGGTATTTGAGGTGGGGCCTCACCCGTGTGAAGTACAGGGGGACCATCACCTCACTAGTCTTGCTGGCCACGCTATTCCTGATACAAGCCTGGATGCTCTTGGCCTTCTTGGGCACCAGGGCACACTGCTGGCTCATACTCAGCTGGCTGTTGAACAACACCCCCAGGTCCTTTTCTGCCGGGCAGCTTTCCAGCCATTCTTCCCAAACCCTGTAGCGCTGGATGGGGCTGCTGTGACCCAGGGGCAGGACCTGCCACTTGACCTTGTTGAACCTTGTACCATTGGCCTTGGCCCATTGATCCAGCCTGTCCAGATCCCTCTGTAGAGCCTTCCTACCCTCAAGCAGACCAACACTCTGACCCAACTTGGTGTCATCTGCAAAATTACTGAGGGTGCACTTGGTCCTCTAGTCCAGGTTGTTGATAAAGATCCTAAAAACAGAACTGCCTCCTGTACTGAGCCCTGGGGAACACCACTTGTGACTGGCTGCCAACTGGATTTAACTCTGTTCACCACCACTCTTTGGGCCCAGCAATCCAGNAGGGATGGCGATTCCCCTGGTTCCCTGGGCAGCCTCTTCCAGTGCTTGACAACTCTTTTGGTGAAGATGTACTTCGTAATAGTCAATCTGCACCTCCCCTGGTGCAACTTGACGCCATTTCCTCTTGTCCTACCCCCTGTTACTTGGGAGAAGAGACCAACTTTCAGCTAGTTGTGGAGAGTGATAAGGTTTCCTCCCCTTAGCCTCCTTTTCTCCAGGCTAAACAACCCCAGTTCCCTCCAGCAGCTCCTCATAAGACTTGTGCTCCAGACCCCTCACCATCCTTGCTGCACTTCTTGGATGTACTCCATCACTTCATTGTCTTTCTTGGAGTGAGGGGCCCAAAACTGAATGTGGTATTTGAGGTGGGGCCTCACCCGTGTGAAGTACAGGGGGACCATCACCTCACTAGTCTTGCTGGCCACGCTATTCCTGATACAAGCCTGGATGCTCTTGGCCTTCTTGGGCACCAGGGCACACTGCTGGCTCATACTCAGCTGGCTGTTGAACAACACCCCCAGGTCCTTTTCTGCCGGGCAGCTTTCCAGCCATTCTTCCCAAACCCTGTAGCGCTGGATGGGGCTGCTGTGACCCAGGGGCAGGACCTGCCACTTGACCTTGTTGAACCTTGTACCATTGGCCTTGGCCCATTGATCCAGCCTGTCCAGATCCCTCTGTAGAGCCTTCCTACCCTCAAGCAGACCAACACTCTGACCCAACTTGGTGTCATCTGCAAAATTACTGAGGGTGCACTTGGTCCTCTAGTCCAGGTTGTTGATAAAGATCCTAAAAACAGAACTGCCTCCTGTACTGAGCCCTGGGGAACACCACTTGTGACTGGCTGCCAACTGGATTTAACTCTGTTCACCACCACTCTTTGGGCCCAGCAATCCAGCCAGTTTTTTACGTAGCAAAGCATATGCCCATCCAAGTCGTGCGCAGCCATTTTCTCCAGAGAACACTGTGGGGAATGGTGTCAAAGTCTTTACTAATGTCTAGGTAGACAAACTCCACAGCCTTTCCCTCATCCACTAAGCCGGTTACCTTGTCATAGATCAGGCAAGAAAAGCAGGACGTGCCTTTCATGAAGCCATGCTGACTGGGCGTGATCACCTGGTTGTCCTGTATGTGCCGTGTGATGACGCTCAAGATGATCTTCATTCTTTGTGTGTAGTTCTGATTTCTGTGAATTATTCATTCCACTAGAAGGTTGCAATTGAACAGGAAAGGGTGGAGGATTATAGTTCAAAGAATTTTTCTGACAAAACTTTCAAGATGATCTTAAGCTAAGGTGATGTCCTTTATAGAGAGGATCAGATGATTTTTCTTAACTGTTCCTTCTTTTTTTTGTTCTTAAATGTCAATTTAAACCAGTGTAGCTTTTACAATGAACATGCCCTTCTCAGAAGCACTTACATCATGTTGGAGATACTAACTGGTCAAATTTCCAGATTGAGGTTGCAACTCAAATTGCAGCAATTGCACCTTACTTTCTCTGGTGGGTAGTTCTCAACTCTGTGCTGCTGTACGCTGACACAAGAGTTCGAGAAACTGCAATATGACTTAACCTGATAACATGATTCTCTGCTGCCAAAAAAGCAGTATCCCTTGTCCTGGCTTTCTGACCTCTCTCTCTAGATGTCTTCTGACTGTGCTTAGCCAACTTGACTTGCTAAACTGATAGAAATCAAATCTAGCAAAATCTGTACAGGTTTCTTCAGGCAAGTTAACCGAGCTTTGTGGCAGGCCTGGTGAGTACTGGAATAAGACAGAGGGCAGAACTGTTCTGGGTGAGGACGAGGAAGAGGAGAGAAAAATACAGACCTCTTTCTCTTGGCAGTAGATTCACCTTGTTTATGGAACTTTTATTTTGGGGAACTGGAAGACTTATTTTTAGCTTGGATCAGTTACATGACCAAATGCACAGCACTTGTACCTGAGGGGAATATGCCGTTAAAAGAAGGTAGCTAGGTTATCTTAGTGACACTGCTAGAACTCCGGTATGGTCCAGCTGTGGCTCTTACGGTTCTTTCGAAAACAGTTGATTTTGAGGATCCCTATTCCCAGTCCACTTCTCTTTATTTCTGTAGCCGAAGTTTACCACGGTGTCAGCTATTCATTCGATTTAAATTGGATTTGTGAAACAGTCTGTCTGGATTTGGTGAGTTTGGGAGCTGGTTGTTCATTATATTTTGTAGATCCATGTATTAAGGAGGCAGTGATCACTGTGAGTGATCTAAATGAGTGGCTGATGATGAAACTGCAAGAAGAAAACAATGGTTGTCTTAAACTGCAACATGTTAAAAAGTGTTAGTGTAGCATTAGAGCTTAAAACAGACATTTTGCCTAAAAATTCTTGAAAACTTGTTCTCAGGTAAAGAATTACAAAGTCTGATCACTTTCTGTGTCTAAATCAATTAATAATTGTAATTGGAGTAACTTAGAGTGAATTATTTATATTTAGTGTGTGTTTTGCTTCTAAATATCTAAAGGCCTTAAACCTTTTGCTTTTTAGAACGAATATGCATGAACGAGTGAACAGAACAGAGAGACAGTTTAAATCTCTCCCAGCTAACCAACAGCGTCTTCTTCCTCAATTCCTTCCTCACCTTGACGACATTCGGAAGTGCATTGATCATAATCAAGAGATACTGCAGACCATCGTGAATGACTGCGTTCATATGTTTGAAAATAAAGAATATGGAGAAGACGTATGTTAAAATGGACTTTTTCTACTCCAAAATTAAATTCTGTATGCTTTGGCATTTTCTACATTTATTTTCCACACTTTTAGGCCTCCAACTTTATTTTTTTTTTGCCTTCTTTATTTTCTCCTTTCTTACTTCTTGTTTGCTTACACTTTCTCACTCTTATCGTTCACATCTTCTAGAACAGATGTTTAATAAAAGTATTTGTTGTTAGTCCTTGTAGTTACACTTATGAAAACTAACTGTGGATCTGGCAAATCACAGTAATCACTTACTCTAAAAAAGAGTTTTTCTGTCCAGAGTTCTAGCTCTGCCCTGGCTACATTTTAAAATTATTTTTTCAGTTAACCATGTAGAGCATAAATGGTGGTGTCTGTCTTACTCTAGGTTATTATATGTTATGGCATTCTAAATCAGTTACAATTTTAGATAGGCCAAGTATTTTTCATGTTCTTACCTGTAAAAACTTTTTCACTGCTTACCTGCTTTTTCAGTGTGGCATCTCCGTCAAATAAAATTTCATTCAGACTAAAAGACTGACAGAGGTGGAAATTGAAGTCCTTTTTTGGTATCTGCAGGCAAGGTACAGTAATGGGCAGCTCTAATGGTGAGCTTCTCAGTGTTGCCTCATCAGTACCTGAAGGGGATTCTGTTCTCAGGGTAAGCAGTTCAGCCTCTGCATTGTGGTCCCTTCCTGAATAAGGACTACCAAATGTGCTCTGCTATGCCATACTATGTATTGTTTTGTTGATGTGGAACCCGGTCTCTTGGGTGCCAAATTGAGACCAGCAAACTGAGTTTGTTTAGGATTCTGGGTTGGATTTGAGCCCTGGTCCCAGGAGCGAAAGGCGAGCTATAACTCCTGACACCCCTTACAGCATGGCTTTTGTCTGTTTATAATTTACTTCTGGTTTTGTTATTTTAAAGGCTAAAGATACATGGTACATTGTCCGCTAACTCTTTTTTTTTTTTCCCCCCACTTTAATCAGGGAAGAGGGAACATTACACCAGCTTCAACATTTGACATGGATAAATTAAAATCCACTTTGAAACAGTTTGTGAGAGACTGGAGTGGAGAGGGAAAGCCTGAGAGAGATTCCTGCTACCAGCCAATCATTAATGAAATTATAAAGAACTTTCCAAAAGAAAGATGGTAATAGTGTTTTAAAACTTAACTTTATGTGGGCATACGCTTTGCACAAATCTAACAAATTTTTTATGGAGTAATGAAAAGCTTGGATTTTAAAATACATAAATTCCTATGAATGCAGTGGAATTTATTTTTTAATCAAGAAAGTTTTTGTTTCTAATACAAGGTGCTGGAAAAGAGCATAGTTATAATCTTCACAAAGGAATACCAGGTAAACCAGAAATAATTTTTTTTTTTCCTGCAGCTTGACGTAACGGGATATCTGTTAACTTTTCAAGTAAGAGACCTCAGGACATTGTGAAGTTAACTCAGTTGTTCTCGGTGAGGTAAAGTTTGCAGGTTAGCAGATTCTCAGAGCGTATGTGCTGCAGATAAAGGGAAGGACCCTTGTGGCAGCAGTAACTATGAGTATTGCCCTTCCTAGGGCAATAGGAAGGAGGGAAGAAGACTCTTAACCTCAAGTGCAGTTTTATTGCACTAAGAATTTACCCTGCAAATACTTAATTCTTGCCTTGGTTTCAGACAGGTGCTACGAGGCAAGTATTATAAAAGCTCTGCTGCCTGTGTGAGGGTAGCTGTGTAACTGCGTTGGCTTGTTAACACCACCAAAATAGTAATCAGTGCGGGGTTTTTTAGGTAACTTGAAGTAGAATTGTTCTGGTAGAATCTTGGAGGGCACTACTGCTGTAAGAATTACATGTTTAGTGGTTCTGCCATTTATTCATCCCAGTTATCACAAAGTACCTTTTACTTTAAACTCGGAAAATTTGTGGACTTTGTATTCATAAATGTAACAGGTCAGAACTGAGGTTTGATATAGTCAGGTGTTACTGTGAGGTTTTTTTTTTCTCAGTTATTGCTAATAAAGCACTTGTACCAATTTTAAAATACCTTCCACTAGCTATCTTCTAATTTTCATTAGTAAAGACTGTTAGTGGCAGCAGAACATGGAATGGACATGGTTGGTTGGTTTCTCTTTTGCCTTAGGGTAACTTATCTCAAGGTGTATGCACCTCTGAAAATGCTTTATCTGAAGGTGAAGTTTCTGCAATGTTTTTAGTGCTAATAGTGCAGTCAATAAGATAAAAAAGAATTAAATACTACAGGTTACCTGATATACCTCTGATATGCATATCTGTAGGAAAAGTCATAGTTAGTTTTAAAAGTAATCATTCTAATCTCCAGGGTAGCACTTCACCTTTTTTCTCTGTGTGTGAGCTTTTTTGGCTATGGGAGAAGTAACTTATATTAAAGAGATACATCACTGAAGTTGGAAAGTCTTGACTTTGACATTAATCGTCAATGAGCTCTGTTTCAAACCCTCCAGTTGGTATTAGAAAGAAACAGAATGGGTGAATCTGAAGTTGATAACTTTGTGCTTCTTTATTAGGCATTCTGTTTGTTGTCAAACATAAGTAACATGACAGTGCTTCTGCCCCTGTTGTGATGGCTCTCAAATACAAGTTGGGTTTTTTTGTCTCTACAGAAATCTACGTACCTATTTAAAGTTTTAATATTGATAATCGTTATGGAGCTGCCGTGGCATTTATGCAAAACCTTTTCTCAGTTCATGCATTGTTACTGTTTTCAGCTCACTCTTTTTCCTAGTGACCAAAAGCTCTCCTATTTAGGTGTATTTACCTCTTTGAGGCAAGGAGCAGGGTTGTTCACAAGGGCCTTTTCTCTTCGTGTATTACCAGGCTTCACTGGCAGTGCCACCTCACCTTGTCTGAGAAGTAACTTTCCTCGCAGGGCAGGCTGATTGGTAAATTTGCTTCCTTTTTTACAGTTTTGGATGGGAGCAGTGGTTTTCAGTTTGAAGGAAAGGACAGTGACTGAACTGACCATAGTGAAGTTATTCTGTCTGGCTGTTGTATATAGTGGGTGCAAAGTCCATTTTCTTTGGGGGGAACTGGCTGTGGGTGCTGATGTGGGAAAACAGCCCGTGGATGGAACCTCATAGTGCAGCTTTACATTCCTTTAGAGTTCACCTTTGTAGCACAGAGTGCTGAAGTCTCCTGAAATTATGAGATTAAAGTGCCAGAGAAAAAGTATGTTGTTGGCACTGGGTGATGAAAACAGCTTTGTCTAGATGTATTTTGCATTGAAAAAGATGGAGAAATAATTTAAATTTAAAGCTGTGAGTACAAGTCACCTTTTTAATGCCTTCAGTGGAATTACACATTCAGTTTCTAGTTAACAATATTTGTTAATGTTATTGGTTCCATGTGTTGGAGTTATGTGAAAAAGGAGTTAAATTTTTGAAACTATTCAAGTATGTTTCACTCTGTCCATGCACAGGTTGTATTGCTGCTCTTCTTTGCAAAATTGGCCTACGTTGGCTTAGTTGGTCTGCAAAGAACAGGAAAAGAAGTCAAGTGCTCTATATGCTTCCCCTTCTGGGAAGCAGAAGAGATACAAGCAATGGTTGACAGCATTTGTAAATTAGAACAGTCTTGTGAGTAGGTGCTGCTGTTATCTTGTGTTTCAGTCCAGTTTTCTGACTAGGCTGTCATCTAAAAATAAAATAAAACGGCAAAAGCTGTTTCTGCCTTCCATTCCTCTTCAGAAATAATGCTGTCTTTTTGTTTAGCACCTTAATACAGAATGTGTTAGTAGGATCAACAAAACAGTTTAAAGTGAAGTCCCATGAGATAAGATCTTCATGAAGAGCTGACAGATTTCCTGCATTATTCATGTTGGGATTTAATTGTTTTTCAGCTCAGTTGGTCTCTATAATATTGTCTACCTTTTGATGAAGCCATTTAAATTTCTTTGATTTTTTGGATCTGAATGAACCACGATCACCGCTTTTTACATTTTATTTATTGATAGCTTTTATTTCTTGAAGGAATTAATCGTTAAAGCATTTTTATGGGGAAACTTTAAGTCAAAAATCTAAATAAGTTACCAATATGTTGTTATTTTTTTTAATTCCTCTTTTCTTTTGTTGTTTTGATTTTCCTTTCACTTCTACTGTTACTTCTTACGTGAAAAGGATGTAAGGACCATCAGCTTCTTGTCCAAAAGAAATCAAAGAAATCGTTAACCTTTTAATTAATTATGATTCCATGGCCAAGAACAGTAAACTTAGGTATTTTCTCCAAAGTTTTCTTTTATTCATTACCTTGGCCTCTGGAACCCCTAACTTGAAATTTAAATCTATCCCACTGTCCAGGAATTGACTGCATTTTCCAAGATACTGGCAGGACAGTTGCCTTTTTATTTGAAAAATATAGTTTATTAGTCCTGAGCCTGAGCTTGGCTCTAGTTTCTGCATGTCCTCAGTCACGTTTATAGATAAATTTCTGCTTTATACAAATGTAATTTAACTTTATATAAAATACATCTGTCCTTGCAGGGGTTTTAATCTCGTCAAAAATTGCGCTTAGCATAAATTTTGCTTTAAACGTTGGATTTAAGAACGAACTATATCTTCAGTGTTACTGCAGTCCACTGACATCTTTGCAGGTGTTTACATGGAAGTATATAAACCTTAGCTGCTACGTTTGGAGAATATCTAAATTTACAAATGTTAAAGAGAGAAGACATCAGGAAAGAATGAGTCACACTGTGATTCTGTGCTGATGTTTGTACTGATCTTCTGTGTGTGGGGTGTATATTTTTTATCACTTCTTATCATTAGATAACATTGAATCGAAGTGTTTAGTTTATGAAAATGAGGTTTGTATTTGATCATACAAACTAATTTTTCATTTGATGAACTTCAGTTTATGCCTTCAGCACTATTATTTTTTTGTTAAAGCACAATAGGCATAAAATAAGAAGCCCCTATTTTTATCAAGCGTATTTTACCCTTAAAGAAAGAACAGCAGGTTAAAAATCTTCATTAATGTCATTAAACTTCTAAAAGCTGAAAATACATCACACTAAAATGCAGTACAGTAATGGCAGGACAGAGTTTAGTTGTTTATGATATTTCTCCACTATATTTTTAAGAGACTGCTGCAGTTTCAGTAGTTGAGCGAAACAGTACCATGCAGCCCTCTTCCCTGCTCTTCGGCCAGCCTTCTCTCCCTACATCTGTCAGGTTAATAAGTCAGTATCTCCTCTGTGTTGCTCCACAGGTTTTTAATGGGTACTTGTTGGATACCCGCTTACGTTCCTAACCAATGCTAGATCTGTCATAGAAATCCTGCTGCTGCTGGCTAGTTCAAGGCTGGTTTCACTGTGGATGCCTTTGGGTTATTATCAGTTATTGCAGTTCAGGATTATTTTTTTTAAATGTGTGTGCAACTGCTGCAATTACTTATCTACCAGAGGAAAAGTGGCTTCATAGGAGTGCTCCTTAAGTAATAGCAAAGTCCCAATTTCCTGCTTCTTGTTATTATCAGAAAACAGAATCTGAAAGTATAATGGAAGGGAAACGAAAATCAGGAATTAGAAGAACTTTGATTTTCCATTTGGGAGGCTTCACTAATTAGATGATTAAGCCACAAACCAAAAGCGACTGTTAAGACTGCTTTGTTAGCTTGTGTGGTCTTTAGAAAAGAATAATGCTTTCTTTGGATTTTGATATACTATTCAGAATTTACATTACTCCTACACTCATGTTCATGCTTATGCAGCATACTAACTATTTTGAACCCTTTTTCGCAACCTGAATTTTTATGTAGTCAAAGGCTTTGCGTTTTGTTTTCATCATATGTTTGGAAGTGCTGATTGTGGCTTCCTTCATTTAGTTGCATATAAATTGATACACGGATGTTTTGTCTGTGAACGTGATATGCAAAAGGAGGGTAGTCTTGAGTGTTCACACTTGGTTTTTTGGTATATGAAATTATAAAGTCTTGTTCATGACTGGAAAGTGAAAAAATACTTCTTTTTATATTAAGTATCTTTTCAGTTTGACGTAGGAGTGTTTTTGTTTCGTGACTGAAGGTTTGATTGCATTGAGGTGGAAGTCTAATGGTTAAAATAAGTATATATTGCCTTTTCTGCCTGAAAGGAAATTTTGAGGTTCTTAGTTCTTCTATTAGTTGCTGAACTTGAAAGATAGGAGAGGTTTTGTAGGTATCACAGTAAACACACACTGCCAGATGTCTTCTGGTCATCTTCAACTTGATGCCTAGTTAAGGGAATTGAAGGCTTAGAGACCTGCAATGTACTTTGATTTAGAAAAATCTTACGTTACTTAATGTGAGTGAAATTGGTGAACAGCATATGTAAAACCTGCAGTTGCTGAGAAGATAACTACTTTAAGGTATTTACAGTCTGAATTCCTTATCAACTAATGGAAGTTTTGTTTATTTTGTGTTTCTGATGTCAAAATACTTCTTAATTTTTTATGCGATGTAACCAAGAAGATTTCTAGAATATTTACTAGTTATCAGTGGGCCTCATAGGAAAATAAATCGTGCTATATGGTAATGTTCTTTCATCAATTCACTTAAGAGATTTTTAGCTTGGTAACTGTAAAAGTTTTCAGGAAAAAAATTGTTTTGTAATTATGCTCTGTATTCTGAATGAGGGTTGTATATGTTCTTTTGAATAATTTCTGTGAATTATTTTGTACAATTAACCAATCTGATCAGAACTGGCTCAGATTGTATTTTAAAAGTAAAGTCATACAGGAATTACATTATAGTATTTAAGTATATGGGGGGAAAAATGTTTGACTGGACCTCTTAAGTTTTGTTAAGAGGTATCAGATAAAGTCTTAACTATTATTTTTGTTCTGTTGCAGGGATTTCTCCAAAGTTAAGATCCTGGTACCTGGTGCTGGGCTAGGTAGATTGGCATGGGAAATAGCTATGCTTGGTTATGCTTGCCAAGGAAATGAATGGAGCCTCTTTATGCTTTTTTCTTCTAACTTTGTACTCAACAGGTACATAGCTTATGTTTTACTTGCTGATTGAAACCTAGGGAGGCAAAATTGTAAATGAGAAAAACTTGAATAAATAAAACTCACAAGAACAGATTTGCAAGTCCTACCACAGGACACACAAAACCGCTTTTTAGGATGTTTTAATGAAAAAAGAAATAAATTAGTGGGACAAACCGGGGAGGGAAGCATTGTATCTAAGTCATTAAGATTATAGCAGGAAGCATGGCTTTTAAGTTATGAGATTTACAATCTCTAGACTGTGCTGCAGATTTTCTGCGTAATCTTGAATAGGTTTTTATGATTTATTTCACATCTGTTTCTGTAAAATGCACACCTGTCTCACCGGTGTCAAATATGGACTAGTTAATGTGTGCGTGGTACTTAGTGGTGGTGAAGAGTAACAGGAAACACATTAAAGAAAGTGTTACATTCCATACTAAAATTCCAGGCACTGTTTTGACATTAAGAACAACCACCGAAGCACACTGAACCACTTCTTAAGCAAGTGGTTAAAACAATATAGTTTTACAGTTAACGCTGAGGTACTAAATTTGAATGTAGTAAATTTCACTTTATAGGTTTAACTTAGAGTGAAATTTTTATATTTGTTACTCTTGTCACTCGCATTGGAAATTCCTGGTTTCATAATGAACTAGTTACAGAGGAAAGAAGGCAACAAATGCAACATTCTTTGAAGATGGAGGGTGGGAAGACTGGTGGTGGGTGGGCAGCTATGAAGGAGGTCTGTGGCGGATGTTTTGCTTTTGCTTTATACCAGGTTCAGAGAGACAGAATTTGCCTGGTCATTCTTCAATCTGAAATGATGCACCTTTGCTGAGAACACCTAAACTATTGGCTTGCTGTATTCTGTATTATCATGATGTTTTGGAGTCCTGTTTGTAGGCTGATTGTTCACAGAGAACTGTGATAATCTTAAATATGTTACAGCTTGCTGTCCAAAAACAAGGGGAAAACACTGTTTATTATGACTGTTGCATGTCTGCTTAAACCAGTAGTGTTCAATGTGATGAAAATAAATATTTGCTAGAGGTTGATTTGTTCTTTTTTTTTACATTATTCTTAAATGACTAATCTTCTGGCGAAATTGCATATTACAGTTGAGCTGATCTAATGCCTCGCAGCTACTGAAAGGAGGTCACATTCTTCTCGTGCTTAGCTCTACAGCACTGCTGGCACTAAGGCTCTTTAGAAGTTTTGAAATTATTCAAAGCAGCATAAAAGTTTTCATTTCCCATCTTTGGGAGCGCTGATCAGCTGTCACAGTGGTTCAAATCTGAAACTTAACTTCACCCCTTACTACCTCTGATGACATGTTGTTTGGCCTTCCTGCCTATATGGGGAATTCTCATGAAGATCCATGCTTAGCCTACGATAGTAATCATTCTTAGCATCTAATGCTCATGTGGAGTTTCCTATTTATATAAGATATTTAGCAAAGAGGTGTATATGCATTAGATTTGCTAACAGTATTAGATTTTAGGCAGCAAAATTGTGTGTTGCTCAGCTGCTGTAATCCTCATCCTTGCTGGGCAAGTTAACAGTAACGAGTTTCCTTGTTAGTGTGGAAGAGAATACTGCTAACCTGAGTATGAATTTCAGCCGATTCAGCTGAAGTCTAAGCATTCCTTTCTGCCAGTCTAGGCTTGGAATGTCTATTAAGAAAGTTTTAGGAACTTTTGTGATTTTTTTATTTTAGTCTTAAGTGTATGTTCCTAGTTAGCCTTCTGAAATGGACATGTTTGCCTTCCTGGAACTGGAAGAAACAGGAATGATCAATAGGAGCTAAACTTAGCGGTTAAGGAAGGGTGGTAAGAAAGAAGGATTTTTCAAATTATTTTTTAACTAGAGGTTTAATTTAATTATTTTTTGTTTTCAGTTGGTAAAAGCATGAGGATTTTGCTAACGTGCTTATAGTTTGGATATACCTTCTTTCCCTGACCTTGGTTTATTTTTAGGAACACAAAGTACTGTCTTGAGTATCAAGCCAACTACAACAGTGGGCTCCTAAATATGGTACAGTGACTTAAGTCTTCTATATACAAAGTGGTATCTGCTGTAAAAAGAAATCTAATTCTCTTAAGTTGTGAAGATTTGTTACTGTGGATGAAGTTGCATAGCATGCTATGTAGAGAGTGCATCAAGGGGTAATTGTGGTCACTAAAAGTATTTGAAATTAGTTAGCATTATTCCACTGAAGAAGCTCTAATTTGAAAATAAAGCGACACTGGAGTAGTTAAGCTACAATGGCTCCAAGGCTGCTGCTGTCCCCATATGGGAAACTGTGCTTTTTCTTGTATGGGTAAGGTTCTTAACTGCTGGTGGGTTTTTTTAGTGTTGTCATGGTTTTGGCCAGACTGGCCAATCAGAATGACAGGTGGCCCTCCCTGCCCTTGTCTCTCTCCAAAGAGAGGAGTGGAAGAGATAATGAGACTTACAGGTTTAGAAAAAGAACTAAACTTCTTTAATGAAAATCATAACAAATAAGGAAATAATAATAAACAAAAAGTGCACAATATATACATAACCGTATCCAGCTCCCAGGATGACGATCACATCACCAGCAGGCACAGGGAAAGTCCCAGACTGGAGTCAGAGACGGACAGGAGCTGAATTCTGGATCTGGATTCAGGAATGCTCAGATCGGGATCAAAGGCAGGCGAACAGACAGGGTCCTCCTCGGACATCGGCCACTGAAGAAAGAGACTTGCCCCTGTGATCCCTCAGCTTTTGTACTGAGCATGGGGCAGATGGGATGGAATACACTGTTGGTCAGTTTTGGGTCACCTGTCCTGTCCACTCCTCCCTGCAGGTGGGACCCTTCTGTGCTTCTCTGCTTACGACCCTCCAATGGGGCAAACAGCGAAGTTAGGTGACCTTGGTTGTTATAGCAATAAGTATAAGCAAGAGCCTCTGTGCATACCATTCCTTGGTATAATCAGGTCTTATCGCTTGGAGAGTGAACAGTGTCTGAACAATATGCTGTTAATTTCAGAGTTTAGTCAGTTAGAAGAGACCCAGCTAAAAAGTAAAATTACAAACCAGAAAATTGGTTCTGTTTTACCTCAAACCAGGACGAATGTTTAAGTGAGTTCTGGATACAATGACAGGTGGCAGAGGTCATCACTGGTGACATACAGACACATTTAATTTCTTACGTGTTTTGGAAGAGCAAAAACTGCAAAGCATAAACTGTTTTCCTGCCTCTGGAAAGCATACCAAAATTTTCAGGCTGTCTAGAGGCACAGGACACACATTACTTCACTTTGACATCTGACAGGAGAAGAAACAACACTGGGGTCGTATCTATCTGGAGGAGACAGGAGCAGCTTGTTGATGACTTGCTGTTTTCAGCAGCTGGAGATTCAGAGCACAGGGTCAGTTGTCTTGATCCAACAGCCCTTCAGTAGCAGTAATCCCATTTACGAATATTTGAGAAAGTTCAGCTGAAGTAATATAAAATGACTTCGTACTCAAGTCAGAGTAGGCTTGGTTTAAAAAACCTTTAATTAATACTGATATAATTCATGCTAGTAATTGGGTGGTCTATGCTTTCCAGAAAGAATGCGACTTTAGATCTTGACACTGAGAAGGCTGATTAATTGTATTTGTTGCATGTCCATGAATGCTTTAGAATGAAAACTCTTAAGCATTTTATCTTTAATTCAGTTGACAGAAGTAGGATTTGACCTACACCTCTTTTCCACTGAATGTTGAACAGTAAATGCCCTGCCCCTATGGAAAATAGTGAAATGCATAAAACTTAGTTAAAGATGTTAAATTGTTATAACATAACTTACATCATATGTTCTTTGTTGGAAGGATGAAATTGTAAAGGATTGCAGTACATAGTTTTGACGTATAAATTACTGAAGCTGGAAAGGGAGGTTTTCGGGCTTGAATATGGAGAGGGATTGGTCTTTTATATTAAATTGGAAAAACCTTTGGGAACTGTTCAGAAGTCTACATTAATATACTTCATACTGGATAAAAAAAAAAACAACAAGGAAGTCTGTGTTCCGTTATAGCTCAGAAAAAAGCTCCTTTCTAATCTACTCAGATCTCTTTATCTTGCTTTTGGGG
>VXBH01008105.1:44326-62329 GCA_013400035.1 Rynchops niger | reverse complement strand
ATAATCTCTGTTGTTTGACGTTGCAGCTCAGGCTTACTACAACATCTGGCCATTTTCTTTCTTAACTTTTTGTTTGGGATGGGCATTTAGCAGTGATAGGAACCAAAGTGATGGCAGTGGTCAGGGGAAGAGAATCAGTTATTTAATGATCAGGATATATACAAATGCGCAGTTGAATTCTGACATTTCTGGTTAACTTTCAAAAATGTACATTCTCCTCCCTGGCCTTGATCACATTTTACACAATAGGCCAGAAAACAAAATATGATGCTGAGAAAGTTTTAGTTTTGCAAAAATAAAATGCTAGGTCTAATTTCGTGCCTGCCTGTAAGTTTGAAATATGTAAACTCACCTTTCCTCCCACCTGGACCTTTTAAGTGATACTGAAATATTTGATCCAGTGATGTGGGAGGGGCAGAAGGTCTAATCGGGTCAGATGGATTTTGAACTCCAGTTTTAGACTCTCTGGTTTTGAAAAATTGGGACCTTTGATGGTGTAACATGCATTTATGATCTGTAAAGAAAATTGTGGCTTTTCTTTCTCAGGCTTTGCCTTTTGGTGGGGCTTTTTGGTGTTTGTTTGTTTGGTTTGGTTTGGTTTTTTCCTGTGATGGATGGTAGAATTAAGGCATAAAAGAATTGAGGAAAAAATTCTATGTCCTATGAAAATTTCACATGCTTTTTAGGCAGCACCTTTTAAACACAGTCACATCTTTCATTTTTGAAGAGAGAACAAGCATCTTCTGAAGCAAATCAAATTTAAAAAATCGAGCAGACCTCTACGGAACTCCGTCACAAATATGATGCTGAATTCTANTTGTGGGCCTCTTAAAAGCTATTATATATATATTTTTTTTTTTTTTCATCTCCCGAAGCAAAAGAAGTAACGCGTCTAGCTTTTTTTCCTTCCCTCCCTATAGAAAAACTGATGGGAAACAGGCTATCTGGAGTTCACCTTAGGTCTGTATTCAGCGACATCCCCATCCAAAAGTGTGGTGAAAGCCTGAAGAGTTTATTTTTATTATATATTATAGATAACATGNGGCCTTGATCACATTTTACACAATAGGCCAGAAAACAAAATATGATGCTGAGAAAGTTTTAGTTTTGCAAAAATAAAATGCTAGGTCTAATTTCGTGCCTGCCTGTAAGTTTGAAATATGTAAACTCACCTTTCCTCCCACCTGGACCTTTTAAGTGATACTGAAATATTTGATCCAGTGATGTGGGAGGGGCAGAAGGTCTAATCGGGTCAGATGGATTTTGAACTCCAGTTTTAGACTCTCTGGTTTTGAAAAATTGGGACCTTTGATGGTGTAACATGCATTTATGATCTGTAAAGAAAATTGTGGCTTTTCTTTCTCAGGCTTTGCCTTTTGGTGGGGCTTTTTGGTGTTTGTTTGTTTGGTTTGGTTTGGTTTTTTCCTGTGATGGATGGTAGAATTAAGGCATAAAAGAATTGAGGAAAAAATTCTATGTCCTATGAAAATTTCACATGCTTTTTAGGCAGCACCTTTTAAACACAGTCACATCTTTCATTTTTGAAGAGAGAACAAGCATCTTCTGAAGCAAATCAAATTTAAAAAATCGAGCAGACCTCTACGGAACTCCGTCACAAATATGATGCTGAATTCTATACTTATCCCTAGGGTTATTAGGCATAGTTTTGTAAGCTTTAGCAGTGGTAGGAAGGCAAAACAAAGCCCCCTAGATTTCCAAACAGTAAAGAGTATTGCACTGTATAAAATATTTTTGTAAGACTGTATTTTTCACAGGTTGATTCCTGAAGTACAGTATTGTGTAAAAATATATTTTTGCTCTAAAATAAAGCAGACAAGAGGTGTTTCTTCCATCTTTTGTGTGTTCCACCTGTATATTTTAAGTCTTTCACAAGGATATTTCTGATGATGATTTCTACACCTTTTGGAAAATACAGCTGTAGGTTGGGATTATTCTTTCATCTTTTGTGGATTGTGTAGTTGATTACACTAATAATCACGATCAGGACACTTAAATTTCATAGTGTTTTTGTTAAAGTTATGAGCAATTCTAATTATATTACTATGGACAGGAAAAATTGAGTTTGATTTGCAAGCACACCTTTGCAGCTAGACTTGGAAAATTAACTCCTTAAAAATTAAACACCTTCATCCACAGAAACTGAGCTGTACCTACCTTGCTAGAATTTCTTCTGAAAACCTGTTTTGAAAGATACTTAGGTGAATGTGAATATTTTGACATTTTATTTTGCATTTTATATATGAATGTTTAGTATTTGCCTCTGTCTTTTATGCCCCCTGGTTATTGGGAGGTACTAATAAACTGAAATACTGCTCTTCTGGAGACTTGAATGCTCTTGAGATTAATTCTGTATGCAGTCTGAGTCCAAAATTAAGAGTATGCTTATTTTTGTGGTTATGAAGTTTTAGATTATAATCTCTTTGAAACAAGAATGCTGTCATTAACTCTGTGCATACAAAGCACCTAGCACAGGGGTGTTCTGACTCAAGTACTTAGGTATCACACACTGTGAGCAGTAACTTACTGAAATATAAGGGGAGTTCAGATGAAACATGGGAAGAATTTGTAAGGGTGACTGACAGTTTCTGAAACTCCATTGCTGGAGATTTTTTCCAAAGAATTTGTTAGCCACCTGCCCTGCACAGTTCTGTGTGAGTGACACTGCATCAGTGGTTCCACAGGCTGGAAAATCTTCCTTTCTCTTTTGCACTCTGTTACTAATGCTGTGCAGTATAAAAATTTCAGTTTACAAGAATATTTATGCAAATGTGTGCAACTACTTATAGTTTGGATTTCTCCCAGTTTCCATATAATCAATCAGTCCTTCTGTTGCTGTGGCATTATATTATTTAATTGGTTTTGGTCTTGATTTCCATTAATGGTAACTTTGGTTCTTTAATTTTTCTTGAAGATGATCTTTTCCTAGTGAGCAAATTCATATTAGTAATACTCTACAGACAGGCAGCCATCTTGCTGCTATGAAATGCCTACACCTTTCATACCTTTCTTGATTATCACAAAATTGTGATATACAGGGTTTTTGTAGTATAGCCAGGTTACCTACTACAACAAATTGTAGTTCATGAGAGGTTTATGTGGTAACAAATAGAAAAATGTATTCTTTAAATGGAAAGTATGGTGATTTTATGTACTTCTCTCTTTCGGGCAGAGGGGGAAAGCATAATTTTTCCGGTATCTGAGAGGCTTTATGGATGATACTTATTGTGATTTTTTGAACATGACATTTTTTTATTCTGTTACAGAGCCGGCAGACAAAGCATGAAATTTGTCAAGAGCCATTTCAAAACAGTTATACCAGTTTATTTGCTAAAAATACTTCTGTTCAGCACCTGTTACAGCTGAGACATTAAAGTAAAATATTTAAAAATTGTGATTGTATGTTAGAAAAAATGCAAACCAATATTATATAGAAATGTATTATTTTAGGTTTGCGGCAGCATTCAGTATTTTTACATACCCGAAGAAAGTATATGCTCAAGACCTAAGGAATGACTTGAGAATACCTCTTCCTATGTGTATCATGTCCATAGATATACACACAGATTGGCTACTGTTTATAACCACAACATGTGATTATAAATAAACAGTGTGTTTTCTAACAGAGATCTTTTTTAAAAAAAATTAAATTGTGGTGCCATATTGAAGCAGTCCATAAGTACATGTTCCTCCAAGGTTTTTCTTGTACAACTTACTAGTTCTTAAATTTTCCCCTTCCTGCCCCTAGAAGAGGTCTTAATTTTTCTCTCGAGTAGAAAATGTAGATACAGAAAAGAAGCAGCAGAATGTGGTAGAATCATTACCCCAATGCTTTACTTTTCCTGTAAATATCATCCTCTGAGTTGATGTAAAATAGCTAAATACATTCTTCTGAATACCAGCTTCTAAACGTACATTAAATTTGTATACCATTTTGAGAAGAAAAAGCAGTGAACAGTTTTTGTATGCAAAATCCAATAGTTGCACAAGTTTTACAGTATTGTTTTGTGCAATAGATTGCAAGTTGAAGAAATTCGTGGAGTTACAGAATATTTCCCAGAGGTTGTACAGTAGTTCTCTGCAAGAATATTTGAAAAGACAAAAGTAAATTATCATTTGGTTGAGATTTTCTATGGTGTTTTCCTTAGAAATAGCTCATATATTTTCTGTCTAAAATTATAAGAACCATTAATGTGGAACAGCTGAGTAACTCCTCCTTGTTTCAGTTTCTTTTATAAAAGTTTGTTTTTATTATTTTGTACTGTTGTGATACGCAGTAATCTTTTGTTGCCTTTTTGTTTGTTTGTCTTTTTTCATAGGAAGAAGAAGAATTCTGTCAGTATAACTCATTCCTGTATTGGAGAGCACCATTGCCTACTCTTGATTTGTCTGATATTCAGAACCTAGATGGAGAGACTCCACCAGAAGCTAAAACTCCTTCAAGGACTGATACCATGGAGACTGAAATGGAGACCTGATCAGTTGTTTCATAATTGTACATCTACTCACAGGAAACTTGTTTCCATTTGCATTCAGGTGGTTGTTCTTGGGAGAAAAATAAGCATGCTTCTGCATTCTTGAAGAAACAATGTTATGTTAGTCTGCAAAAGCAAGTCTGAGTTGTCTTAAGTGGATGGGATAATCCCTATTAGGTACTTAATAGTAAGCTGTCTGGAGGTGTACAGTGTGGATGAGGCTATGACGTCAAGCAAGAATGCTTGAACACATGGAGACAGGCTAAAAGACGACTACAGAAAATTAGAACTTTGGGATGCAATTAAAAGAAATGAGTGGATTTGTTACATGTTGTTGAAAGGAAATGGAAAGTCATTTTATGCCTGTCCTGAACAAAAAGATGTAACTGTGGTACCTGAAATATTTCTCATGTGAACTTATCGTAAAGCACACAGACTGTAGTGATTTTTAATGTGTTTTTTCTGTGTAATAGCTAAACCAAAAAATAAGAGCCTACCAAAACCAGACAAAACATTCCCTTTTCTATGCAAACCAAAAACAAGCGTGTCAGGGAGGAGGAAGGAAAAGGGGATATTTTCTTCTGTAAACTGCCACTGTTTTGAAAGTTTTTCTCATTCTTCTTGTAAAAACGTATTTTCACCTTCTCCTTTGACATTATCCAAAGTAGTGGGCACCCAGCTTTCAGGTTTTTGGTCCATTCTTGAGTTAATGCTATTCTTATTCTTTGTGATGTTAGCTCTGAACCAGTTGGTAGCATTGAAATGGCAGGCATGTGCAGATGTGTCAAGAAAAGTTAATGCAAGATTACCACATCGGCTTTTTCAAACTTGACTGACTGAGATGTACTTTTTACAGAGACTATGGATCTTGCAAACGTATTTTTTTTTCAAATCTTTTCAAGTAATTTTTTTCAGATTTTCATTGATTTAATGTTTGGTTTTTTTTTTTTTTTTGTGAAATACAAAATTAATGCTTGTCTTCTGTAACTTATTTACAAGCTGAAGTACAATTAGAAATAATTGTCTTTAATAATAGCCTGAAATTGTATGGGCAGACTGTCAGACTTTGCAGATTTGATTTGTCTTTAAGGATAGCAAACACTGTGTTTTTGCTGGAATCATCATTGAAGAAGGCAACTTGTGAATTTTTTTTTTTTTTTTTAATAACGTATTTGCTAAGGACAATAAAGTTTTGTTTGTGTGTATTTGAAAACTTTGGGACTCTTACTGTGTGAAGTTTCTGACTTTATGTCTTAAGATTGTTGCTTCTATGACTTTGTTGTTTCATTAGGGCTTTTTGCTTAAACTAGTTAGCTCGTCAGTCTTCTTAGTAAACATTTGGAAACTTTTTTTCAGTATTTCTGCTGTAAGGTATCTGTATTTGTTAATTGGTTATTTGTTTAGATTGCTATTGTCTCTAACTACCCACAGAAGAAAGGAGGTGGCTTAGTGACTCAAGCATTTTGTGGTGCTTCTTTACATATGCTTCTACCTGCAGTCAGATTAGCTAGATACATGTTTAAACAATATTTATTTTTCTCACACATTTTTAATTANGTTAATGCAAGATTACCACATCGGCTTTTTCAAACTTGACTGACTGAGATGTACTTTTTACAGAGACTATGGATCTTGCAAACGTATTTTTTTTTCAAATCTTTTCAAGTAATTTTTTTCAGATTTTCATTGATTTAATGTTTGGTTTTTTTTTTTTTTTTGTGAAATACAAAATTAATGCTTGTCTTCTGTAACTTATTTACAAGCTGAAGTACAATTAGAAATACTTGTCTTTAATAATAGCCTGAAATTGTATGGGCAGACTGTCAGACTTTGCAGATTTGATTTGTCTTTAAGGATAGCAAACACTGTGTTTTTGCTGGAATCATCATTGAAGAAGGCAACTTGTGAATTTTTTTTTTTTTTTTTAATAACGTATTTGCTAAGGACAATAAAGTTTTGTTTGTGTGTATTTGAAAACTTTGGGACTCTTACTGTGTGAAGTTTCTGACTTTATGTCTTAAGATTGTTGCTTCTATGACTTTGTTGTTTCATTAGGGCTTTTTGCTTAAACTAGTTAGCTCGTCAGTCTTCTTAGTAAACATTTGGAAACTTTTTTTCAGTATTTCTGCTGTAAGGTATCTGTATTTGTTAATTGGTTATTTGTTTAGATTGCTATTGTCTCTAACTACCCACAGAAGAAAGGAGGTGGCTTAGTGACTCAAGCATTTTGTGGTGCTTCTTTACATATGCTTCTACCTGCAGTCAGATTAGCTAGATACATGTTTAAACAATATTTATTTTTCTCACACATTTTTAATTAGATTTTTTGAAATTTCAAATACGTCAGCTTGTCTTAGGAAGTACTTTACAAATGTTTTTAAAGCACACTCCTTTTCTGCAAGAATGCAACTGCTATTTCATGTTTACTATAACCAAAAATAAATTGGTGAGGAATTAGATTTATTAATTTGTTGAGGTGTTTGTTTTGGGTTTTGTTGTTGTTGGTTTTTTTTTACCCTAGGTAGTATATGCATTCCTATATTTGTGAGTTTTATAATATTTCATACCATCCAGTATTCTCAGGATCCAGTATTTTGCGTTATTAGCTTATATTTTTGCAGACGTACTTCAGTCACTTAAAATCTTCCTGTAGCTTTGTACACAGTAGGTGCGTCCTAGCTACAGAGTGCATTTTAGAGTTAAAATCTCTCTCCTTTCCATTATATTCGAAGGACAGAAGAGGTTTTATTAGTGTATTTAAAATATATATTTGAGCTTTTCCGTAACAAAATAAAAAAGTCCTTTAAAACAAATCAAGCTTGCACTATGTTATAGGCCGTATGTTTACTTTATTTGCAATTATGCTGTAGGCAAGCACTTTCCTCTTAGCTTGTTCCAGTCATGGGCTCTGGGTTATGGGCTGGAATGTTATGGCTACTTTCAGAGCATTTGCTGAGCTGATTAATTGTTTCCATTCATCTGTTTGCAAATAGAGGCAAATTTAAAAGCCTTGGAAAACTTTCTGTAATGGGTCTGAGAGTTTGGGTTATACAAAAGGCTGGGCAAGGTAAGGGGAGTAATGACGGGTTACATAAAGTTAGCATTAGAGCTGTCAGAAGATGTGATCAGGACATGTCATTGCTCAGTGTCTGGTGTCTCCGTATACCATGTGACCCTGTGGCCTACCAAAACACTGGTCTTGACTTCTGATTCCATTTTTCTAGAGAGCTCTTGTTCAAGGGCTGTGCATAAACTATAAATAAACTAAAGATGTTTTAATTTGCATGTGCATTCATATCCAGTGAGAAGAAAATGTTCTTTTGAAATGACAAAATGTCAGCACAAATTTTACCACAACTCAGGAGTAGCATAATACCTACCAATTGATGATCTTCATTTGATATGTTCTTAAACTTTCAGAAAAAAAAAAAAAAAGTTTATACTCTCTCTAGGTGATTGGAAGTTTACTTTTGTCTAAAATGTTTCATTTGTCTAAAATGTTCCTGTCCTTCCAGTGAAAGGAAGAACCACTGTCAAAGGAGTAAGAAAATGTACAGTGTCACCACAGAGATCATCTAGATACCAACCCAGGTGGTAAGAGTGTTATATCTGGAAGGAGGACAGTAAGGGTGTGGGCACTCTAATGACAAGTGAAATGCTGGAGGTAAATACATTTCAGAGTAGATATAACAGCAAAGTAATATTACCAGCGTGCTGGCCTGTGTAAATTTCCTGTCTCATTCTAAACTTAAGGTCTGTTTTACATGTCCTGATTTGTGTTTATTGAAGGCCTATACTATGTTTATGGTTCCTAAGATAGGTAAGCCTCCAGAAGAAACCTAAAGCTTCCTCAAATCAGGAAAGTGAAGAACTATTATGAAAAACAGGCTGCATTAATGGCTGTGTGTTGGGTAAGTAAACTGTGGTAGAAAGAAATTAGAAAGAAGAAAGTGGGGAATGGAGGACAGGTAATGATGAAGTAGTGTAACAACTGAGCACAGGCGTAGTTAGCCAACAGAACAATGACATGAAGTAATATTTTCAGCATTGGCTCCATCTTCATCACAGCAACATATACAACACTGTGAATATGGTGATCAACAGTAAATTTATTAGGGTTTTTCACTGTTCTGATTGTTACTGCTTGATTTTTTTTCCTGTTGGCAAAGTCAGTAATTTGATGGATGTTAAAAAAGTACACGCTTATGTATCAGAGTAGTTGGAAAATCCACAGGATCGTTCATGTCGAAAATAAGAGTGTGCAAATATCTTTCCAGGTGGCACCAAAGGTAATTGCTGTCCAGCGTTGGGCAGCTAGATCTGCTTATGGTGGATTTGTTGTGGGGAATTCACATTTATTTATGTGAAAGTAGCTGATGGCTGCTGCAATGGGAGATGTTCGACTGCATGGGCTAATTGGTATAACAAAGCTTATGGTCAAAGAAGCGTTTCAAAATAGCTAGCGTGCTTGGGCTGGCTTAATTATTTCCATGCCTACAGTTATAACCTTGACTCTCTAGGTGGCAATACACATACACAGTAAACTGGTAAACTACAGTGAATCTGGAAAATGTTTTGAGTGTGCTTTTATTCTGAACTGCTACTGAAAATTGATGAGTGACATCATGAATGTTAATAATTTCCTTACTGTGATACATAAATAAAGGCAGATCAAGTCAAAAGTTCCTGATTAAAAGGTGACATGAGATCTTCAGCATAACTGGAGTAAAAACATTTTGTGAAGAATTTTTGGTTCACCTCTTCTCTCCTCCCCCTGCCCCCCCCCCAAAAAAAAAGTTACCAATTTAACACATGGGAATTCATTGTCACTGCTTAGCACTGTTTCCATCAGTTACAACTGGAAAGCAAGCTTTATCGGACTGTGTGTTGGATGGAAACCTTGGTCGGTGGCTGAAGGCTACTTGAAATGTACTTGTTAAATATGGGGAAGAAAAAGGTAAGTGCTAATTCCTGAGAAACTAACTCATGAAGTAGTGTTTAAATGTTGGCGTATAGGTAATAGTATATTTGAAATGTATGAGGAAATTTCAAATAGTTTTTTTCAAGTAGTTGTATTAAAAGGTTGCTTACTGAAAATTCCTATTTAAAACTTCTTGTACTAGAGAACTTGATGTTAATGCAGCAAACAGTAAATTTTAATTATTGATACTTCATTTTCAAGTGAAGTTGTTTGTTATTAATAAGTATGTTTTAAATGCTCTTGGTCAAAAAAACAGCGTTCATGACTTCTTAGTCACTTCTAAGTGCTTAAAAATAATTGTTTTTTCTTCTCTTAAAGCCATACAGATCATAACTTTTTCACTACTGAAGGGAAAAATAGTTTTCTTACTACTTATATGTTACCATTCCCAGGGGAAAAATTGTGAAAGGAGGATGGAGACAAAGTCAATTTTTGCTTCTAATTTTATTTTGCATTTAAGAATGATTGTGGTGGATGGTACTTTTCCTGGGTTTGTTTTTTCTCCTGTTATAATAGTGAATTCTGAAAGAAGGGATATGGACAGGCTAAACATTACAATTTTTACCAGTATTCTTATATGAATACCCAGAGAGTTCATGTTTGGATTGGAATATGGTGAAATAAGTGGTTTACCAAGTATGAGACTGAGAAAAGTAAGCAAAATTAGCATTGTACTATCCTCAATGAAGTGAAAGCCAGACCAAAGTTTTTTCATGCAGAACTATGAATGGAAATGAGCCACGTCTGTTCGCTGTTCTTACATAAGTGAATTTTGTCATGTCCCTCATTTGAGCAGTGCACAGTGCTTTTCTAATTAAATTGGAACACACCATAATTCATTCCACTGGATCTGCTCTAAATGTCAAATATCTTCTTTCTGAAGCCTGATGCTATATTGTGGATATCTCCTTTTGGTGCTTCAATTGCAGACTGTGAAAATTGCTTTCAGTTTCTTTTACTTCCTGGCATTTTAAAAAAACGATTTTGCTTCCGGTTGCATAAAAGGCAATTATTATGTAAGAACTACTTTGGCATAAAGTACACTACCAAAATCCTACAGTTTCATGATTGTCAGTTGTAAACTGCAATTTTTTTTTTAATCTAATAAGCACAATGTGTTGCATCTGTGTATCCCTTAATAGTTTTTCTGTTTTTACCATTTAGGAATTGGAGAAACCTGTGATTGAAAAGAGGAAAATCTACTTCAGGCAAACCTCTGTGTTTCCAAATGTGTAATGTGCAAATACAGAGACACCAAAGACAGATTTTCACTGTTTAAATTGAAGCCATAAAAATAACTCTAAAGTGTGATTGTGAAATATAGTATGATATGAGAGGGAAAGGTATGGCTAACAAGCAAAAAGTATTTATACTATGGATTTTAATAGTATTATCAAACCTGGAGTGTAAGTATCAAAATGCCTTAATTTCCATGACGTGGCAAGGCTTCAGAGAGAAATTATGATGGTTTTGATGCCCAACATGTTTTGGGTTTTTTTTCTTAGAGTCCATACATACAGTGCACATATGCCCAAAGTGCTTTAAGGATACAGCTTGGTCAGTGAGTCAAACAAATAGGTACTGAGAGTGCCTACTTGCTTTTATGCTGGCAAATAGCATAAAAGGTACAAGAGGCTCCCCGTTATCTTTATTCATCATTATTATGAGCCATGAGACAGATTCTGGTACCCGCATTTTAATGCATTCCTTTCTCCCCCATTTATATCATGCAGTTTATCTGTGAATACCCTGGATTTGTCAGTGCTAACTATTCCAATCTCAATTCCTTTTGGGATTCACATTTCGTCTTTGTGTGGGTGGTCTTGAATTATTGTAAGGTCAGAATTGCTAATTTACGAAGACCGGTCATTGCAATAATGAGTTCAGCAATCAAAATGCTCTTACTCAGATTCCTTAGACCACATTGTATAGCAATTACCAGTGTCCATCATTGACTTAAAAGAGTGATAAAAGTGCATTATTAGATTTTCCTTTTCAGTATGGAACATTAGAAGCACTTTGCCTTTTAAAGATATGATTTTGAAGGTGTCTGTATTTCAGTGGTACTGTTGTAGTACAGGTTAAAGCAGTGGAATTTGATTTTTTGAGTTGCAGTATTCTGACTTGGAGTTTCTCTAAATGCAGTGTGCTTCTTTTCATGCTTTCAGGACAGCCCACAGTAATGAGCAGTAACTCTGTTTGCAGGAACAGGTCTTTGTTTTTTATCTTAAAACTCAAGTAGTCGAGGAAACAATTAACAGTATTTTTAGTGTGTTTTCTAAAAAAAAAAAAAAGGTCTATCTGATCACATAATACATTTTCAAAAACATAATCACATACACCACTTCGATCCAGGGATGCAACCAAAGTCATTTCCTTTCCTAGGCTGGCCAGTTTCTCCTCACAAAGAAAAAATACATAAAGTGTTTTCATTTGAGGTCAGTATTTTAAAGAATTATTTAAGTTGCCAGTACTGGTCGCTATGATGTTAAAAGCTACCATTTAAAAACACAATATAGCAATTAGCAAACGCATTGGTATAAAAGTTATGTAAGGGCTAAGGCACTGGGTCATAGCAGAAGAATGTTGTTTTCGAATGGGATGATTGGCCCAGAGGAGAAATCCAAAATAAACTTCTTATTTGCTGAACAGAAGTAAGCTTTAATTTACTTTGCTTTCTTCTTAGAAATCTAGGTACCTAAAGGTGAAACTTAACGAGCCAGTAACAAACAGCCAAGTTAATCAGTTTGAAGGTTCATGATGTGGTGCCTTTCTGTCATGTACTATGTGATAGCTCCTCAGAACACAGCCTGGAAGCAGTAGTAAATCATCACAACAGCACCCTGCCTAGCTCACATTCGCATCTCAGTATTTTTCTGTGGGATTTCTGCCTGCCATTTACTGCCTGCTGTTTTCAGTGGGGACTTGTCAAAGCCATGCCCTGAAAAGCAGATCCAGCTCATAGGGTGAATCCGTATGGTCGCTCACCTCTTGTGCCGTGGCCTTGCCATCAGGCTGTGCCTGATGAGGAGCCCTTGCCCAAACTCCACAATTGCCAGCACAGCCCCAGAAACCAAACGGCCAAGTGTTTTGTACTCGCCTGCAGAGCAGTCAGCAATTATATCTTAAATGCACAGTGTCATGTGAACATGGATGTGCCTTCAGCTGCCCCCAGGCTTTGGAAGGCTGGCCTGGGACAATACTATTCAGCGTGAATCAGCCCATCTTCTTACATTGGATAACTTGTCATTAAGTCTTCTGCACAGACGAATTCAGAGTGTGCTCAGGGTGCTTCACTGACACCCTAATAAGTGTCATCAGGTTTTCCTCTTGCCTCCAGCCACAGGTCACTAAAGGACAGAATTCCTTCTTCCTCTGTGAAGCACAGTGCTCCCTGTGCATTCATCCCTGTTTAACCTTTAATTTTTAGGTAAACAGTTTTAGATTAGTTCAAAATAAAGAGGTTGTGTGGATAAGGTTTGTTGGGTTTTTGGTTTTTTTTTTTTTTTCAGTCTCAAGCAGGAGGTTTTTTATTTGTCTCCTTTCCTCTAAAGCTTGAAGCATTTGCTTTGGCATGTGTCAGTAGTAACACAAACCTCCAAACCTGCAGTTCTACCTTCTGTATGGTCCCTGTGAGAAAGGTGTATTGTTTCTGGCATGGAAAATGGTGGGAAAGAAATTAACAGATTTTGAAAATTGTTTTAACATGAGGATTTGAAAGTTCTGATGGCACATCTGAAGAAGGTGTCATCGAAGAGGCTGACCCAGGCCAGGGAGCTGACCAGTCAGAGTTCACATTTTCTAGGAGTACTCTGAAAGATGACACATTTGAAAAATACGTTAGTCAGTCTGAGGGATAAAAGGAATGGCAGAGCAAACTGGAGAGAGACAGTGTTCCCTGAGACTGTTCTACAAAACCCTTAAAGACTCTTTGTTCTTTAGAAGCAGGGTTTGTGTTAACACTCAAGAAAATCTCCTCAGAAACTTCGAAAATTTTTTAAGGTGTTACTGTTTAGCTACACATATCATCTGAGGAGTCTCTAATACTGAGGTAAGAACAGCAGCTGAAGGGGTTATCCTTTGATCCTGCATTTTCCTGCTGCTTGCCTCCATGATTGTTGCCCTACAGAAGTACATTGTGCTTCTCTATCACTGTGAAGTGTTTCTTCTCAAGAGATGGAGACTACTACATCTTAAAGCTGCAGAACGCACTCCTACACTGCGTCCTCCTAGGCCTTCCTCACTCATTTCCATACCTCTGTTATGACAACTGAGTAGCAGAGAACAATGACACCACCTGAAATGTTACTTCTCAATTCTGGGCAGTGATGTCCTACCTGAGGAAGCAGTATATGCTGGTTTCCACGGGACTATCACTAGAAGCACAGAAACTATTCATGGTGGTAATGGCAATAAACATTTTGTTCTTTGCATCTGCACTGACTTCAAAGGTATTTACAGAATGCATTTTCGCAGAATTGATGGTTGGGTATTTGTGCCTGTGACCATCAAACTGACAAAACCTACCCCACTACATTCCTGGCTGCTTACAGACTTTAATTAAAACTTTTAAAAAGCCAAATTTTCTCATAGAAGAAATTCTGCGGTCCTCTTGACTTTGAATAATTGTTCATGCAAATACAATGTTTGAACTATCTTGAAGGATCTTGAGCCATGTTCAGATATCAGTAACTACTTGTCGCAACTACCGAACGATCTGATTAAAAAAACACCGTCAGAACACGTGGCATCCTGGCTGTGCATAATTCAGTGTTCAAGACTGTCCTTGTTCTTGCCTCCTGTTGAAGTGCATCTATCATGTAGCTGATGGACATTTATATGCCTGCCTGCCTGGGTTCTGTTAACTTTAATCAAAATTCAGTTTATTTGTGATGAGAGAAGTTGTGTTTTCCTTCTTGGAAAAACCTTTGTTGGCAGATCAGTGTCTAATGTCAGTGTCTGGGGGTTGGACTAGATGATCTCCAGAAGTCCCTTCCAACCCTATGGTTCTCTTATTCTGTGTTTCTGTAATATCAGTGTGCAGTGGGCAGCAGGAGGGAAGATTTACTACAATCAATCAGACCTGGAATAATCATTGTATATTCACATACTGTGAAATAAGCAATAAAGCGTGACTTAAGCTCACTCCAGGAGGTTGCCTCTATGCACTGTAAGTTGAAGGGGAAGACCAAGGCAGAGGATTCTGTTCTGTTCGAGTCCAGAATCTGCATGGTGAAAAGGAAGATTTAAGTTGTGGGCTATAATGAAAAATAATCTGCTGTGGTGCCTTTCCAAAGCGTGCTGAAGCAGTAGCTGAAACAGTTGTCATTTGAGGAGTGTGTGTTCAGTGTATCTGTTGCTGGCGTTCAGTGTTGGACTAATTTATGAGACTTCTTTATTCATGTTGGAAGCTAAAGGTAAATCAGCCTTGTGTCAGGCTGGTTTCTTGATTATATGGAATGAGGGGAGAAATCTAGAAGCAGTCTTTAGCACTTTCATTCCTAGCTCCTCTCTTTGCTGCTTCATCAGTTCTTGAAGATCTGCTAGGGTACTAAGGCAAAGGTAAAAGTTTGTAGATAGCCTTATGAAACTGAGTGTCTTCAGTGTGTTTGTAGATGATGAAACAATGAAACTGGGAGTTCCCTCCAGTGCGTAAGACGTAGATTAGTTCTGGCATTTTCATTCCAAAATTTGGACGCTCCTTTAATAGAGCCTGCCTGATTAAACACGGTTGATGGAAAAAAACATCTTAATATACTTGCTGGATAGGAGGCATGCTCTAACAGAACACAGTGAACAGAGTGGGTATCTGGATGCTTGTGCCTCTGCAGGCAGCCCATGGTCACAACAGAAACAAAGCCGTTCCTGTTTTGGTAAAAGTTTCTGTTAAGTGTATTACTCTCCTTTAAGATCGCTTTTTGGTAGGAGATTTTTGGGCTTGGAAAACAATGGAAGGTTATGTGAGAATTAATGCAGTCGTACTTTGACATGTCTGCATTTCATTTACTTAGGACATGAAGAGCAGGAGGTATGAAGTGTTGTTCCTAACGGGCATCCAAGAATTGAGCTGGCTGCACTGCTGTTGAAGTGACCACTTAGACACCGGGAATATAGGATTTACAAAAGAAAGAAGCATAAAGGATGGACAAGCAAGACAGCGCTGATCTTAAGGTAAATCTGTAGAAATAGGGTTGTTATTTTGTAGTAGGACTGCAGGAGATGACATCTGAACAGTTCTGATTTCTAAAGATAACAGGATGAAAAGTACCTGATAGTTACGTGGACTTTGAACTAGCAAAATGTCTGTCATAAAACACACCACATGTGTTTTCCTATCAGTGAAGTGCTGGAGAATTGGGGTTCAAGAATTTGCAGTATGAGAATTGATTTGTATGGCTTTGCAGAACAGATTTTTACATCTTCATATTAGATTACAAATGACGACTCTTGATTCCAGGGAAAGCTGAGAGTTTCTCATAACTGAAAGAGGATGCACAACTTGGAAAGAAATGACAGAAATTTGGAATTAAGAAAATGCTTGCATTCAGAGGAATACGTACACCTAGCTATGTTCCAGTCAAAGTCCAGAGCATCTGCATGTGCTGGGATACCCGTGTTTCAGGTTTCTTACAGGGTTCAGATTCATATGAAGAGTGGCCTGGTAACAGTGACTGATACGTATTATCAAAAGAACATTTCTTCATTTCATTTATAAACGTGGTGAAACTAGGAAATTGTGCTGGAAGTTTCTATGCGGACTCAGGATGACTTGTTTGAGAAAATGTAATTGAAAATAATTTAATATCTAAAAAGGTGCAGCTAGGGAAAGAATGAACATGCTGTTTATCACCGGCTAACATTGCTAGCAGTGCATTCTATTATTGGAAGCTGTAATACTTTTTTTAAGGCCTACTATGTAAGAATTGCAATGTAAGAAGTCTAAAGACAAAATAGCAGCAGTGTAAGAAGCGGAAATTTATGTTTGGGAGGAGACTGGAAGCAGTTTTCTTATCCTCCTTGTCTTTGAAAGAATAGTTGCTGTGAAACCACTGCTAAGTTTAACAGCTAATGCTTCAAAAGGCCCTGACGCATGTCCCAGGGCTGAGCAGACTGTTCTGCTGTGGTTTTCGGGGTGCCGCTGAGCCTGGGTGCTTGACCTGACAGTGAGAGTACCTTCTCCCTGGTGCTCTCAGGGGCTTTGCTCCTGGGTTTCTGCGCTGAGACAGGGTGGTCCAAAGGCAGGGCTCTCCTGGAGTGGAGGAGGAGGGAGAGCTGGGCACTATGGAGGAAGATGAGTCTTGGCTGGGCAGGAAAATTAGAAACAAGAGAGACCAGAAAATGGGAGAAACATCTAGAAAGAGTAGCATGTGGGAAATAAAGATAAAATCCAGAGGCAGGCAGACATTGGACCTCACAGGCAATACAGTGGCACAACTGAAACCTACAAAATAAAATTAAAAAAAAAAAAAAGGGCAGGAAGCGGATGAGAGGACAGGGCAGAGACACCAAAGAACTAGAGGCTGAAGTAGATTAAAGGAAGAGGGTAAGTTTGGGACAAAAGAAAATGCAGATTTAAAGAAAAGTGAGGTTTGAGAGACAAGTTCGAGGAAATAGAGGAAACTGGAAACAAAGTGAAATTCACAATAAAGGGAGAATGGCGTATGTGTGCTGTATTAGTCCACATTGGGTACAACTGGCTATAATCGCTGCAGGTGCTTGTTCGGGCCCGATGGCTGTGGTCCTCAGCGTGTTCAAAGGCTGCAACCCTGCGGCAGACTGAAGGGGTGTTGAGGTTCCTCCTTTGAGTTTTCTCTGTCAGCATGAAAAAAGTGATACAAAAGGTATGTGAAGAAGAACAGGAAGATCAAGAACCTGAGCGTTCAAAAGTTTGAGTTTATATCCAAATTTCACCACTTCAGGAAGATTTTAATTAATACAGTGGTCACATACTGCTTTTCTCGTACACAGATGGAATTGTTCATGATCATGAGCTCTAACCCTGTTACTGTTTCTCTTTTCACCTTTTGCTTTGCAATAATTTGTCGATTACATGTGATTTAAGTCTTCATAATTCGAGGGAGAATTGCTGGTCTCCTCTTGGACCTTCTCCTCTTGGGTTGCTCTTGAGTGCTGTAACCTTAACTTAAACCACGACTTTATTTTCTCAACACAATAAAAAATGATCTGGCTGTCCCGCGTCGGAAAACCTCACCTGCTGCTTTGCAGCGGCATCCACCTTCTAATACTGGGGGAAAAAACCAAAAAGAAACAAATAAACAACCAAGCAACCGAGCAAATAAATAACTAAAAANTGCCGAGGGGGGTCGGGCTGCCGGATGCCCCGCAGAGGGCAACTGCCAGAGGAGCGGGAGAAGAAGTTGTTAGGGGCAGTGGTCTTCGTCCTTCACCGGGCCAAAGTCCCCTTGGCCTGAGGGAGAGGCATGATGGGGCCGTTGTCACCACAGCACGGCACCGAGACACCCTCTTCGAGAAGGGCCACAAATATGGTCCGAGGGCTGGAGCACCTCT
>VXBH01008105.1:29602-44227 GCA_013400035.1 Rynchops niger | reverse complement strand
GGCGCCTCGGGAGCCGCCGCGCCCGGCGGAGGCGCCGCCCGCCCGCCCCGGCAGCGGGGCAAGGATCGGCGGTGCGGGCGGCATGGCGGCCTGGCGGGACGTGCTCCTCTCTCAGCTGGGCTCCGTCTGCCGCGGCGGCCGGGACTGGCGAGGGGGCGGCTGGCGGCACCCGCCCCGCGATCGCTGCGCGGCTGCGGAGGAGCGGCAGCCGCGNGGGAGTTGGGGTTGTTCAGCCTGGAGAAGAGAAGGCTCTGGGGAGACCTTATAGCCCCTTCCAGTACCTGAAGGGGGCCCACAGGAAAGGTGGGGAGGGGCTGTTTGCAAGGGCACATAGTGATAGCACGAGGGACAATGGTTTTAAACTAGAGCAGGGCAGGTTTAGATTAGACATTAGGAAGAAGTTCTTTACAATGAGGGTGGCGAAACACTGGCACAGGTTGCCCAGAGATGTGGTGCAGACCCCATCCCTGGACGCAAGGCTTGATGAGGCTCTGAGCAACCTGATCTAGTTAAAGATGTCCCTGCTTAATGCAGGGGGGTTGGACTGGATGATCTTTAAAGGTCCCTTCCAACCCAACACGTTCTATGATTCTTTGTTTTCCAGTGGTATTCATGGCGCTTGCTGAGTCATGAGCAGCGCTTGAGCATGTCAGTAAACGGCACCAGACTTCATCCGCAAGTCCAGGTGATGGGGGAAGAGAGCAGATCTGTCAGCCTGATGGCAAAGAGGAAACCTTTGGCTACAGGGGGCTGTTTTGCTAGTGATGTGACGTTCTGGTGTCACTGCTGATTGTTGCCTGGGCTTCTGCAGATGTGGATCTGAGTGATTTTATATACACACACACCTGCTTGTATTCTCATGGCCATGAAAGGCTTCCAGCAAAAAGGATTGTCCATGCTAGGAGCAGGACATCACACGGTGATTTTGTGGTAATGCTGCTTGAATGCCATGAGGTTTGCAACGGTTAGATGTAACATGTAAGAAAAGTGCCTCTGGCTTTACTAAATTTTCACTTCTTTTCCCCATGATGCTGAGTGAANTTAATTTGAAGATGAAACATGTGTGATTCAGATATTGGAGGCTTAAGATCAGAGCTCTGCTACCGTACATAGAATTGTGGGACTGGATGCTATTTCACACAGGTCATGCTGTAACAACATACCTAATGTATCCATTTCTGATATCTTCGCTGATATAAGAAACGTGTTTACAGTGGAATATTCTGAGTATTTCTATTTATGAATATAATTTTCAAAGTATGCACTATCTGCTTGTATGCTTAAGAAAAAACGAGCTACTGTTTTAAGTTTTGAACACCTGAAGTCAAACCACAAACTCCTTTTCCTGGTACCAAAATGGAGTGGCCAGATTTTTGAGATTTAGTGTATTTTGGACCTCCCAGGGGAACAGCAGTATTACCTATAACTCAGAATGGTATGGGGCTAAAATGAGTTTAAGGAAGCACCATCATTGGGTTTTTTAATGAAAAGTACGCTCTGAAGTTGTGAAATCTCTTTACAGGCTTTTCTTTGATAAGTTTATATTATGCCGTAACAACCTTATTTCAAGTAGTAACAGGCTTATAAAGCATTATTAAAAAACATTATAAGCGGCAAATAGGAACCTAAGTTTCCTCAATTGTTTTATGGATTGATAAGGGAGCTTTTTTTGGCTGTTACAAGGCCAGGGGCACCAAAACTACCCACCAGTGAATGTGCTGAAGTGTGTTGTCCCTGGAAGTAACCAGTATCAGGAAGAAAACAAGTGTTGTACAGAACCGTACCAGAGAGAGACATTGCTCGCTGAGCTCCACCTACACTTCTTGTTGTTGTAGGGACAGGGAGCAGATAAAATAATTGTAACCTTCCCCTCCTCCTCCCCCCCAGGCAATTTGTGACCACCTGAGTGGATGGCAAAAAGTCATGTAGTAGTTTTAAAAGAGCAGAAAGTAGGCAACTTCAAAATTTCTGCAGCTCGTAAAGGAAAATGAGGACTCGGTAAACATCTGTCTGTCCCCGCATGCACACAATTGTGTGCAGGGCACGCGGTAGTCTGCTCTGGGCTGCACATAACATTTTCAAACACATCTGAATGGCTTATGTGCCTAGGTTGCCATTTTCAAAAATGTTGTTGTCACATAAGAGCGTAGGTGCCTCTGGGGCCAGTGAAACTCAGCGTGCATCGTGGCCACTTTGTTTGTGGAGAAACTCAGGGGCCAGGCAGCTGCAGGACATCACGCCTCTGTCATCCCAAGGAATTCTTGTTCGCCTCTGTGTAGCCACAGTGGCGGGTGCACAGAGATAACAGAAAACTGGATTTAATGGTCATGAGGCCAGAATCCTCAATTTACAGTATTGACTTTAAAGTGGGGTTGCAGTACAGCCAGGGGGAAGGCTGTGTTGGTAAGAAGAGAAGGTCGATCCCTTCACGTTGCTATTAGCGCAACTCTGAACGTGACTAGTGTTACCAGTAAGAGGGCACAGACCATACTGGACTTCTGTATCCCATCTACAGTGTCCATCAGCGTGGATCTAACCTGGTTACATCTCCCGAGGCTTAATGGAACCTTCCCAGGACGAAAATCTATGTGAACTATGTGCAATACTCTTCTTACTTCTTTTCCTAAATAAGTCACTCCTTCATCCTGCCTTTTCGTGACTCAGTTAATCTTAAATTTATTTTTCACTCAGTAGCACCACGTCAGCTGAAGAGGTGGGTACCCCCACATGTGTCCCCCAGCAAGCTGATCTATAGGCTTACCAGTGCTACCTGTCTGGGGGGGTGGTAAGTCCAAGCCGGGTAATCGAATTTTATGAGAATTGTACTAATGAGTTTGAGACTTTTCAGGCAGTTCATGGCACGACAGGCAGCTGAGGTGGCCGTGATTTAGCAAGGTTTGGTCTTCCCTCGGTGTTGCTTTCAGACTGGCTCTATCAACTGCTGTGTAAAGCTTCCCTCATTCTTGGCATAGGTAAACATATTTCTGCATGACATGCATACTTGGTGAACCCTTGTGATCCACTCTGTATGCTTTGAATTACCAGTTCTTTTGTTTTATGTTCTTATCTCTAATGTTTTACCTCAGTCTTGGAGAGCTGCTTGCACCTTCTGCTGCCAGTCCTGAAATAAAAGAGACTTCGAGGGGCCACAGCTCTGATCAAAGTGCTTAACCTGCAAGAAAGGCAGGATTTATTAAGAGCTTGTCTTTCCTTGGGCCGGGTGTTGTTTTGCATCTCCGGCATAGTGCAGTTGCTGGTATGCGCTGCTCTGAGTTGTCCAGTTCCATCTGTCCATTGTAGGGGAACAGAAGGAGTCATCTGAAAACAGTTTCTGTGGTTTCTTGCTGTTCTTCTCATCAGGACAGTAGCTGGACGCTGTCGTGCTGTGTGTTGATAAATGCAAGTCAGGAAAAGGGGTTTTTAAAATCCATAGGGAGTGTGAGGATCCTGTCACTGTTTCCAAATCGAATGTCCTTGGGTTGCTAATGAAATGGGTGCTTCTGTTTTTTCCTGATTATTAAGTCTCAGTGATGAGAATTGAGTTCAGCCCTCTTCAGCCTTGTTGGTAATAATGAAACTGTGATGGGGCAGGCGCTCACCTCCCAGCCTTTGTTGGTTTCAGGCGTAATGGTCTGGAACTTGGTAAATAGCCGTGGCTGCACCTAGGTGCCAGCCCCATGGTGTCAAAAACCAACATGTTTTCATTATAAAAGCGGTTTCCTAGCTGCCGTGTAGTGGCAGGGATTACACAGGGGTGATGAGGGGCTCAGTCATATCTGTAAAGGTCTGGTAGCCTGTTGTGACTGCAGTGTCAGTGGTGTTGGGCTGTACTGCTGTGGTCCGACTGCAGGTGTAGATTTTTGACCAGCCTGGCTGGGGTGGGATGATCCCAGGTTTGATCACAGTCTGACTGCTATAAACTACTGCATTTAATTACATTATATTGGTGCAGTTTAACACCCAAAGAGGGGTAGAGGAGCTTCTGCCAGTACATCCCAAATGCTGGTGAAATACAACTGTCCCTCCGCCCGCTGGCTCACCAGCATTTTGGAAAGGTTGAGTGGCAGTGACTGGTGACCCCAGCCCTCTCACCGACCTTGCAGCTCCCTCCTTGCCCCTGCACCCCTCATCATGCCAGCGCTGCTCATGAGACTGCCCCACACAGAGGGAGCCGGGGGGCTTGGTGAGGAGGGATTGCTGCTGGCAGGCTGGGTGGATTTGGGATTTGGGGCTGCCACCCCAGGGGGAGAGGAGGTGGCAGCGGCATGGAGCAGCTTGGCGTGGTGAGGGCCAGGAGCTGCATCCCGGCTCAGTGCCGGGAGGGCAGTGGCGATGGCTGCCATGTCATCCCTTGCAGCCCACCTGCTCCTGGCTGCCTGGCCCCAGGGAAGCCCAAGCCTTGGAGGGTCCCTTTGGCTGCTGTTGCAACCTCCAGGGCAACAAACCCAGTGCTAAGGCTGGAGTCGCAGGCTGTGTCCTGGCACAGGAGGCCGAGGGCACGGACAGGCCCAGTGGAGAGCCCGAGGGTGTGTCCGGGTGGCTTCTGTGGCAAAGGGGCAGGAGGACATTTCCGTCCCCCGCAGCTGCTCCCAGGCCCTGGCTGGCTCTTCTTCCAGCTGGGTTGAGATGGCTGTTTCTATGTCTGCGGCGTTTGGTGGGTTAATGGTATGACTTACATTTAAAAGCAAGACAGCATTGCAANTTTTATTTTATTTTGCAAGGTGGTGGGGTGGGCAGAGCTAAGGAGAGTGGTGAGCTGTGGCCGGGTGGGAAACATAGAGGTGGGACCGTACCTTCAGCCCCCTCAGAAATCACCCAAGCTGTGCTCCCTCTCGCTTTGGAAAATGGGGTTTCAGTCCCGTGACAGTCTGCCTGTCACGCAGTGCGTGCAAGGGCTGCTGTACGCAGCTGTCAAGCCCATGAAGATTTTATTGCTGTGTGTGACAGGCAATGGAGCAAAAAGAGCAGGGCTGTCAGGGGAGACAGTGAACAGTTATGTGGCTCCAGAGGTGAGCTGTGTGGGTCCCTCACATGCTTTAAACTTCATAGTATTACAGTTTAATGCAGATGGCTATCAAGCTGTGACTTACTGGGGCCCTTCACGCTTCCTCCAGATGAATTTTGCAAACTGCCTTTGTTTTCACTTTTAGGTACTTCAGATATATCCTGTCTCCAGAGAGTCACCTCTCCAGTCAATATTAATCCCCCTGTTGTGAAAACATAAAACAAAAAAAAGAGAGCTCTGAAATTTACCAGCAGGTTAATTTTCTTCTCTTCCTCCTCCTGGTTTAAACTGGGAAGAGCTCCGTGCTGTATAATTCTGAATCCTTTTCTGGAGGAATGCATTTTTAACACCATTGGGTGGTTGACCTCTGTGGTCGCTCAGTGCCGGGTAGGTGAGATCCAGTTTCAAAAATAGCAAGTTGATTACCCCTCTGCCAGCACCAAACGCTGAAGAAAGAAGCAGCCCTGGCTTCCATTGATCCCACAGTGGAAATCTGAGCAAGACCTGAAGCACTGCATTGACCCTCTGAATAATACACCTGAAGCATCATTTTCATATGGCTGCCTCATTTTTCACTTTAAAATAACTTGGAACAAGATCCTCTCAAAGGGGTCATGTAACGTGCCTTGAATTGGTGGGATTTTCTGAATATAATGCATAGTTAATAAAAGAAGACCAAATGTTTGGTTTTCTTTGGGATATGAATGGTACTGCTAACTTTGTCTTTCTGTATCTTGGATGTTCATAGAAGATGGCTATCTGTATCTAGGTTGTTCAGTAATCCACATTTTTTGCTGACCATTGCATTTGCTTTACAAGAGGAGATGATACATGGTATTATATTATATTTTAATGTTGGCAACGTAGGACAAGTGTCAACTTTTAGCACGGTAGCTGCCATCAGCTTTGGGCATGGATTTTTTCATTATATGTATGGCCCACAGTTATGAAACAGCCAGATCCAAACTTTCTCAGCAATTTGCTGTCGTTCTAGAGCAGTGGATTTTGGAGTGGCCTATTTTAGGTGGAAGGCCAAATTATGTTTCACATGGTAGAGGCTTTTTGTCATTTCTAGTTGGGAAAAGGACCCAGAGACCTCTTTTTAAGTAATTTGCAGATGTCCGATGCCAATATAGGATTTTTAGCGATGTTTTTTGAGCCCTGTTTCAAGGACGGGACTAAGGAAGATAAATTGTGATTTGAGATTTCTTGTGTTTAGATGTTTTGCAGAAGCCTGGGCTGTTGGCAGCTCTGTGCACTGGGCACCAAGCCAGAACTCCTTTGACAAGGAAAGAATTTTGTATTTACTATTTCCCATGTTTTGTTGTTATGACCCTGCTGGTATTTGCATTCAGAAATATTCTTGCAATTGTGTTACGTGGTCTACTCTGAGATCAGAAGCAACATTTTGGAAAGCCCATTGAAGTCAAAGGGTTTTCCTTTTGTTACCTAAGTTTGGGATCCAAATATTGGAAACATTTTTATGAGCCTTCTGGCCCCAATCCAGAAAAGCACTTAGGCATACATACTTAGCTTTTAAGTGCAGTTGATTAAATGTGAAAGAAAATGCCATAACATGCTGCTGGTTGAAGATGGAGTTTATTTACTTCTGAGAAGCTGATATGCTCCATTTGTGGTAAGGAAAATAATATAAAGTCTCTCTTTAGTACGATTGAAGATTTTTAAGATTTTTAACAAGTTCTATTATCCCTCTCTGACTTTGGTCTGCATATATCCTGCTAGCACAGGTGACTTCTCTTCTGTTAGTGTAGGTAGTGTATCTGTGAAGATCTGAGAATATGTTTACAGTGGATGTGTTTGAATTAATTACTAGGAAATAATCACAGAAATTCTGCTGTGACCTGAAATGACATATTATCTTCAAAAGGAGAAAATAAAGCAACTTTTCAGTGCTATTGAATCTGCAGTCTGCCTGCAAAGGCGGTTTGGGATTAACTGATAGTTGTCTTATAATAGGGCATGTCGAACTGGTGAACAACAGTGGAAGCACTCAAATTAGATTATTTGCACAATATTTTTGTAAGTCTTTTTGAAATGTGGTGATGAAAACGTTCTTGCAACTCCAGTTACTTATAATGCGGTGTTTCCATAGATGTGCAGAGTCCTGGATGCTTGGGTAAAGGAGTAGGTAAGAAAGATTAGAAAAGCAAAAGATGCTAGTTAGTAGCAGATATCGTCGTGATGTACTGTAGTGATGGAGGTGAGGGGAAACAGAGCACTTCTGTGTTACAAAGCAAGGCTGTTGTCCTCTGACAGGATAGAATCATAGAATGGTTCAGGTTGGAAGGGACCTTAAAGATCACCTAGTTCCAAGCCCCCTGCCCTGGGCAGGGACACCTCCCACTAGACCAGGCTGCTCAGAGCCCCATCCAGCCTGGCCTGGAACACTTCCAGGGATGGGGCATCCACAGCTTCTCTGGGCAACCTGTGCCAGTGCCTCACCACCCTCACAGTAAAGAATTTCTTCCTAAAATCTAATCTAAATCTCCCCTCTTTCAGTTTAAACCCGTTACCCCTTGTCCTATTGCTACACTCCCTGATAAAGAGTCCCTCCATGTCTTTCCTGGATGCCCCCTTTAGGTACCGAACACAAGGAAATTCCAGAAGACCTGAGAGTTTGTTGAAAACCTCACTTTGTGTTCATATTTTATTGCACATGATGCTGGAGTTTTACAATGCACTTCTACCCTATATAGGTCCAAACTGGTGTTCTTTTTTACAATCAGTTGTTACATTACTTCATATCAGAAGCATGCATGTAATGGATGCTGAACCAGAAAGTTCCTGCCCTGGAAAGCTTATGCAAGACAGCCTGTTAAGTTGGAAATCTCTTTAATGCTGTTGGTAGTTTACCAGTTACCATGGGATGCAGAAATACTGCTGAAGTCCTGTTTTTCACTGAAGAATTATTATGCATAAACTGATGACACCTGCAAGTCCACCTTTTATAGCTCAGGAGGCGTTGCCAGGGGTAAGGGTTCGAGAGATACCAATGTGCTTATAGGCTGAGCTCTTGTGAAATAGTCTTGAGGGTTAGCTTACAAGAACTCTGCATTTCAGGTGCCTAGTGTTCTTGCGAGTGACTTGCTCTATGTGGAGTTAATTTTTAGAAGGGTTTAAGATGTTTTAGGGCACTCTGCTGAACACAGAGGCTGGATTCTTGCAGTTGTTGTAATAAGGGGAAGTTCTTTCCCTCCCCTCATGGTGTGTTTGAGTAAGAGTTGGTCATACACTGCGCTACACTGACAGGTGTGCTTTCACCTGAAAATGGTGAAATGGGCCCTCCTCCCCTGGCACTGAAAATCACTTTTGGATTTTTTTGATATTTCTATTTCTTGCCATCATCAGTAAAGGTTCTTTACAGGCGCTGTATAAATATACAGGAGTCCTGAGGCAAATCTATTAGCCCCAGGATTATCTGTTGCTATTTATGAGTATTTGCTTTCATCTAATTATTTTGAGGGTAACAAACAATTTTTTAACTGTAAAAAGAGTTATATGATGTGTANTTTTGGATAAGATTCTGCCAAACCTGCTCAGCAATGCAAAAATATTAGCTCCAATAGTTAATATCTTTAGGAAAGCCCAAATTCTTGAGAAATGACATAGAAAAGTGGTTGTGTGTGGTGGATTCACTACACAGTGTGTGCAGAGCTGAGTTACTGTGCTTGGCAGCACTTTCCAGCTCTTGAAGTAGTGTTTGTGCTAAGACACAAGACAGAAATTTTTGCTTTCTGTTATCAGTACAAATTTCTTGCAATTTCAGTAAGCGACTTATTATTTGATTGTTTCGGCTAGGTTTCAGCACAACTGTACTCTGCCTATGTGAACTAACCTCTTAATTACACTGGCTAGTCATATGATTTCCCATTACCTGTCCCCATCTGGATGCATCTACAGTGTATCACTGAAGGCAGTTGCTGCTGTTTTGTCCAATAAATGGTTTTATTTCAATAATGGAAGAAATTGTTCTGACACAGAGATGTGTGCCTCTTAATTTCCTTTTGCAGGGAATTGAACAGTGTCTGGAGCAGCATGCAGTTTCATTAGGAGCTCTGTGTATCTGTGCCTTTTACCCCAAAGGGGACATAAGTACAGCTAAAGGTACTAAAAATTTCGTGTTTAGTATTGGCAGTGTAAGCTAGTTTTCATGAGTTTGGTACTCAACCAATGAACAGTGCTTATTGTCTGGTCTTGAAGGGACTGAATGTTTCTTGCAGATCTTGGTTTAGTAAAGCTAATTCCAGAGCAGGACAAATGCACATTAACCCCTACTTATCAGTGTTTAATTGGTGCAGTGCATCGAAAAACCTTTGACTCTGGCAAGTCCTTTCCGAGGGGGTGGGGTGGGCTGGGGCAGAAGGAAGCAGCAGCGAAAATTGAAGTGTTCCCCCTTTTGCACTGGCGGAATCAGTGTGGGTGCCCGTACTGTTGGTGATCGCGGGGCTTTGTCGCCCCGTCCTCTGCGACTGGTGAGCCAAGTGCTGCTTACCTGCTCGGTCACCCCGGCCGGACGGCAGCAGGGTCACTCGCCTTGCTGGTGGATTTCGGAGAACAGATGACCTCTGTCCTAGGCTGGGTTTTTAGGTTTTGTCTGCTCTTGCTCCCTGTCAGCAAGGATTTTAAAGAAATGAGTGGTGCAGGTGTTTCTCTACATTTTGTGCTCTGATCTCTCTTTACTTCTGTAAACCTTGAACATTACCTATGTTTAATCAAATTTGACCTGACAGTGTCCCTTTAATACCATATTATGCAAGGATCTCAGACATTAAAGATATTGGAGAAGTGATTAAAAGCAGTTTTCTAAAAACTACTCATGTGCCTTAAATTTCAGAGCCAAACTCTTGCCACTTCATTGACTAAATCAGTCTAGAAATCTCCAAAGCCTCTTCTGTGGCAGGAAAGTATAAGCAGCAATCCTAATCCTCAGACTGGCGAGAAATGAGACGGCAAAACTCCCAAACAAAGGTCTCAGACTTTCTGGAAGGAAGATTGGAATATAAACTTGGCTTCAGATCTTCTGTATATCAGAACAGAAACTTCCAGTGAAAAGGAGCACATAGGTGTATTTTCGTCTCCTGTAGGCTTTGGTCGTAGAAAGGATATGGGTTGATGCTGGCTGAAGCATATGTACCTCACTGTAGTGACAGAAGAAATTTTAATTTGTTGAAGTTTAAATGCTGAAAGTTTTGAAATGTTAACCAGAGTTTTAAAAGACTGAGTTTATAAAACGTGTTACAGAGGTCTTTTACAAAGCTAGGAACCAAGAACAAACAAACAGCAGTTCAGAAGCCTTTTTTCGTTTTTACTTGCCCATCCCTGAAGTTATGGATCGCTATAAAACGTATGAAGGTTTAAAGCCTGTTTCCTGATTATGCAATTAGCTTAGGAACCTAAGTAAAGCCTTAGATTAAGAAATTAATGTTATTGTTATGGTGTTCATTTTACATACTAAGTGAAGATTTATATAAAATTAAGAATAATGGTAAATTTAGTGTTTCAGTTTTGAAATTTGTGCTTCACAAGATGAAATACAGTGATACAGTCTTGTGTTTTATTTTTTCCTATGGTTGATTGAAATTTCAATATATATATTCTTCAGTAGTACCAACCGTTCAGGAGCTTCGTTAAAGAAAAAAATGGTGTACTTTGCAAATGATGTTTTTTGCTATATTCGCATGTTTATCGTTTGACATGAAAATAAATGTTAAAGTTACGGGCTTCATCAGGATCATATACGGATGATGTGCTATCTAAGTACTGTTCTTTTAAGTGTAAAAATTACAGGGAGCAAGGAGGTGAAAGAGCACAGCACAGGCAACACTGCAGCAAGCTTTTTATGTAAAGAAGCAAAGATTAATGTTGAAGTATCTGCATGGGAAGATATTGATGTTTCATTGCAGGGCAGGGTGAAAACTCCCAGTATTGTATCCATTGCACTTTGAAATGTTGTTTTCAGTCTTATTTACTGAGAATCCTGAGGTGGAGTTAACCGAGATGAGTGTTGTGCCTGGGGGGCCTCTGCACCACTGGGTGAGGTGCCTCCTTGCTGCTTCAAGATTCAAAAGTCAAACAAATTTCATCATGATCTTGTTCATCTGAAATAAATGGGATTTTTTTTTCAGTGACCTCTGTAGTAGCAAGGTTAGATTCACGGCATGTGATATAAAGCGATAGGGTTTATTTTCCATTGGCTTTGTTGGACCTTGAGCTGAACCTGTTGTGACTAGAGTGGCCTGATCGGCTGTGGCATGTGTTGGTTGCTACCCTTACTGCTCCCGTTGCAGAAAAACACAGATGCTTTTGGACCAAATTAAAAAAGGATACACAAAACATCCAGAATTTTAAGTGTTGATATTTTTGTCTTAACCCCCAATTGTCCTCCAAAATATAAAAAAAGAGACCTTTGTAAAACAAAGTATGTTTTTTTAGGAGACAGCTTAGATGTTCAAAAAGCTGATAGGAGACAGGAAGCCTTTTCATCTCCCATATCAGAGGTTGTAACTTCAACTCACACAGTGTATTGACATCGCTGAGGACTGTTAAGTTATATTTTGGTTTGAGATAACCAGACCAAACAGCTGCTGTATACCAGATGACCTCTCCCCACTTTAAAAATATTGATTTGTTTTTTATCTTGTATTGTGGAACTTTATGATGAGGAACATCGAGCTTTGGAGAGAAGTTCTTTGATGCCCCTTTTCAAGTGTATTTACATATGGATTAGCTGAATGCCAGTGCCTTGCTCAGCTGTCAACATGTTTTGCTGTTGGTCCCTGATGTGATGTTTCCTTGTTACACTGGGCAGTGTCTCTCCAATGCTGGCCTTCGCACCTGGAAAGATACCCAGATAATGCTTGATTTCCAGAGTATTTCACATGGGAGGTAAAGTAGCTCAAGGGAAGCTACCTGAGACTGCAATGCCAACCGCTTGCTCAAAATGACTTTGAACTGCTTGTCCTCTTATTAAATTTGAGTGACAGCAGTTTGGATGTTGTTCTTCTCTCACAAGGCTGAGCACGTTGTCTCAGCAAATGCTGTAAGGCTCGTCAACATCTTTCACACCCTTTCCTGTTCATGAAAAGTTTAGTAAAGTTCATTCTTATCCAAGGCATCTCATAACTTAAAAAAATTTTTTGTTCCCTACTTCTGGTTGAAAACTGATTACCAGAAATACTAATGGGTAAAAATCAGAGTCCCAGGGTATTGTAGTATTAGAAACATTTCACTGTTTTGCTTGGTAGCTCAAATAACTAGATTAAAGTGGTTTAGAAAGCACGAAACATTACTAATTGCTAACAAGAATAATACTGAAAGGTTTTTGAGAGCAGTGTGTGCCTGCCCTCAGGTAATGAAATTTGCTTCACTGTTTCCAAGGTTTTTCTCTGGATTTAATTTTTCCACTTTGTCTGTGGTAGGTCTCTTTCTAAAATAATTTTCTTGCATGCCTGTGCTCTGTCCAGCCCCGAGGATCTTCCACGCTGTTACTCCTTCATTCAAAGCTGAACCGGACACAGTTCAATTAGTTGCTTCCAGAATACACATGCTCACCAATACCAGCAAAGTGCTTTTTAATGATCTCTTTCATCTTTGTCAGTGGGGGCCTGTTTCAGAGTAACATTAAAACCAAAGCTAGGACTCCCATTAGTCTTGGTGGAGGCTGGGTCCCCAGTTGCTGACAAGCTGATAGTTCACTCAGGCAGCTCGTGTCCCTCCATAACTGTTTGTCTAGCTGGGAGATTGTGTGGGGGTATGTAGGGATATGAAGCTAAAGTGAAAAACCATCAGATGGGCCTGCTTTATTAAGGCTCATAATTCCATTCAGGAGATAAAAGAGAGGTATTTTCTTTTATAAGAATTATTGCTGAACTCCATCCATTAAATGCTCCCAGCAATACTCTTAATAAGTTGAATTACTGGCATTGTCACGAATTCTTTTCTAAGTCATTGTGCAAAAGACACATTTTACAAATAAGTATGGAGACAAGTACTAATCATAAGTATTTTTACAGGGTAAACATTTTGCAGAGGAACAGTTGTTTTTAAACATGAGTGAATAAGGAGTCAATGTTTAATATTTGATTACTGTTTGCCTTGTATCCCTAGTAATAAACGAAGACCCTACCGTGCCACTATGACCCTACTTATCCACTGAGTGGTCTGTCCATGAACTTTATGTCTCTCCAGTTTAGAGATGAGGATATTGTGTGGGACAGTGTCAAACACTTTGCACAAGTCCAGGTAGATGATGTCAGTTGCTCTTCCCTTACCCACAAATACCATAACCCCATCATAGAAGGCCACCAAATTTGTCAGGCACAGTTTGCCCTTAGTGAAGCCATGTTAGCTGTGACCAGTCATCTCTCTGTTTTCCATGTGCCTTAGCAGAGTTTCCAGGAGGATCTGCTCCATGATCTTGCCAGGCACAGAGGTGAGACTGTCCGGCCTATAGTTCCCTGGTTCTTTCTTTTTAGCCTTTTTAAAAACGGAGGTTATGTTTCCCCTTTTCCAGTCAGCGGGAACTTCACCAGACTGCCACAACTTCTCAAATATGATGGATAGTGGCTTAGGAACTTCATCTGCCAGTTTTCTCAGGACCTGCGGGCACATCTCATCAGGTCCTATGGATCTGTGCACCTCCAGGTTCCTCAGATAGTCTTGAACCTGATCTTCTCTTACAGTGGGCAGTCCCTCATTCTCTCAAAAGGCAAAATTTTATCTGCCTTTGCCTTCTGCCACTTGGGAGGTGTGGCTAGAGCCTTTGCCAGTGAAGACAGAGGCAAAAAAGTTGTTGAGCAGCTCAGCCTTCTCCATAGTCTGGGTGACCAGGTCTCCTGTTTCCTTCTGGAGAGGGCTCGCATTTTCCTAGTCTTCCTTTTATCACCAACATACCTATAGAAGCCTTTCTTGTTGCCCTTGACTTCCCTGACCAGATTTAATTCTAACAAGGCTTTAGCTTTCCTAATCTGATCCCTGGTTGCTTCGACAATTTCTCCGTATTCTTCCCAGGCTCCCTGCCCTTGCTTCCACTCTCTGTAGGCTTCCTTTTTGTGTCTGAGTTTCTCCAGGAGCTCCTTGTTCATCCATGCAGGCCTCCTTGCATTTTTGCCTGACTTCCTGTTCACTGTGATGAAGTGCTCATGAGCTTGGAGGAGGTGATCTTTGAATATTAACCAGCTTTCCTGGGCCCTCTTCCCTCAGGACTCTTCCAAGCAGATCTTTGAAGAGGCCAAAGTTCACTCTCCTGAAGTCCAGGAGACTACTTTTTACACTCCTCCTTCCCCTCAGGATTCTGAGCTCCACCATCTCACGGTCAATGCAGCTAAGGCTGCCATTGAGCTTCACATTTCTGACAAGCCCCTCGTTGGTATGCGGTCCAGCAAAGCACTGCTCTTCTTTAGTCCTTGCTGGCTCCTTTATAACTTGGAAGAAGTTATGAGTGCACTCCGGGAACCTTCTGGATCACTGATGCCCCGCTGTGTTGTCCCTCCAGCAGATATTTGGGTGGTTGAAGTCCCCCATGAGGACCAGGGCTTGCGAATGTGAGGCTTCTCCTATGTGTCTGCCTCATCTGCTTGTTCTTCCTAGTTAGGTGACCT
>VXBH01008105.1:13137-23490 GCA_013400035.1 Rynchops niger | reverse complement strand
AAGATATTAAACAAAACTGGCCCCAAAACTGAGCCCTGAGGGACACCACTGGTGACTGGACACCAAGAGGATTTCACCCCATTAATCACAACTCTCTGGGCACAGCCATCCAGCCAGTTTTTAACCCAGCGAAGAGTCACTTGTCTATGCCATGATTCGCCAGCTTCTCCAGGAGAATGCTGTGGGGGACGGTGTCAAAGACCTTACCAAAGTCCAGATAGACAACGTCCACAGCCTTCCCCACATCCATAAGGCGGGTCACATGGTCATAGAAAGAGATCAGGTTGGTTAAGCAGGACCTCCCTTTCCTAAACCCATGCTGGCTGGCCCTGATCCCTTGGCTGCCCTGCACTTGCTGTGAGAGCTCACTCAAGATGATCCTCTCCATGATCTTTCCTGGTACCGAGGTCACGCTGACAGGCCTGTAGTTCCCTGGATCCTCCCTCCAACCCTTCTTGTAGATGGGTGTCACATTAGCCACCCTCCAGTCCCTGCCTTCTCCTGGCTCTTGGCCCATGTTCTGCTCACACCACCTCAGGCACCGCTGGCCCTCATTTCTGCCTGGGCACATGGGTGGCCCTGGCTTGGCTTGCTGCCCACCGGCACCCAGGCCATGCCCCAGAGCTGCCCCCTCCCCAGGGCTGCACCCACCCTCCATCCCTTCCTCCAGGTTATAGGTGGAGATGCTGAACAGGACAGGCCCCACATAGACCCTGCGGGACCCAGCTGCTGGATACCAGCTTCCAGGCAGCATCTGACCTCCCTGATCTCCACGACCTTTGAGAGATGACAGAGATCAGCTGTACAAGGACATCAGCCACCTCCCTCAGCACCTTGGTGTGCAGCCTGACATGTTCCAGGGACATGTGTGGGTCAAGTGCTCCTGAGTGATCCCAACTCGACCACCATCCCTGGCTGGTAGCTCCTCTTCTCCTTAAGCCCTGTCACTATACACACAGCACAAAACTTTATATAAAAAGCCCCCAAACAGCTATATGAAATGTTCTGCTTTGGTTTCCTGAGATGCTGTTTTTCTTGGCTTTTGACCTCCCAGATGGCTCAGGAGTCCTTAACACCTTGTCGCTTCCTCCTAGATGGCTAGATAGAGTAGGCATGCCAGGTTGGAGCAGAGCATGAGCAATTTGGGAAATACCTGTCATTTTGAGTTCATAGCTCTCGCTATGGTAATCTCTAAGGCAAAAGCAGCTGCATGTACCCTGCACACTTGTGTATTAGGTTGATGTGCAGTTCCTCCGCTGCCTGCTCAGCATAACTAAGCTGTCTGAATGCAGCTCACCCTTGGGTGTACTTACATGTAAACGTTAAGTATGTAGTGCAAATTATGTTAATTATGAAAAAAATTCGGTGTTCATTGGACCTCTCAGTTTCGAGGTTAGTGCACTGATTTTTCTTGTCAGGTGATTAGTTCCTTTCTACAGGATCTCACCTTTGAAAAGGCAGGTTGCTCTGGCTCTTGTTGCTCTAGGAGAGGCTGCTGATATACTGCTCCTGTAAGGATGAGTAACATATGAGATAATAATCATTCTGTGCTCATATTTTGATGAAGGGCTGAAATTAATTTGGATTTTAGAAAATGTAATCCATTGATAATGAGCCTGATTGCTTCTCACTTCTGTCCTTCCAAGCAGTGGTATTTGCTGAGTCAGACTGTTAATGTAGTATCTAAGTGATTAATGTAGTATTTATTTGGGACTGCTATCTTTCAGCATGACTCCTTGATTAAATGTCTTCTTATTGTGAGATGACTTGAGGGGTAGTACAGTGACCACAACATATTTTCAGGACAAAAGATCAATAGGATATCTATGTTTTTTCTTATCTTTCATCTAAATATCAGCTTTTTCCTCACATTTGCTGTATCTTACCCTGGAGTCCCCCAGATATCAAGCAGAAAAAACTGGAGCAAGGAGGCCAATAGCTCATCTGTAGAGAAATTTGTCTTCTGAAGACCAATAATAAAATCAAAACTATCTCTTTCTTCTGGTCCTTCGTTTGAGGTATGTAGGGAGAGTCATAAACAAGTATAGTCTCATGCTCTTTGTGGGGAGATTTTATCCAAACCTGCTTCCATTGTATTGTCTTCTTTGCAGGTACATTGCTCTGAAACATTTGGAGTTTAGATATGTCTCTATAGTGTGGATTCTGAATCCACATGTTATTTGACAAAATTATGTCAGCAGTGATCTTCCATCTGTGTTGCTCCTTCACAGCCTTCTGAAATAGTCATTTAATTGTATATCTGTAAGTGACTTAGTGTGACTTGCTTATTCTCCAAGTTCCAGCTTGGGTACTTCTTTTTTAGTTCATGAGACTTAACGGGCAATACTTCTGGTTAGAGTAACTTGGCAATAAAATTGCCTCTGTGAGGCTTTCCCTCCCCAGCTAGATCATTTCCTCTTCATTTTTCCAGGACTCAGTTGTGAGCATACGCCTGACATCTTTTTGGCAAATCCCTGGATTTCTGTGATATCCTGATATTTTTCTTAGCTAGGGAAAATGTGTATGTGGACCATGTTAGCTAATCCATGTTGAATTAGCTTGAGAAAAATTTTGTCCTTCTGACTTCTAGCTAACCATCATCATATGTGTGACAATAGAGCTCAGGTCTTTTCTGCATTGCTAGGCTTCTACAACTCTTTAATTCTCCACTGAACAAGATTGTTTAATTGAGGTATTAATTTCCCAAGAGTGTGTGCGGCTTTGTTCTCCAGTCTGCTTTTGCAGAGCATTGAGTCAATCCAATTTGCCTGTGTTGTAAAACTGGATTGCAAACATATGAAAAGTGCCTTTCTAAAACAGTTCAGTTTCTTAATTTGCTTAGGCTTGTTTGGGGTTTGGTTTTGTTTGTTTGTTTGTTATTTTTTAATCTATTTCTCTTTTACCAGTTAGTTCTTACTCATCTACACAGAAAAGTCTCTCTCTTTCTGAATGTACCTCTTCAGGGTTTTGCAGATGTTTATGTCTAACCTGCCCCTCGATCCACAAGTAATACATCTGAGTCCCAAGGCAGTTATTGGAGGCTCTTTGGTGTCTTAAATGACTAAAAGGGAAGAATTTATCTCCATTTCCCAGGGTATATTAACATCTGAAATGTCTAAAGGAAAGCTGGACTGTCAGATGTCACTATAAATTACATTGAAGTTAATCCTGTAGAAGAGACTGGAGCCTGTCAAAGCCTGTATGACAGTAATACTGATTGAATTTGGAATCTGGGTTATTCATCCAGCTGCAAACCTTTAATGCTAACAGAGCTTCTACTAAATTTCCCATAATATTGCACTTCAATCGGTTTATTTTGTATACTCACTTTGCTGGCATCCAAAGGTTAGTAGAAAGGTCACCCTGAAGTTGTCTCTAGGCTGAGGGTTGCTCCTCTCCTTCTGATTAATGACAGTAACTCCTCGATCTTTCTTCTGTACCTAGAGTAACTTGCAGCATAACCATAACTATTAACCATAGCAAACCTTGGTGTCCTAAGATACTCCTCTGAAATCTCACATACAAGACCAGTAAATCTGAGCTGCATTGCTCAGGTCAGAGTTGCTATGTGGGACTCTCAAACCGTTATAGAGTCACACAGAATCACAGCATGGTTTGGGTTGGAAAGGACGTTTGAAGGTCATCCTGTCCAACTCCACAACTGTTATTAATGCTCCTCAGGTAGACAACAAATTCTGTATCCAACAAAAGATATTTATGATTTACTTCAACAACATTTTGCCATTGTTGAGATTTTTTCAGCTGCATTAATTTTTATTATATATCCGAGTCAGCAAGCTACAATATCTTTCATTGTAGAAAAACTATTTGAGCTAGTCTGATGAGGATTCTAGAGTTGCATGCAAGTGTGTTTGGTAAAAAGTTATTTCTTTTTTTTTTTTGATATGAGATGTTGCTGTGGACGGCTGATTGGAGATCACCCAGGAATGGACTGTAGCTGGCCTGTTTATCAGGCTGCCCCACAAAGAGATGATGGAGAATGGTCTGTGCAAAAACACACAAAGATGAGCCCAACAAATGCATTTGGTACAATCAATTTTCAAGATGGAGATCACACTTACCATGCCAAGGTAACAGATGATGGGTTTATATGTCCAACTTCTTTTAATAATTTCAGCATAAGAAAGAGAAAAAGTGGTTTTGAGTGAATATCAGATTGTTTGTCTTAGGAGAGCAGGGGAATCTAAAAGCAAGTCAGGCTAGAGTGTGGATATGGTATTTTTACGTTGAACTTCACTGCAATTAGGCACAGTCTGTCTTGCTGTCTGTATTGCTTACTGATGTATTTTTGTGCTATCGTGTTAATGGTATTGTGAAAGTTCTAATCCTGCACAAATTCTTTAACATGTTAGTGCTGAGAACTTTGCAAGATGTTGCAGTTCCTTTTCTTGGAGTACGTAAAGGATGTTTCTTTTACCCATTATTATTTCTTCCAGTATATCAGGCTCTCTTATGATAGCAATTTGGATCAGCTGTTGCACCTGATGGTTAAAGAATGGCAGATGGAGTTGCCAAAGCTAGTGATCTCTGTTCATGGAGGCATTCAAAATTTCAAGCTTCCCTCAAAGGTCAAGCAGGTTTTCAGCAAAGGACTGGTGAAGGCTGCTGAGACTACAGGAGCATGGATAATTACAGAAGGCATCAACAGCGGTAGTGCAATTATTTTTCTTAGTTTCAGTCTTCCTCTGATGTTTTTTCTCTGCATATGAGCATATACATTTTAGGCAAAAATAAGGAAATTGTTTGATAATTTGTGATATTTTAGCACAAAATGAAGCTTTTTTCTAAGTAAAAATGCATAATTCAAAGAGCGATATCATGTTCGTCTGCTGTTGACAGGTATTCTGAATATTTTTAATATATATTTTTTTTTTTATTAAAAAGCAGAGAATTATGCATGTAATACGAAACACTGACCTTAAATGAGAACTGTCTGGTGCATTTATGTAAATAATAAAGTTTTCATGGGGGCAGAAAGCACCATTAGCAACATATTGAGTACTATTAACTACAAATATGTGTTGAGCTTGAAGCATCGGTGCATTACGTCTGAGCCTTACAATTCCTGCAGCGCTCGTCAAAAAGTGGGGTGGCATGGTTTGTTCCTGGTTAAAACATAACTGTGGAATAAATTAAATGATGGGAAACCCTTGTATTGGTGTCCTGTAGCAGTTCTATGAAGGTAGAAGAAAAATGATGATTTAATTTTCTGTTTAGGAGTGTCCAGGCATGTGGGCGATGCGCTGAAAGGCCGTGCCTCACCACACCTGAGAAAGATCTGTGCTGTTGGGATTCCTCCATGGGGTATCATTGAGAACCAGAGGGATCTCATTGGAAAAGATGTGAGTTGGACATGTTTTAATAATAAAAGCCTTCATGTTCAGGGGATGTTATATGCTTCTTGGAAGCTGTTTTTATTTGCTGTTTGTTTCATTTCACTGGTTTGATATTTTTTCTCAGTAATAGAGGTTTAGATTTTGCTTGGCAGTAGAATTCTGTGGCATGTTGAGGCCTGTATTTTGCTTTTAATATGTAAAGGAATAATTCTAAAATATTTATCTTCTTACAGGAAATTGCCATTTCTTTTTGAAATTTTGGAATTAATTAGGCAATTCTCTTGTGGTTGCAAATGATGTATTTCTATATTCATGTGACTCAGTACAAGCAATCAGGTTAATGGTATACACAAATAGGCTATTAATAGGCATGCTTTTTATTAATAAACTAGAACTTTATGTGAGTGCCAGTGTGAGGGCACAATCTGCATAACTGTTGAAAAGCATTTGACAAGTAAGGTGAAATAATTCCTGATAAATGATAGCTCACGTGTTTTTAATGGTAATACACCCAGGAAAAACATGCCATTGTATTTCATCTGTTCCAAAGAAAGGCAGGCAGTGACTGTGACAAAGGGCTGCAGGCCTTTCTTTGAAATGCCTTCTGTGGTATTAATTGTGGTTTTGTTGCTGTTGAGAATCAGATGAAAACCTATGTTTGAGTACAGCAGCAAAAACAGTGATGGAGGCTTTCAGAAGATTACAGTATGATGCAGAAATACATACAAGTGAAGCAACGTAAATTAAATGGTGATATTTTGTTGGTTTCTTTGAAGATTTTTTTTTTTTTTTTAATTAGGTAGTTTGCCTCTACCAGACTCTTGGTAATCCCCTCAGCAAGCTAAGTACCCTCAACAGCATGCATTCGCATTTTCTAATGGCAGATGATGGTACAGTAGGCAAATACGGGAACGAAATGGTGCTCAGGAGGAATTTGGAGAAGTATATATCCCTTCAAAAAATACACACAAGTGAGTACTGCTGTGGTCAGCTTTATGACAGAAAAACCTATTGTAAAGTTTGCGGAGGTACTTGACATTTCCTGCTACATGTTACAACATCTTCATTTGCCATACATTTCACTGAGGTTGAAAGTTATTAATTGCACGTGTCTTGAACTCTGTGTATCAGGAAAATGAAGAGGACACCATTTTTGTAAAGCATTATGCATTTGGGCTAACTTGGATTCTGGTTTCTCAGTTGTAGACATGTAAATGACTCGGATTATTTAGTAACTACTGAGCATTTGCTCACTTTGCAATTTTTTGTGGTCTCTGTAACAGCATTAGCTATTTCCTCAGCATTTTGCTAGGTAGAAAAATTGTCACATTCAGTGGAATTTGAATCCTTCTTCCCTTGTTCATTATTTTTTATCCTCATCACTCTTCTCTATTGCAAGCCTGTGACCTCCTCAGGTACAAAAACAAAGACTGGTTGTAAAAGGAATAGCTTCAACCAGTGTTTGTTTGTCAGATTGTGTAACTTACATTGTTTGCCTATGCAGTAACTGAGGTATGGTACAGAAATAATGAACAAAATATTTATTACATAGACAAGTATTGCTTTTTATGTGCTAGATTGTATAAATTATTTGTGGAAGTTCACTCTTACCTAGTAATTTAAATCTTGAGGTGTGTTAAAAAGACATTAGCAGAGTTATGCTGTTGAATCCTTGTTTCCTTTATCTGCTCACATTACAGAATTTAAAAACTTAGAAACTTACCCAGTTTTCAACTGTTCATATTTAGAGCTTCTTACTCAGCCTGTTATATCTTTTCTTACTATGAATTTTTGCAAGTCAGACTTTCTGTCGTTTTTCGACTTCTATTGCATCTTGTTTGAAATTTATTTCTGATTGTTAAAAAAACCACCCTGCTGCTGTAAAACTTGAGAAAGTCTGTTAAGAAGGGCCTGATTACTTTTCCGTGTGTGTAGGCAAACAAATGGATACTGATGACATTTCAACTGCCATCAGCACCCTTTGTTTGTGAGAGGGTGCTCTCGTAAAGGGCAGGGGGATATTCTGAAGGATGTGTCTTCTTTCCAAGGCAGGGCTGCTTATGATTTTATCAGGTTTTCATGCTCTTTTTGATCCATTTGCAGAAGTTCTGTGAAAGTCTTAAAAAGTGTAAGTCGAATTAGAGATAGTGAAGGCATGATTTCCTCTCCATTGAACCACGTATGAGACGCCTTCACGAGTATTTATTTACCAGATGTTCTGATTTGTGTATGTGTGTGACCAAGACCTGTTTGTAACTGGTTAGGTGTGTTTTGAAACAGGAATGGGCCAAGGTGTACCCGTAGTTGGGTTGGTGGTGGAAGGAGGCCCCAATGTGATCCTAATGGTGTGGGAGTACGTGAGGGCCAGCCCAGCTGTCCCTGTGGTGATCTATGAGGGCACTGGCAGAGCTGCAGATATCCTGGCTTTTACCCACAAACACACGGGTGATACGGGGTGAGTAGTGTCATGATGCTCCTCCTGCTTGGTCTGTTGTATTGGGAGGGACCTGAAAACTTGTGTCTCAAAACCACTGAGATAATTTCTTATGTTTCTAGCAATAAACCTGCCATGGTCTTTTGCTGGCCTTTGCTTCTGTGAAGTGAGAACATAGCTTCTTCCTTCCCTGCCTCAAACTGGTTCTGAAAGAATTATTCCACCAAATTTACCAAGGTGTTTTTGAAGAGGAAAAAGAAATATCATCTATCTATTTTGAGTTATTATCATGTTTCTCACCTTTGATGGGCGACACTGTTGGGTGATCCCAGAGTGCCTGCTTGGATTTTGAATCAGTCCTTTCTCCTGCCATTGGTATTCTGTAAGCGGGCTTGGATTTGTGTTGCACAACACTTTTGAGACTAGGGCTGGTCTTGGTTGCTGTAGAAGCCTCAGGCTAGGGTAGGAGGAAGATTTAAGATTCCTTGGCTATAGCTTGGGTTTACCCAATGGTAACCCAGTTTTGTCATCCTCATCTAACTGTAAGTCTTTGTGTCACCTCCAGTGCAGCCTCAGCTGCAGACTCTATTAAACCTGCCTTGATGAAAATTTTATGTCCAAAATGGAAATAAATATATATTTGTGTAGCAAATTAATATTTTTGTGAAAGTTTTTCAAAGTCAGAAGGGCTTTTTAAATAAAAAAGCAAATTTTAAAAATGTGGCCTGGGTTTATTTCAATTAAAAACACGCAAGCAGCTTAATGAAATTTATATCCTAATTGTTTATCTGTTATCTTTTCTAAATATTCTTTTGTGGGGTTGGTATTTTTCCCTATTGTGTTGTATTGAGAAATATTTTGTTCATTTGTTTTCTCTTCCATATTTTTTATCTTTTAAAAAAAATGATCCTGCCATTTTAAAAGAAAAGGAAATTACGGACAGAAAGATAAATGAGGGGAAAAAAGACAGGAGAGGTATGAATCTTAATGAACTAATAACGAGGAATTTAATTTTATCTCTCTAAGGTTATTGAAAGAAACAAGAAGTTTGCTAAACTCTTAGTGATTCTTAGCTCTATATTCACAGACAATCCTTTGAAAATTGTTAGTTTTTTTATTTAGTCTATTCCCAATAGTACATATGTATGGTCAGAACTAATGCCTGTGTGGATAATAATTTATGTTACGGGATGCCTTTGCTTTGTTTTGTTGAAAGAAGGCAGGAATAAATCAACGGAGAAGTGGTAATAAAAGGGTTTTCTCATATGTCTCTGCATAGCATAAATTTCATCTTTTGCTGAGGTGTCATTTGGACTGGTAATAGGTAGCTAAAAATACACTTATTCTGGCTTGTATATTCGTTTTTCAGGGAGCTGCGCCCTCAAGTGAAGGAGGAGGTATTACTGATGATTCAAAACACATTTAGCTTGGGACAGAAACAGTCCAGTCATCTATTTCACATTTTGATGGAATGCATGGAGCACAGAGAGTCCGTGAGTAGGGTTCATGCTCTGAGTTTAGGGCATCTTCATTTGCTGTTATCCTTTTTGCTCTTTCTGTGGGGGGTTGGCGTGGACACAGCAGTGATAGAAGTAGTTGTGTTATCTCTAATATAAAGATAACGTAAAGGTGTCTGTGCTAATTTATATATTGTCTAGACCCACAGGGCCTGTTTAGTTAACTTCTCAAGTCTCAGTGGTTGCTTTTGAAATCACAGCCTTTCTTATTTTAGCAATAAGCCAGATGTCTTTGGTTTTGGATGAAAGATCAAGTAATTCCTACTTTTTTTCTTCTCTAGTAGTGTCTGTCTTCTAATTTAGGAATGTTTCCATCCATTCTTCTACTGATAACAGAATAGTGGTAGAACTTCTCTGTGTATTGAAATGTACTTTTGAAATGTGCTGGCATGTTTGGTGTCTCAAGTGCTCATTTGTGAGTAGAATCATAGAATCATAGAATGGTTTGGGTTGGAAGGGACCTTAAAGATCACCTAGTTCCAACCCCCCTGCCATGGGCAGGGTTACCGTTCACTAGAGCAGGTTACTCAAAGCCCCGTCCAACCTGGCCTTGAGCACTTCCAGGGATGTGACATCCACAGCTCCTCTGGGCAACCTGTTCCAGTGCCTCACCACCCGCACAGTAAAGAATTTCTTCCTAAAATCTAATCTAAATCTCCCCTCTTTCAGTTTAAAAGCGTTACCCCTTGTCCTATTGCTACACCCCCTGATAAAGAGTACCTCCCCATCTTTCCAGTTGGCCCCCTTTAGGTACTGGAAGGCTGCTATAAGGTCTCCTGGGATCCTTCTCTTCTTTAGTCTAAGCAACTCCAGCTCTCTCAGCCTGTCATCATAAGAGAGGTGCTCCAACTCTCTGATCATCTTTGTGGCCCTCCTCTGGACTCACTCAAACGTGTCAATGTCTTTTGCTGGACGACCCGGAGCTGGTCATAGTACTCCAAGCGAGGTCTCATGAAAGTGGAGTAGAGGGGCAGAATCACCTACATCAACCTGCTCGCCATGCTTCTTTTGATGTGGCCCAGGATGTAGTTGGCTTTCTGGGCTG
>VXBH01008104.1:69946-84141 GCA_013400035.1 Rynchops niger | reverse complement strand
GAATGGCTGCCCTAATTTTCTTCTGTGCATGGATATGTCCAAAGAAAGTTTATTAAGTATTTGTTAGTGGTTGAGTTTCCCAAGGCAAGGGAGGGCGAGGAGGGCGGTGAAGGCTTGTAGTCTTAGGAGTCTGAAAAATAGGATTGTATAAGTGCAGTTCCAATGTAACACTTCTTTTCAGTAAAAAAAAGGTGTACTGAAATTTTTTTGCTTTGAGTATCTAATTGCCACATATCCCGCCTGCATGATGAAATTGCAATTTACCATTTTTAAGATAACTCAGTTTGAATTGGCTGTTAGAGGAAGCGTATCTGTTGGGGACACTAGACTTTGCATATTCAAAGATAACAAATTCTAGATTTTTTTTTTTTTTGTGGTGGTCTTTTCAGCATGAAATATTTCTAGCTTTGTTTTCTTGGGCTTCTCACATAAGCTGGAGTAACTTCCCTGTGAAGGAAGGAAAATCGACTGAGTAATGTTGCAAAGAATAAACTTGACTCAAGGAATGAGGAGTGCGTGCATGAAACACCTTTTAACAATAAACTACGTGGAGTTTCTTTTGAAGCCTACTCTGTCCCGGGAATTCAGTAACTCGGCAGTATCTGTGAAGAGCCAAAATTCCGATAGGAATCCTGGTACGCATACCTAACTTGGGAAGGCTGACCATGCAGAGTCTGCAAAAGCTGAGCGTTCGGGATGTGTTGCTGTAAGGTCCCCAGTGTGCCTCCAGTTGCACCCGCTCTGCTGCAGTTAAACGCAGTGAGCCTGCTGCATGCCTCAGGTCATTACCATTTCTGTTGTAGTTGTCCTTTGGGACCTCGTTGCTCTAGTTTCGTTACAAATGCGTAGCAATAAGATGATTTCAACATGAATGCTCGATGAATAGGACCTGTTTTTCTCACTACTCTTTGTAAAGAGAAGAAAGAAATTATTCCTTTTCCGCTGGTTTAAAATGTCAGTCAGCTAGGAATTTGGATGTATGTAATGCTCAATAAAGCTGAGCATGGAAAACAAATTACAGGCAAGAGCCATTCATATTTTTTCAATATTTAAAACAAGAGTGAGTGGCAATATCAACTTTTTGTTCCCAAATGTGCTTCAGAAATGCTATTAAATTTCACATTTTGATGTGTTCACTGTGCCGTGACTGGTGCCATTTCTTTCTAAGTCCATGTAAGTAACATAACGATGCAGAAAATATTTCTCAGCACTTATCATCTAGACATACTTTGTTCAACCGAAAGCTATCTTTGTTGGTTTGGTTTGTAGGTAACACGGGGAGTAGGGAATGTCATGTTTGGTTTGCGAATAGCAAGTACTTAAAGTTATGAGTAATCCTTTATCTGAAGCTTTTTATGTGAAAACTTTTTACAATTAAACCAGTGAATTTTTTTTACCTCCTCCATTGCTCTGCCTGTGGATTCTGGATGAGAGGTCCAAGGTCAGTGTTGCAACTGGCACGTACCGTGTGCCTGAAGCATGTTGTCCCATCTCGATAACATTGGAGCATGCTCAGGTAGCTGCAGGATCACCGCTGTCGGTACGGCTGACATTCAGCACCTTTTGCCTCTGTGCAAGGTCTACGTCTTAACAAATCCATAAGTACTGAAATCCGAAGATTTCATCTGAGAAACTTGTTTCTTTTGCTTTTCAAATATTCTGTCGTTTTGCAGCCTTAAGAATTTTATAAGATGCTCTAGTGTTTAGTGATGCATTATCTGCTTCAGCCGGCTTCAGTTTCGACTTGATGGTTTTATAGATCCTAGCTTTATAGTTGCATGAACAATGGCATTCTTGAAACAGGGCTTTGTTCTCTTCTCCCACTTAATTTGTTTTTTTCTTTTTTTTTTTCCTGATCATAACCAAGCTGTCCTCATGTATGACTTTCTTTCCAGACCTAAACAGGCACAGTTGTAGTTTGGTATTTAAAAAGAAATGCTGCTGTTCCTTTAACCATTTCCAAAAATGCTACTCCTATACTTTCGGGACAGGAGCCAACGCTTGATTTTTGCCCTTCAGCAGCGTGCAGCCTGTGAGAGGCAGTCCTTGTTCTTAAGGAGGTCTCGGGGTGGGGGGAAATATTGAAATGAGCAGTCGCACCAGTTGTGCTCTGGCGGGTTAGGGAGAGCTAGAACGGGCACGCTGGGTTTGCCACCTGTTTCATTGTGTCTAGCGTCCTGGAGTTGCTCTTAGGTGCAAGATTGTACACGGATGCAGCGGGACAACACATATATCAAAAAGCATATCTCATAAAACATATGTAAAACACCAAGCAATCTTGTAAGGGTGTCTTGAAAAACAAGATTTGGTTAGTGTTACTAAAGCTATATTCATGTGCTACTTCACTCAGGCTGGGGCATCTAAAAGCAGGGTTTGAGGTTATGAGGGGTGGCCTCTCAGACATGGGGTGAGCACCCCGGGAGCTGCCCCAGAGCACTGTTTTAGCTACGGAAGGGAAAAAAGCTCTCGTGTCAGAGAATGATCTCTGCAGTCAAACTACAGCCATCCTTAATCCTGCTTACCCCTAGCCCAAATCTCTCTTGAGCACACCTAACGTGAAGATGGAGCTGTTTAAAACAAGATGGCACATGCCTGCCTACCAAGTGCCAAGTATTCAAAAGTGGCATCAGAATAAAAATCTTCTCAGAGCCGCAGTGCTTCTGTGCCCTTGTCTGCTGCACACCACAGCCTGGAACTTTGCACGCTTCAGACTTGGTTGTTGGTTGCAATCCAGTACAAATGCCTTCAGCTTTTCCGTGTCACAGGAGGGTGTACTTGCAAGAGAGTTGCTCTTCCCCCGTGGAGGTTACCAGATCCTGCTGCTGCTGCTGAAGTCAACTGCAAATCTCACAAGGATTTATATTAAGCTGATATGAATCAGTGGATTTCGTTCTTCTTCTCTTTAATAAGGGGAGATCAGAGACTCCTGCGGTTAATCACCCCGAGTGCTAACGGTTCAACCGAATTAGTTTACACAGGTTTCCTATGGGAGTGTGCTAGATGTTAGAGCTAGCCTGCTTCCACTGAAGTCCCTGGCAAACACTTTAACGGCATTTGAGTGCAAGAATTTCCAAGTTAACCTAGTTGCAAACTGTGTTCCTCCCTGGGCTTTCCTCCTTCCTGAGTGTAATTGGGTTGTGTGCTCTAGAGGCAGCAGGAGAATAGGAACGGGTTGCAAATGTGGACAAACAGACCACTAGTTACACCGTGGGGGTCTGGCAAGGGTTTGGAATGTGGTAGGAGTGCCAGTTGGAGGAAGTAAACCCAAGGTATGGTGAGCAAAACTCACACAGGGCGGAAGAGGAACACCGCTGCCACCACCACTGCTGCCGCATGTTGACTTGTACTTGCCAGAACACCCCAGATTAAATAGCTGTGTGTAGGCTCAATGGATGTATCTTTGGAGACCAAGGAGATAGTATGTACATAAAAGAGGGGAAGGCCCATCATTCACCGAAATTTAATTGAGGTCACATTGGCTTGGATCCACAAAGTAACACACCCACATTCCCCTGTCTGCTGTACACCTGGATGACTCACGTTTTGTCTGCCCTTTGCTCCTGCTGTGACTTACAGGTTGGCGGTGGCGTTTTCGTTACTGCTGAGGGCATCGTCAGCAAGTGCAGAAGTTGTCTCTGCGGTGTGGAAGTAGGTGGTGGTGGTGTTTCCGCAGCCTTGTTCTCCACCCTGGCTGTATATAAGTATCTGTTAGTCTCCTTTTCACCTTTGGATGCTCACCTGGGAGCCCTCGAGGCAAGAACCTTAATGGTGTGAAAGGCAGGAGCGGAAAAAGTGGCTTGTGCTTTACTAATGTTTATTCTATATTTAGAGCATGTGTTCCCAGAGTTTTATAGAAGACAAGCGGCTTTAGTAGCTGCTCACAAGAGGTATTAGGCAGCTGGACCTTTTTCCTTTGGTGATGCTTTCCGGACTCTTGGAGCTGTGACTCCTTTTGTAATTGAGGTGGTGATTTTCACATGGACCTGGTCAGATTGGGGTCAGCCTTGTGACATGCTTATTAACAAGAAGTTTTAGGGAACATGCCAAGCTTCTTTTACTCTGAAGCTTGGATGAGCAGAAGGGTAATTATGTGCTGCTATCACCACAGCCATCTTGCTGCAACTCTGAAAAGTTTTGCATGGTTTTGCTTTGGGTACAGCGTGCTTGTTTATCAAGCACAAGCTAAGGCTTGCTTAATTCTTGCCATTCAAGTTCTCCGTGATTAAACTTTCAGGCTTTATTCAACAAAATGATACATCTTCCCTGTATTGGTTGGCTGAAGACCATTAATTTTAGAAACAGATATCCTGCAGTTACTCAGAATGATTTCTCCCACTGCCACAGCAGTTAGAAATGGTCTGATGGGCAACGTTGCACTGCCAGCACGCAGGGGTTTATTTACTGTGCGCCTCCTCGGTGGTGTTCAATGTCTGCTGGTGCACGTCCTAGCGTGGATGCCTTCATGGTTGGCGGGAGTGGAGTGTCAGTTCTGCTTTGTCCTCCCACCTCTGGAAAGGTGTGGGAAGGCTTTCCGATTTTGCTGGGCTGGGGAAGCGGGCTCGCAGTTGCCACGTGGCAATATTGCCTCCCCAGGCTTTTGCCACTGGCCTCCCTGAGTCCACCATGTGCTTCCTGCCATGTAGAAATACTGCAGAGGCCTTTGCTCGTACATATGAAAAACTGTTTCTCGAGGTTCCTGCGTGAATTTGATTTGCACATCAGGCGTCTGGGAGGCTGCCACGGCATCAGTGCCGTTTGATGTCTAGATCTCAGCTGGAGTCTTCCAGCATGAGGGGTCTCTTTGGGGCTTAGCATCCATCATCGTTATGTTCCTCTTTTCTGATAAAAATGAATACTGTGTGTTAATATGTTGATAAACTACTAGGGGCAACATCGATGGTGATTACTGAAGCATGTTGGAATTTACTTTCTAAGCTCTGAACAAGGTTTTATTCTGTGTTTAGGCTCCAAACATACTGAGTCAATAATGCTGTTGGCTACTCAGGGAGGCTATCCAAAGGGATGCGTTTGTCTTTGCACTGGGATGTACTAGGTTTGGCTGTCCTTTCTCAGTTTCCGCATCACACTATTTCAGCAACAGGCTCCCCTGCCTCATGAGGGATGGCTGAATTTGTTGGCCGTGCAACAGATTATTATTTGTGTTTCAAAATATTGGAATGCTTTCGAGTGGAAAAGCAAAATTTTTCATTGCTTTCAGCCTTCCTGCCTCCCCAGTAACTGTTCATACTCTCTTCAGCCTTAGAGAATATTATAATGCTGCTGTCACCTGTACAAGATGTTTGACTACCTTCCTTCTGTAAACACTTGCTAACCAGCATTTGCTTTGACAACGTTCCCATGTTCACAATGTAAAACTTACTGGCAAAGCTTCATATGCAGAGAGACCAACTGTTATGGTTGGGGCAACTGGGTTTCCTTTAACTTTGCTGTGGAGGAGTAGAAGAGCACAGGGCAGAGCCATGGCCAGTTTAGTCCGGCCACTGGTATTCTGCCACAGCCACTGGCCATAAACGTAAATGTAAGGCACAAGTAGCCCTGTGATGGGCACCTCAGGGGTGATCCCACCTCGCTCTCCCTGGAAAAGTCCCTTCTGAGCCCTGGCGATTACAGGTTTGTTCAAGCTCAGAAGCTTGAGGAGCACAGATGCCTCTCCAGTTTGTGTTTATTTTATGCCGTAGCTCTACAGATTCCACTTACTCAATAAATATTTGATCCTCTTTGGTGCCTTCCTGAGCTTCTGGCTTCAGAGAGACCTTGTGACGAGTAGTTCTGTGGTTAACTACGAACTAGCCTAAAAATACAGGTGGAGGAAGAGGAGAAGAAAGTATTTCCCTTCTGTAGTTTCTGAGGCTTCTGCCTTCCAGATTCCTGCCATTTCCTCTTTCCTACATACTGCAGAGAAGGGAAGGATCTAACCTCCTGCTCTAAATCAGCCTTGATTTTGTTGTTTACTGCCAAAGGCTGGAAAGATTCAACTTCAGTTGTATTTTTTAATGAAGTTGGAAAGAGAAAGTAAATATGAGCTTTTTACGTATGTGCATTTTTGCATGTGGATGAGTTCATCTAGTCTATTGTACACAGGAAGAATGCCAGGAGAATTTAGCATAATGTCATATTTCAGTCAATATTTAAAAGATGTTTTGGCTTACTGTTTTTTTTAAATCACCAGATCATCTGAGCAGCCCTCACCCATCAATGTTTTTTTGTTTAAGAATGGGGTTTTCTTCACATTTTATTCAAAACAGAACAAACCCTGCTTTTCAGAATTTTCTTTGGATTCATGAATCTTAGCAAGATGTAACACCATTGGTTAAAATGTTTTCCGCCTCATGTACCCAAACATCCACATGGGTTGGAATTACTCATTATTTATTTGTACACATTTATTACTAAGGCATTGTTAATAATTGTTGGGTTTACATGTTTGCTGTTGTAACATTTACTGTTAGATGGAAAGGGAAACTGACCACAGTAGTGTTTATTAGTCCAAATCTAACCTTTCCAAGATTGACTCCAGCTTTTTCTCTTTGATTACACTTTCAAAGTCCTTTTTCTGCATGTCTTCCCCTGTTGTTGTGTCACAGGTTTTGAAGAGCAAGTGTCAAAAAAACCAGTGTCCCTTTGTACTGGGTACTGAAATTCATTCCAGGGGAGACAATTTGCTTTCTAAGAAGTGATCAAGGTGTATCTTAGCTGTCTGGGAATCCGACTACTTCATTAGCAAACCAAATTCAGATGGTTACAGGTAAATCCCCTTGGTGAGATGAGGTTAGGATTTATGCTGATTTGGGGCTACACAAATGAACCGCATAGGCAAATCCAAAGCATTATAAAAATAGGTAGCACTTTGAAAAAGTTTAAGATCTGAATCTTAAGGGTCCAAAATTGGAAGCTGTGTGTGAACGAGGCAAAGGAGGTGGGGGTAGGGAAGGTATGTGAGAATACGGAGCAGAGAAACAATTTAAGTATTGCCCAAACCACTGGGTAAGTTAGAGGTTTTCTCTGACTGGCTCCTTACAGCATTTTATTTTGTGCTAAACATAAGGTGCCAGAGTTTACATTTAATAACTCTTCCCAAGTTAGTCATTTAAATAATACTGACTGTCTGTGAATGTATCCCATTAGGGAGCACAGCAGCACCAGACAGAAAAGAAATCTCTTCCTCTGTAGAGGTACATCGTATATAAAACTTGATATGTGAATTTCCTCCAGCCCAGGGAAGTAACTGTGCAGATTTTTCAATCTTTCACTGGCTGGCTACTGGGAGTGAGGTGACAGCAGAAAGACGAACCTCCCAGGAGGAATGCTGGGACGCTGCTGTGCTGCTGACGGTGTCTCTCTTTTCCCAGGCAGGACTAAGAGCAAGCACTCCGCTTGTGGCTGGAGGCACACAGGGCTCTGGGTGCGCTCCGCCACTGTCTGCAGGGCTCCTGAGACAGGGGTGTGAAAATAGAAGAGAGGTTGGTAGGAGGAAAATTTGCAGACAGCTGAAATGGCTCAGCAGTTCTGGAGGGAATAACAGAGCGACAGCTGTTACGATTTTCTCCCCCTTCATATATAAATGAATCAAAACCAGAGCTGTTCTGAGCTGGAGCAGATGATAACTCTTTGAAGTGAATGAAGTCTGCAGTTGTTCCAGANTTCATTCTTTCTTTTTCTCTCTCTTTCCTTCTTTCTTTCATTCCCCCTTTCTTTCTTTCCTCTTTCTTTCTTTCTCTCATTCTTTCTTTCTTCCCCTCTCTCCGCTCTACCCCACCCCATGCATTGTGATGACAGCATTTAACCTCTACCAGTTTAGTGCAAGAGAATTTGCAATTGTGCCACGGAGCCAAGCTGATGTTTTTGTTTGGGAGACGGAGGCTCACTTCATGGCTGGGTGCGTTCATGAAGATCCAGCCCTTGGAGTCCCCGTGGCTTAAGTGACATGGCAAAACACATTGCTGGACATACAAATTGAGGTGAAAGGATCAAAAACATGACAAAAAGAATCAGAAATCAAGTGGCAAGGGTGCTTGACGGGTGGTCTCTGTGGCTACTGGATGCAATGAAAAAGCAAGCCACACATCACCATTCAAGCCCCTGTAGGGCTTGTCTTACTTCCTTTGTTGCAATGAAGATAATGTATAACATGGACAGGATCTTCAACTTGGTGTGTGTGTGAAAGTTCAGTTTTTTCTCCAAATTCAAATGGCATGAAAGTTCACGAGGTTCCCAACACTCTGGATCCTCATTATTTAGTATGCACAAACAAGTTCTCAGGTGATGAGGATTCACAGCAGCAGCAGCAGGAAGGAGAGGCTGGAGAATGCAAATAAGGACGTGCCCACCTCGTGATTTTTGAGGGTGACAGAAGGAGTGAGTTCAAATGAGCACTGGGTCTTACATCAGAAAGAGGTGCTGGTGAGCTTTTCTTTCTTTTATACAAGGGACTGTGTAGAAAACTCTAGGCAGGTTTTTTGTTTGTTTGTTTTTTTGGTTTGGGTTTGTTTTTTAGGTTTTTTTCCCATACTCTGTTGCAGATGTCTGGTTTTGCTCTGTGTTTTTATTTATTTATAGACATTTCTATGGCATTCATCACCATAGTATCTGGGCAAATCTTCTTTCCTTTCTTGTATCATGTAATTAAATCTATACAAAATACATATGTTCTTGGCAGAGAGAAAAAAAAAAAAAGTTAAGCTCTGCTTTTGGAAGGGATTTGTGCCCTGCAATTAAACACTGCTTTTGCAATGCTGTATCTTTCCATGTACACGTGAGTGGGGAAATACACAGTCTTGTTAAGGCTGTATGCTCACACACCCGCTACCCTGGTGTGCGGGGCCACAGCACTTGCCTCGCAGCCCAGTGCGTGGGTGGCAGGGGTAGCCGCAGGAGAGCGGGCACTTTTGGGATGGTTGGATTTGACACCTGACTGGGGACCCTGAGGCATGCTTCTGCCTTCCTTGCTCATACAGGTACTGCCTGCGTAACTAACAGTAGGCTGAAAGGGGACTAACACACACACTAGCCCTAAATGGGGAAGTACATAGTCCCTGTGAGACTCTTTTCGAGAGGGTAGCTTGCTATTTTTATTATATTTCTGTGGCTAGGGCTCCTGGAAAGGCCAGCACATCCCTTCAGCCCAGGGTTTGCAGGAGAAGAAGCAGCAAGCACTGGGAAGAGGCTGGGGCTTTCTGAGTAGCCAACAGCATGAGCTGGGACTGGTCACCTCCCCTCCATGTGTGACACGTGTCCCATCCTTTAAAGGCAGGTGACTGTATCCTTCTGCTTATCTTTTCACGGTGAAATGTCCTTCTAGCATCTGGTACAATGGTAGCGGGTGTCCTGTAGCACTGATCTGAAAGACTCTGAGGACAAGCTGACAATAGGTCAAGCACAGATTTATGCTGGAAGTTGTAGCCAAAATCTGACAGTCACGTCAGTCAGCTCTGTCCCAGCAAGAGCCTGAATTTGACAGGGCTCAGGCCAGCACAGATGCCTTCCACAGCACCAGGTGAGGGAAACACTGCTTTCATATAAATACACAAACCAATCTGAGCAGGCTGTGCAACAGCTAAGGCGATGATCCTGCAGATGCTCCCTGGCTCAGGTGGGCAACCAGCACAGTGGTGCTTGGCATGGCAGTACTTTTGGGGGGTATATTCATACTCAGATGAAGAGGGGATGGTGTTCAGAAATAAGAGCTGGTGCTTAGAGACTGCCTCCCTTCAGCAGAGGTCCCACCCAGGTCTGATCAGCTGCTGGTAAACCTCTTAGGTCGGAATTTGGAGGATATTTGCTGGCCTGAGTCCCGCAGCAGCACCAACTGCAGCCAACCTGAACAATCTGCATATCGCTGTTGGAGGAAATAAATCCATCCCTTTCCTTTTTGACAGCAGGTTTTTTCACCCATTTCAGAAAGAAACAATAGCTGCACTGCTCTGATGCTTGAAGATCATCTCATGAAGAACCCTGGATCCTCAGAGGCAGAGTATTCAGCTGCCCTCATAACTGCACATACTGCATATACCTCATAGTATCCTCAGTCTCCAGGACATCCAACATCACTAGTCACTTGTGAAAACCTTTGGCTGTATTTGTGTTCCTCCTTGCATTCAGTTTTTGGCAGGCACATAGGTAGCCCAGGGTTTGTTCATCACCCCTCAGGTACTGCTCACATGTTTTCTTACCCGGCTGAATCAGGCCCTACGGAGACACAGCTGTCCCTGGTTTCTAAAGACCATGTGAGCAGAATTTGGCTTGTCTGAAGCTCCAGCAACAAACAAGAAAGAGTTATTGCCTTTCTCCTAGGTGGGAAAACTTGTATGCTGATTTTCAGGAGTGAATAACCACAATACTAATTGAATGCTGAGAATAATCATGTTTCCAGATGTCTGAGTTGTTGAGTTGTATGTTGTTTTGTTGTGTTTGTTGGGTTTTTTTTCTTTCTTTCTTTTTAATGCTAGTATTTTATATAAGGCAAACAGGATGAAGAATTGTTGCCAGAACACAAAAAGGCAGCATTAATATGAGCTACCACTTTGTGGTACTTGGAGGCTGGATGAAAGCCTTTTAGCAAGTATTAACAGATCAGGCAGCATTCACGTGTCTAGCTTAGAAACACGGAGATACTCTAGGAGCCCAAGTGGGGTTTAGAGGAGGTGCAGACTTCACCCTAAAATCTCTCCCTGCTGACAGAGGAAGGCCACACAACCGGATCCAACGAGGATCTGGCAGAGCAGGTACCAGCGAGGCCTCTGCAGGGGCTCGGCAGCCCCAGAGCAGCAGCAGCAGCCGATGGGCTTTGCCGAGCCGTGATTAATTGTTTTCTAGTGCCACCGTGAGGACTGCCGGGCTCGGCGGGCAGCGCGACCGAGCTGGGCGTGCGGCGGCGGCCCGGCGCTTCCTCACGCCCAGCTAATGGTCGTCAAAAAGCCGGGAGACGCCGGAGGATAACGAGAGGCTACACCTCAAAAACCGGCGCTGGGGCTACGGCTGGCCTCGGGGGGCTGCGAGCGGATCGGGAGCTTCTGATGGCGGCCGGCGGCAGCCGCTCCATCGGCCCGGGTGAGACACTCCGGCCCCGGGAACCCCTGCCCGGGGGAGCCCCTCCATTTGCCCGGGGTGACTCTGCCCAGGTGAGACCCTCCACCCCCCGAGGTCACTCTGCTCGGGTGAGCCCCTCCGGCCCGGGGAGCCGCTGCCCCGGGTGTCTCTGGGGACAAGCGAAGGCAGGTGTGCACATGTTGGGTTTGCTCTGTTTGTCCAGCCGCAGCTCCCGGTGGGACAACTCGGCCTGGGTTTTTATGGCGATGCAAGGTCTCCTGTCCTGCCCAAGCACTGCCATCATCCCTACGGCCAGACACGAACTCCGATGGCCATGCTGAAGCATTTTCTGAGGACCTGCAACTTTCCCTTTGCCAAGGCAGACACAGTCAGCCCCCACTGGCCACAGCCTGTTTATTTGAGGTGGGGAGCTTTGGCAGGATTTTGGGCTGGCAGCATTGGTTCAGGTCAGAATCAATTTGAGTAAATAAATCAATGGCTACATGGTGCAGCTGGTGCTGGAGGAAATCTCTAAGAATTCCCAGCACAGCCATGCCTTCCAGCACTAGAAACCTAGGAAAGAGGATCAATACAGCAATAGGCTACCTACATAAGCCAATGCCATGCCATAGTTCCTTCCTTTTAACTGTATGCTTCGCTGATACATAAATACGGAGATTCTGCAATGATGTACATCACATAACACAGTCCTCCATGAGCATTCATTCAGGTTTGTTTGTTTGTATCTTACTTAAACATCACTCGGAGGAAGAAATTAAAGCTGTATTTTTCATCTTACCCTCAAAAGCTGGACAAAACAAGTGACGGGCTTATAGTCATTCAGGATATCTGGTGTATCTAAGTATCTCCAATGATGTTTTGGGAGGAAGCGTGCAGTAAGTTAAGAACAGGTTAAGGCACTACTTTGGGACTCCGGAGACCTGGCGTCAATTCCCAGCTCTGCCACAGACTCCCAGTGTGACCTGAGGCAAGCTATTTCCCTCCCAAAACACTTTCATAGTCAGAGAAGGCAAAATCCTACTTCATGTGAGTTTTGCCTTTGACTTCATGGAGCCAGCTCCCACCCACGCATTTCAGAGCTTAAAAATTAAATACAAGCTTAAGCACCTTGCTGAATCAGTGCCAGAACTTCCCTGCGTTTCAGCTTCCTACACCTAGAAGAGGAACAAAGATCACTTCCCTATTCCCACTCGCTTTGCATGCCTAGGCTGAAGTCTGTTTGGCATAGGACTGAGCGCAATGACTAGGACCATGCTTATGTGCTGTCCTGTTCCCCTGATAAACTGCGGCTCAAGTGAGAACCAGACTAGTCGGAGGCCTCATGTTTGGCTGCCTTCATGTGCGCTCGGATGCTGTCGCACCTTACCAGCCTCTTTGCACCAAGAGGGGCTTTCTCCGCTGCTGGCAAATAACTGGGAATTAATCATTCGCAGCCTGTGTTAATAGAGAAAAAATAGTGTCTCTGCTTAGACAAATGGTTAGGTATCTAGTGAGAGGCTCCCTTACTCGCAACGCCTCTTAATTTTTTCATCGAGTAGTCTGTTGTGACTGTATACAGCTAAGTTTATATAACTGGCACCTTAGACTGCTCCCCTAAACAGGATATTCCTGTTGGCGAAGGACTGTGCATTTGCCTAAACCAACAGTTGTAAGTTTCAGCAACCCTTGACAGGTACAAACAAGGAACCACACTGATGGCTGAGGGGAGGAGGGATTACTACGCTTAACAAGAAATAGACTTTGGCATTTACATGCATATCGCGGATATGCTCTACAAGGTAAACAAATACGGCATAAAAGCATATTTGGCTATTCAAATGACCTGATTGTTCCTATTATGATGATGTCTCCCGGCATGTATTTAGTTACACGCTAATTGAGTTTGCATGCATCAGGAAGAAAACTTTTCACTATCTGTCTCAGGATGGTTCCTGACAACATTTTCTTTCAAGTTTCATTTATTTATTTATTTGTTTATTTGGGGGGTACTGTTTGAAATGAAAATAGATCTTGGCTTTTTGCTGGCAGGCCAGGCCGCTTGTGCCAAGGGCTGATATTTGCTAGGGCAGAGGCAGTAGGGCCAGGCTTGCCGTGAGAAAGGCTGGATGGAAGTGAGGGGTTTTGCAGGTCGTTCCTCCAGGTTCAGGTCCTCCTCTTGCCTGGACAGAGAGCTGATGCGCCAGTTGGCAGCTCATCTCGGCCAGGCACACAGCAGTGACTTCTGAGCTGCCCCCGCTTACAACCTGAGTATGCAAAGCAGTAACCAAAAGACAGCCTCGGTGAGACTTGGGTTATTCAAGCCTCGGGTACATATGCGTGGCTCCAACCTGACGGTTACAGACAACATTAAGCCGACGAGCACGACCAAGGCCCTCCAGGACATTTAGCAAACTACTCACCCTCCGCACTAGGTTTTTGATTTCAGCATTAAATGCATCAAGCACTCTGTTTAGCTATTCTGAAGAGGAAATTAAAAAGTCCATGGGGGAAGCAGAAAGCAAACAGGCCATTCAGTTCAGCAGCCCTCCATTCTGGGGATGTGCTTGGGAACAGCAAATAAGATTTTTAGACATCTGATTGATAAAATGGTTATTAATGCTTCTCTAGTTATGAGAATAAATTTGTTCTGGTCATATGGCAACAGTTGGCAAGCTGAACCATAACCAGCAAGATAAATACTTGTGGTAAAATAACCTTTGACCCCACACGTGACCTAAGTGAGTAAAATTAATCTAATCAGTCAATTTATTTGACCCTTATTGCATTAACAAAACTTCTGGGAACTCACACAAAATTTCCCCTTGCACTAGTTGTTTTGTGTGGTTTGAGGGTTACCTTCACAGAGGAATTCAGACAGGTAGATGACGTCTGCGCTTCTGGCCCTGCGTAGCTGCCGTATCCAGCCAGCCAGGACCAGGGCCACGGCAGAGCGGCATGCGAAAGAAAATGGCAAACAGCCTTCCTCCGCTGCCCCCCGCCCCGCCCCGGGCTTGGCAAATGGCTATGTGAACTCCCTCACGGAGGTGCACAGCTTGACATTTCATCGGCCGGGACTCAGGCACGCATGCGGCTCCCGTCCTACACAGACATCAGCATTTTGTAGGCAATTGTGCAGGCAAAGCCTGGTA
>VXBH01008104.1:45905-69577 GCA_013400035.1 Rynchops niger | reverse complement strand
CTTCTCCTGCCACCCCACCACAGGCCTGGAAGGACGTTTAACATAAGGGAAAATGCATTTAGAAAGAAAGCGAGGTGTGGGGGGGAAGATACATGGGAAGAAATTAAAAGGTCTGACAGTGTCTAAGAATGGTGCTCTGAAGCCTTCTCAAGTCACTGCAGCCACCAGCCCAGTTTTAAAAGATGCAGCACACTGGCATTTTTGGAAGTGCAGCCCCGACTGAGGCCATGGCCGTGCATGGTCAGTGGGGACTTGATTTTGTCTGGTCTTGAAGGCACTGCCATCATATAAATCACCAAACATTTCAAAGCCTTTGAAAACATTTCATTTAATTTAACATTTTAATGCTAGGAATGGTCTAGGGTTTAGGTGTGGTGGTTTCACATATTTTTGGAACCTGTTTATCCATCTTTTATTAAGACTCTGAGAAGGCAGCTCAAAATACTTCAGTGACTCCAGCAATGCTGTAATTTCTGCTTCTTTGTTTTCTGAATATGATTAAGTTAAATTCCCGTCTCCATCTCAAGCTGCTTCCTGGAGAGACACTTAGAGGCCAGCATCACAAGACTTTGTATGGTTTGGTTTGATTTCAGATGAATGGCCGAGCTGGTGAGCAAAGACATGAAAGCCTATTTTAAGTCAAGGCATACCTTTGACTTACCCTAACAACCTACCTTCCAGCTAGATTTTGTATTTTGTCTTCTTTTATTTAATGACAAGTGAATAATTGTTAATAAAGTATAACTTGTGCTCACAATGTGTGTTGTCCGTTCACAAACTGACGTACTTTAACGGTGGAAAATTGGCAGTGGAGACATCACTCCGACTGGCAAACTTTCAGCCTGCATCTCATCACAAGGGCAGGGTTTTTCAAATTGGCCATGACTGCCCCATCTGAAGCAGCTTGAAGGACTTTAGCATTAGGATACCTATTTTTTTCTGCCCTGCTTCTTCTTACAAAACAAAACACAAGTGACAGCAGCCCAGTTTTATTGGCCATCTCAGTATCCACAGAACCACGTGCTTTGAAGGGATGTTGCTGTCACCATGTCTCTGACCAGCTGTTGATAATATGGACCAGTATGCACAGTGGGAGGCTTGTTAGTAAAGCCTAAGGAGCAACTTCATATGTTGTGCTACACATGGAAAGTTTATGGAAAATGCTGTGCATATGAAGAAACTGAATTTAGATCTGGAAAAGTCTTCCTCTATTAAGTAATTTTTCTGACAATATTAGCATAGAACATGAGTACCCAGGTGTTCATCACCCATGGAGCCCACGCTACTGCCCACATCACACACCTGGCCCTGTTTGTGGCTTCATGACTCGTTATGGACACAAACCACTAAGCAGGTTATTTAAGAGCTTTAGCTGTCCTATGCCTCAATGTTTTACAATAAGTTATCCGAGGTCAGCTGCTGCGTGGATACAGTCTCTCACGCCACACACATCGCGAGCTGATTTTCAAAATGTGGTAAATGGCCTTCAAATCTTGCCGTAGATGTTTTTCAACAAAACATTGCACACAGGGTGTTACCAGCTCACAGAAACTTTTCCTCCTGTCTGAGGCAATATATGTACAAAACTGAGATTCTCAAAAGCCATGTTTAAGTATTGCCCTGGTATGAACTAGGAACTTTGATTCCCTAAGGCCTTCGGTTCCCTGCCTGCCTATACATTTCACCAGTAAAGCAGNTTTTTTTTTTTTTTTCCTTCAACTTGCATCCAATACACTAAGGGGACAAGGCAGCTTGCAGGACTCCTAACTGTGGGTTGCTGCATCTCAGCTGGTGGAATGCTACTGGATCCATCCGAGATTATTCTGAACAAGACCTGGCATTTGCAAACGCAGAATGAAGTGGAATGCGTTTCCAATTCCCTCCACAAAGTAAGTACAGTGTTTCTGTTCCTACGCAAGTCACCATAATGAGAATAGACAGGGCGAATACCTTTGCACTGCATCTTTATTTTCCAGTTTCCCCTGCCTGGGACATGGGCAGGCCCTAGGCAGAAGGATCTCCTTCTCTACACCACTCCTTGGAGCAACAAAATGAGGCAGTGACTGCACTGTCCTGTGCATCTTTGTGTTCCTCCCTCACTTTGTTCCAAAAAGGGATAAACGATTTAACACCCTGGGAGAAGGAGCCCTCAGCGCTGCACAGCGGAGATCCTTCTTCACTGAGATGAACAGGACAGTTTCAGCTTGCCAGGACAGCACAGATTAACTCCTGCAAGGGTTTCCTTCCCTCTGTTGACTTTCCCCCCCACCCACTTGGTTCTTGATCGCCCCTACAGTAGACGGGCACTTAACTTTTTCATTTGGAACTAGAGCTGCAAGTTTGGAGAAGAGAACACTACCACCTTCAGAGAGTTGGTGGTAGAGCATCTAGAAATGCACATGAGCTGCCTCCAAGCCTGACTGCAAGAGCAGAAATCAAAACACCTGAGGCTGCTGCTAATTCTCCTGCTTCTGAGACAGGCTGCTTTTAGCTAGCCCCATGTCAACCATAGTGGGTCTCTCCTCATCATTCTACTTTAGTGTCCAAATGCACTGTCAGATACAATTTAAGGATTTTTTTTTTACTTGGCTGTTAATGCATGAGTTCAGTCTGAAGGGTCTGAGTTTTCCACAGGATATTTAGAGCCAGTCATGAAAAAAGCCTAGCCTAAAATAGTCCAGCAGCAGTCTCACCTCAGCAAAATCAGATTCCTCTTTGCAGAACTCGATTTTCAACATGCTGTCTCACGTTCTGTCCAGCTACTTGTTATTTGTTCACAGTGGTAGACTCTCGCCCACACGGCAGTGCTTTTGCACCAGGAGCTGCTGGTCGATTGCCTTCCCTCTAAGAAAGGCACACTGACTTTGTGAAGCATCATTTTACTTGCTTTTTATTAGCGCTAACACTGCAAAGAAAAAGAGAGAAACGTAGATAAAGTTACGCCCCTTCAGATGCTGGCACCCCTGAGTTGTGGGGCATGTAATGATCCAACCCATGTGCAGCATCCTGGGCAGATCCAGTCCAGGGAAGGGTTATCCCATTTTGGTCACGTGAGACGTTATAGCATTTTCTTACAAGAAAACAACTCTATTCATCACGCCCACTGTCAAGCAAAGACGGTATTCAAATGGCATCTTCTTGCTGCACTTTTAGGTGGTGTGCTGTCTCATGGATCATTAAAGCCTCAGTGTACAGCGGTCTCCTGGTCCGTGGTACAGAAGGTACCACTAAAATCCTTTACTGCATTGAGGCTTCTGGGACAGTGACTATGGAGAAGCCTCAGCTTCAGGCACTGCCTGTCACAATTACACAGGGGGGACTAAGGAGGAGGAAGCATCCAAATTTTGTTTTCTCTTGCTGGCTTAGGTAAAACACAGTCTCAGTGCCACGAGGGCTGATAAGCTGGCATGTCTGCTCTGGAGGCAGAGACGCGGTGGGTGACCTCACCTCCTCACCTCACCTCCATCACCCAGTTTGAAGGCAAAATGAACCTCCTCACCAGAGCGTGTTAACCTGCTGACGGGGTGCCAGCAGGTGCAGGAGGGCAGCAATGGCTCGGGGACCCCGCAGCTGGCCTTGAAGCAGCAGCCCAGCCAGAAACACGGCTGTTTCAGAGCATGCCTTGCTATTCCAGGAACATGGACCAGCCAGCCAAGAGAGGACGTACTGTAAGCATCGTCCAGTGATCCAGAAACACTTCTGGAAAAGAGCTGTTAGGGTAATATGCCCTAGAGCAGAGGTCTTGCACCAAATTACCACCTCAGGCCTGCTGCTGCAGAGATTTCCATCGGAAAACCACAGGAGGGCTGTTAATCAAAGTAAATTGGTGTTAGTCCGCTGGCTGCAGTGGAGCGGCTCCAGCGCTTTCGGTGCCATGGCACCGCATGCCAGGAGAGGCGGCCGATTTTGGATGCTGCTGTGTGTGGATAATTGGACACGCCTGATCTGGGCAGGCTTGCCAGGACCCTGGTGAGGTTTGCAAATGCATTTGGCAAAAAGCATGCCAGGAAAAGCTGCTGAGCCTAAACGTCCTGGAAGTTTCACCTCTTCTGGGAAATCCTGCTCTGGCGTGTGAAACGGCCACCCGGCCAGCCACACTCAGAGTGCAATGGGTGGCAAAGATCAGCAAATCTCACACTTGCTTCTTAAGAGATGCTTCAGAAAGATCAAACAAACACAATTCCCAAATCCCATGCCATTTGAATCAACAGCTTTTACATTTTGGTGCAAGGAATAAATGCCCATCAAACTACAGATAATTTGAGGTGCAGAAAGATGACTTCAGTTTCTCAGCTCCTGGACAAGACAGTCTGATACTTCTCATTACTGGTGTGACTAGCTGAGATTTGGGCTAGTAATCCAGGAGAGAAACATCTAAGAAGCCACTGCATTCCTGCTTCCTACTCCTGCTTGTTCTAGGAAAGCAAAAAAACTACTGTGCAGCAGTGACTTACCCCTGTCATTTCTCCTTTAAGGGAAGTTGGTCCTTCTTACTGCGTTGCTTTGAATGATGAGAAGATTCACGCCTTACAAGAATGAAAATTGTCATTACAGATTCACGTTTTTAATGCACACCGTAAACTTTTGTTTACACACAAACCTTCCCCTCCCTTAAGTAATAATGCGTGTTGAGGCTGTAGCACGTGCTGATGAAAGCAAGGGGACATATGCTTCAGAAGGCATCTGCTGCAGCACACGTCTGATGGAACTATGAATCTGGCACTTTGAAAGAGAAAAACCCAACCAACCACCAAATGAACAGACAGTCCCCAGCTGCAAAACCACCTGAAACATCCCTGTGCTCCATATCAGAAGCAGTGATGTGGCTCAAAGCCCCAGGCGAAGGGCTTTGACACGAGCCTGGCACATGCACTTGCCTGCCTCCGCTGCACCCTCGTGTGGGAGCACAGGATTTGTGCTCACCCCTGGCGTCTCCCACTTCAGTACAAATTAAAAACTAATTTAGGGCCACAAAGGACACTCTCCACCTTGCAGCATGGATGGGAGGCAGCTTTTCCACCCTGGAGCTGAGATCAAGGGTGAAAGCCCAGTCAGTCATCCAACAGAGCTGGTCCAAGCAGCAGAGGTGCAGCTGTGTACCCCCAAAGGGCATTCATGGGATCAGGTGCATTCCCAAAGACAAGCAGCTGTGGGGCCAATTAGCTCTGGCCAGCAGGTGAGCACACTCAGCTGCACCGTGTGGTAGACCAAGAGGGAATTAAACCCTCTAAAACCTAAGCACTGTGTCATATCATCACGCTAATTGACGTGTTGCCAAGTGGCCTTAGACATACCTTTCCCCTGTGTGTAGCACCATGGGGAGACTCTGCCACTGACCTGAAGACCTTATGACAGAGGAGAAAAGACAAAGGCTGGGATGTGGAGCAGCTCACCCAGGATGCCTGTCGAATTAGTGTCGGGGAACAGAATTAGTTGGGAACAGATCCTGGCCCTGCTGCTGGCCTCTGTGCGAGGCAGAGTGCCGCGGTGCTGCCCACCTCAGCGCTTTGTTTTGCAGGATGCTCACACTGCCGCCACAGCATTTTCTGTTCAATGTGCAATACAGCTGCACATGGCAAGGACAGGGTAGGTGGGACCCACTGCTCTAAGTCAGGCTGACTTTTCTCTGCTCTACAAAAAACCCCAGAAATTTTAAAGGATTACTCCTCCACAATCCTAGCAAATGGCTTCAGCCGCTTGTTTTCCATGCTCCTTAAAAAAGCTTGGAATTGGACTTTTGGATCTAGATTTGATCCCAAATGTCTGCATCCTGGAATTTCATTCAACCAAGGTCCATATTTGGCTGTGAAACTAAATGCCTCCCAGATGGCTCCATTTTAGTAGGTGTTTGAGCATGTTTCAGTGTGGTATTTAGCATATGGGAAAAGCACAACAAAACGAAACGGACCCACTATTTTATCATACATATCTGAAATTTGTATCTAGGATCTATAAACAAAAAAGCTGAGTGTTTCACAATAAAATGTGGCATATGACCACAAGAGCTTGGGCTGCTAGTGCTGCCCTTATGGAAGAGCTGGCAGATGGGTGCTAAACCGGCATGAGCAGCAAAGCAAATGTGCGTCAAGACTCAGAGACGTGCAGTGTGTGGGTACAGATAAACACAGGCAGATAACCACTAAGTGATGAGCAGAGAGCCCTGCTGACTTGCTGTTCTTTGTCTCCGTTCTGTTATTGTTCATGCACTGATTAAATCCTCACACATACCAACCTCTGCTCAAGGAAGCCTATGTAGACACGCTATGTTGAAATGGTGTTCACTGTTTCAAGTCTTCATAGTGGTGGCACACCATGCTTTGCTTCTGAAACATCTTATAAAAGGTGGGTGGAAGAGGAGAAGGACCTGTTCCTTATTTGCTTTTTTAAACAGACATTTTTATTTATATAGGATTGACTCTCAAGTTTCCCAGGCTTGGATCACCTACTCCTCCAGCTTGTGGGTGGAAGGAAACATCTCTGTAGAGGGAGCTTAAAGCAAGTGCTGCACTAGGCTTATCCCCTCCATCCCCCCTGGATGTCAAGGCTGTGCTACTACAAGCCCCAAGCCAGCTTGGCCAACAGGGCTGATAACACTTGCTATTCCTCTTCCAGTTCAGCAGAGGTTCAGCATCAGGCTTATATCTTGTTTACCTTCAAACTCACCTCTCTCAGTGGATTTGGAGAGCTGTTGCAGCCTAATGAAAAGCTACTGTAAAGCCATCAGCCCTTGACATAGCCACAGTTAACACAGAGGTGGTGCCTACATCCTCTCTGAGGACAAGGTGCAGGGATGAGCTTATTCATGGCATCCTGATGTAGCAGAAGAAAACAGCCCAAGCTGATTTTCCCAAGTCTCAGCCCACCAGAAGACGTTTGAGTGTCTGTTTCTGCGTAGATCCCTGTCCATTGGATGAGGCAACTTCACACGCACTTGCATGAGCTTCCTACAAGTGTCAGAGACATCCAATGCCTGGAAAGGGTGGGAAAACTTCAGGAGGACATAGTCACCAAAATACTCAGTATGGATGAGACAGGAAGCCATCAAGAGGCTGCAGAGCATGGACCAACACAAATGCAACAGCCAGACAAACCTAAGTGTTCTTAGGAGAAGGCCAGGCTCTTCGCAGTGCAGGACACAAAGCTGGAGAGACACTGTCATGGACAGCACTTCACTAGTGGGACAGACAGAAACCAGGTTCGTTCTCCCGGTGTATAACATCAGCTTAACATCAGCTCTGCAGCAGTGATGGAGTCACAGTGGAGTCACGGCAGCTCAGAATTGGCACAGGGTGTTGAAACTGGGGCCATGCAAATCTGAGGAAAGCCAAGTCATCTATTTCACCTTGCATAATGATAACCTAAAGCAAAGGCAACAAAGCACTTCAGGCTTCTCACTGCTCTGATGGCAAGCTGGAGTATTTTATGTTACATTTATGGAATTACAGAGTAAAGGGGTTAAGGATGTCACTGAAATGTTCCAGCACTCCTGTGTTTTGAGGCAAAATCACTGAATCCAGTTCTACAGATGGGATACTGAGGCAGAGAAAAGTACTAATTAATTGCATAGCAAGGCAGTGATTGGAAAAAATCAGCCCAGCACACAAGAATAAATCATCCCAAAAGCGCATGTCATTCCCCATGTGCTTTCTTCCACTGTGTCCAACACCATCTGCTTCAAAAAAAAAGGCATATGTTGCTATATTGAGAATTCTCTGAAACCGAACTTTGCTCATTTGGAGTCTTTGGGTATCTCTGCACTGTGGCACAACACAGAAATATCCATTTTAAAAAGAAGGGCATGACACATCCTACAATGTTTACCATCTAACAGAGAATGGCTTAAGAGGAACTAAGAGGAGCTGAAAGCTGGAAGTGGACACATTCAAACTAGGAATGAGGAAAGGGCTACCCTTTCAACGGGAAGGATGCATGACACCGTAACCAACAGCAGAGGGAAGCCACAGAGTCACTGCCCCTTGACATTCTCACATTATGTCAGGCTGGGAAGATGCATACAAGTCAAGACTAGCTATTGATCGTGACATATTGGCAGCTGCATTATAGCTGGTGATGAAGATCAGGGCCAGAAGACCCACTGGTCCCCTGTTTTGAAGTCAATGAAAAGGTTTTCCATATTCAAAGCACATCCTTTCTCTTCCCATACTTTTTCTGTTTACCTTTTAGTTGTATCCCCAATCTAGGTAATGGTTTGGGTTTTTTGCAGCACACGTGCTCCACGAAAAGGAAGCAGGCATGACTTCAGAGGGTCTGAGACCCGTGTTTGTTGTATACCACTGGTTGGAGCTGTGCATGATATTGTTCCCTCAAGGGGGTCTCGGGATGCGCTCTGCCCTAAGGAGTGCTGAGGTCCATTCCCACCAGAACTGTGTGACTCCCATCACAGACTTCCTGAGTTTTATTTCCCTCATGAACTAAGCATGCGTAGTGTTAAGGGCCAGCACACCAGTGCAGAAGGTACAGAGAGGCTCCAGGGCAGCCCACAGTGAGGATTTCCATGCTTGTCCCCAGAGCTGCAGAGACCTCATGCAGCAACTCGGGCTGGCACAATAAGAATCATACAGCAGAAAGCTGGAACGTCTCGAGATGTTGGCTGTCCTGCGATCTCACTCTTGACGTGGACAGAGAGAGCGTGTTGTCTAACTGTGTGCTTCATCACTGTTTTAAACGGCGCGTCTGAGGAAAGCAGATTTTTCCAAGATCCCCGCCAGCTGAGAGGCATGAGCCCTGTCACTGGATGGGCCAGGCTTACTGGTCTGGGGGAGGCAGGTGGGACCTCTGCATCCAGGGCAGACGTTTTAGAAATCCCTGAAACACTTGGATTTTCATCCACGTCACGGGGAAAACTTACTGATGTGTAGTTCACCCCCAACCCCGAGCACTGTAAAATCAGATGTGCCCCCAGCCATCCCCATTTGGCAGTCTGAACTGGAGCAGGCATACTTAAAATGATCCTGGTATACAAAGCCTAACTGAAGTACAATAGGCTACTGGCATTGAAACAACAGAATTATTTCACTGTTCTTTCTCAGGGGGGACGTGCCTTTGTCTGTCACACACTTATGAAGAAAATTAATCCAGATCCTTCATAGACATCAGTAATGGTACAGTTGCCATGAGGACCAAGCTCTTGGATCATGTTCCCAGCTGTTACGACCATGCAAAGGCACAGCTGTCTGCTGTGGCATTTAATTTTTATTTATTTTTGTCCCACGCAGGAATTCAGTCCTTTCGCTTTGTTCTTTAGCTGTTAACTCCTCAGTGTTAAAGTCCCTGGCGAACCCAGAAAAAAGATACGTTTCCCAGTCAGACACTATCAGGAGAATTGACTTTTCTCCACAGCCCAAATAACCAGCAAATCAAGCTGATACACAAAAGCAAATCCATACAGAGAAAGACAATATTTTTGCTACTGCAGACTTTTACGTAAGATTTGGAAGCGGTCATTTGCCAGCATCTGCCTTAGGTGACTGCTTAGGTGATGCATGAGACCATAAACCCTACCTGAGAGGACAGCCACAGAAGAAGCAATGAACCACGAGTGCAGCCGGTAACCTGTTCTGTAGTTTTTTAACACAGCAGCTTTGAAGACCTCTCTTTTCCTTTGAATTGTTTGGGTTTTTTTTTTCGGAAAAGTGCATGACGCAGTTGAATGACACAAGCAGTAATTTAATGAGGTGATGTTCATCCCAGCTACCTTGTTGATCACCTGTGAGGTGCACCACCACGGAGCGAGATGGCATTAACTGTACAGCCTCAGCTGAAATTGAGGCAATGGTCGGTCTCTATTCCAGCTGCAGACCTGCTGGAGGCACTGCAGGGGGAAGGTAACAGTTCCCATACAGAAACTGCAATTAAGCATGTGAGGTGACATGCAGATCACATCATCCAGTTCCCCTCGTAGTCCTGTGATTGCAGACTCGCAGCTGTACACAGCAGGGGCTGCCTTTTGCCACTGGTACGCACAGTTGCTGGTGTAGGGTCACCCAGCTCAAAATACGACTCGCTCCAGCCAGTTGTTTAAGCGTCTTCCTCCACTGTTGCTTTTTTTTTTTAATCATGCTGTTATATTAAAGCCTCAGGATAATTATAGGCTCCAAAAAGCAGCAGTTTTATACCCTGTTACCTCAGTGAAGACTATTAGTACCCTAGCATTGCTGGCTGCATCCTGAAAGGGCTGCTCCAGCAAAAATGGGATGATGGATATGTACGTATTTTAAGTGACTCTCCATGCACATGGAGCACAGCATGGGAGGTTGGACTAGAGACCTCCAGAGGACACAATTTGCGATGTTCTGGGATTTTGCCAGGGATGCCAAGAAAGCCAACCTTCATATTACCATGGATCACACATGCCACAACTCCAAAGACAGTCAGTGACAGAATGCTGGAGCTGACATGGGGACGGAGGGACAGGATCTGTGATAGCACGTAGAAAGTATAATGTCAAGAAATGCTCTTTCATGGCAAAATATGTAGAGCAATGCTATTTGTTCAGCTGGCAGACCAGACTGCCTGCCCACTTGGTAACATTCTGGTGCACAAGAAGCTTGCCCCTCAGGAAATATTATAAATGCCCTTGAGTTTACACATAGGATGTGGGGCCCCCTCATACATGGCATTAATGAGACTTATGCTGGCTGTTTCAACAGTCAGCACATCCCATTTGGAAATAAGCAGGCTGACAGTTTACCATTGGTTCTAGATGAGCTCTGGGCCCACAGAGTCAAAGGCTGAAGAAGCTGCGCCCTGTGGGGAGAGTGTAGCTGACAGCTCACCAACAACCTACCTAAACGCTGGAGGATGCTGGAGGCACCTGGCTGTGGGGAGCACTGATGAGGAGATGCAGACAGGGCTGCTGGGAGGTGAATTGGGTGCCCTGGCACAGACTCAAGCAGAGGCTGCGCAGCCACCAAACCATCACCGACTGCAATTATCTCCAAGCCAACATACCCACTCGCCTGGACAGCTTTCCTTCAACGCTCCCTCTGGCTCTGACATTAGATGGCTTTCCTTTGTGTGACCATATTTGGTCTCCTGTGTGCTGCTGGGATCACATGGGGGCAGATACTTGGGAAAGGTGCAGAGGGAACGTAATGGTAGTGAAATAAGCAGAGACTGAGATGTTAGACCTGCATGCGGGGACTGGAGTAAAGCTACCTCACTGTGCTAAACCTGGGTTACAGTAAGACACTCCTTGGGGATTACTGGACATACTACTACTGAACACATCAAACACCTCAGGAGCACCAACTGTGGAACCAGGACTCAGATCTCCTTTTCCTCGGTTTCATCTGTTGGCTATTCAAAAAAGGGATTTGTTTGTATTTTTACAGCTTTGGCCAGATTCTTGCTTTCTGTCACAAAGATATGGATGGCACAAAGTTTATTGAACTTAAAATAGATCTTTTACCTACTTATGTGTTCAATGAAGCTTAGCAGCTTTGTTAGTAATCTCCGTTAAGTACTAATCTCAGTTAAGTCCCCCTCAAAAGGGACTTTGCAGCAGCTTTGACCCATGCCATAGTTTCTTCATGTACCTCCTGCTGCAGATCATGGTCCTGTGGCACAGCACAAGTATCTGGGTGTGTTGTTACATGGGAAGACAGAAGAGTCACAAAGACATCCCTTTACCATCGTGGGCTACTGTTTCTAGGTTCTCCTCACTGATGAGGGTGTTAAGAGTCCCTACCAGCAAGTTAACCTTGGACCGAGGGTCAAACCGAGGAAGCAGGCTAAAATGAGCCTGCATAAATGATTTCGCCTTATTAAACCACGCTCTGGACAAAGCTCACTCCTGCCCCTGCTGGTGAACTATGACTGGCAAGTCAGAGACCTAGGGACATCCTTCCCCAACCCAGCTTGTGCTAAGACAGCCACCACCAGCGGTTTTCTACAGCTTTGTACCAAATATNTTTTAAACGCTGCAAGCGTTCCTGAGTCCTTTCTCTGTCTCCAGCTCCCTTTTGCTATGAAACCATCCCCTTTTTTACACATCTTTACCCCTCGGGTTAAGCAAACAGAAGCTGATTCACAACAGGCATGTTGACTCACTTGCCAGTGGGATAAAAGGCTGTTTCACCAGCCTTTCTACCTCCTCATGTAAAAAATCAGTTATGATACAGAGTTCACATGCTCTAAGGCTGTTTGCTGCTGGGTCACCTGTGGTTAACAAATGGATCCAGAAGTTATTCAGGGGTGAGCCCTCAAAGACAGAGATGGTCAGAGAGGGACAGGCAGGGGGAATGCCTAATCCCTGATTTCCTTAGAAAACCAGTTTTAACATAACTTTGCATCTAAATAAGTACTTTGGTTTTCCAAAGAGATAAACTCCTAGGAGAATTTGGCCCAAGGTGCTGTAAACCGCTGATCTCTGCAATCAGACAGAAAGAAGATACTGGAAGTCCTGGGTTATCACCACCTACCTTTGCCCTTAATTATACATTTTACATCACCTATTCCTTGATACAGGGTCATTACGAGTAAAGGAAGTCTGCAAAAGGCCTCATTTACATTATGCAGGCTTCTCCCTCTGTAGTTTGCCTAATTGAGGCGTGTCATGTTTAGGTATCTCACAGGGCTCCAAAAGAGGTTCAGTAAGCATTAGCTATGAATTGCATTTCAACATTTTTTCCCCCACAGTGGTGCTGGCGAGAGAAAATTACGGTTGGAGGAAACTGGAAAACAAAGCATCACAAAAGCAATCCAACAGCCTGAAGTCTGTTTGCTCTCTGAATTTTAAATGTGGCAACACTGACAGCATTAAGCAAGGTTTAACACCTCTTGTGACCTTGCGCACATGCAGAGGCAGCCTACTGTCAGAGCCTGCAGATGGCACTTACCTCGTCAACCCCCTCAGTCACCCCCAGCACAGGCAGGGGATGGCTTCACAACCACAGTGCCTTTCACAGCTAATCCTACACGTTCCATACGTGCAACATGCAGACATGTGTGCCAATTGCCTTCTCACTGCAGCAAGCACGGCGCCTGAGCCACAAGAGCTCTGAGTGAGCCCACACAGCGCCGGCAGGAGCGACCTCCACCCAAACAAAGTGCTGGGGAGGGAGAACGGGACACCCATCTCCCCCACGCAACAGTAGTTGATCTGCTGCAAGGACATCTGCATCAGAAAGGAGTGCCTGGCGTAGGAATGTTTGTGCTTGCAAGGAATTGCAAACATTTTGTAATTCTGGAAGAATCTGCAAACAGCTGGCACATAAAGCGCCACCTCATTTCTGGTATGCTAGCTTCAGACTGGCACCTCCTTCAGGGAGCGAAATGACAGTCGTTTCTGGGATATATTGACAGAGTCTAACTGATGTAATTAATACCATCCAGCACACCTTATGGAATAAACATTTTATTTCAATGAGATTACTGTATTGACTCCATATACTTGAATTTTCCAAGGTGTTTTACCTTGCAGTTTGTTGTAAAATCTTGCGTTATGGAAGTTTAAGAGGACAGACATGATATGAATAAACACTCTCTCCAGTGACAGGTCTTCCGAGTTCTGTGGTTGCTAATGAGATCATGAGAAATGTGTGGGTCTGTCTTACCAACAGCCCCAGATGCAATCCTTGCTGCAATATTGTTTTGTTTGACTACCCGTTATCTAGACAACGATGCCAAATCTTTGCAGGCAAACTCAGTGGATGACTCAGAGGCTGTAAGACAGTAAAACCTATGGAGGATGTGTCATCCTTACAGAATGATCTGAAATGACCATTTAATGGTCACAAGACAACAAAACCATGTTTTTGTAGAGCTAAAAACTAGGTATCATCTCTGCGCACAGAGCATAAATCATACCAATAGGGGGGGACACTATCCTGTGCCTTCTTATAGCTAATCCACGTCCATCCCTGCTCCAAGGAGCTCAAAAGACAAAGATTAGCAAAGAGAGCTCTTGAGTACCAAAAAAAGGTGTAGAGGGAGAAGGGGAACCACTGTGACCGAGACACAGCTCAGCTCACATAGTGGCACATGGATAAGGCATCAGATGCTAGAGAACAACTCAAGCTTGACAACAAGGATAGCTGCTGAAGCGGCTAGCAGTTGACACTATGCAGTTCTTAAGGTATGGGCTATAAGTCTGCACATTGCCAGCTATCAGTACTGGTCTATTTTACCCTGGAATTCTGAAAAACATCACAAATTTCCTGTTCTCCCCATGCAACTCTCCATTTTTTAATAAGCACTTAGTGCTTGAGTTCAGGTAGAGGAAGCAGAGGGGACATTAACGCCATCCAGGACTTGTTGCTGAGAAGAAACACGCCCTTGTTACACGTTGAGAAATAACAAACAAATAAATAAATAATAAAAGCCCAGTTTGTAGATGTGAAGAAGAAATTATTTCCCTACAGCAGGTCGGGTTGGAATGGACACAGCAAGTGGGCTGTTTGACCTCTGCAATAAATTACAAGGATTGCCAGCAAGGATCACGCGGATAAGTCTCAGAAATCAAGTCCCTGGGACTTCATCTTCTGTGCATGGCATAATTTAATCTTCTAAAAAGGGCAGTACCTTTGTCCAGCCTAAAACTCTTGGCAGGAGAGCAGGAAGTATTTTATTGTAATGCTTATCAGTTTCCCTGGTTTCAAGCTCTGAAGATCTTTGCAACAGAAGCTGAATGACGTGACAGTTGATTGGACGTGGGGATTCAGAACAGCCCAAACGCCCTAAGGACTTACATGGTCAGAAGTAACGCAAGATTTCCAGGAAGTTAAATGCACAAGGCCTCCGATTTTCTAGAAGTGAGCCTGACACCTCGTGCTAAAGTCCATCCAAACAATTTCCTAAATGCACAGCTCCTTCCTGAAAATATGGCTCACTACATTCTTACTTACAGATTTCTCTCTATGTCATGCAAAAGGCTGTCCCCTTTCCCTTTGTATGTTTTAAACTCTAAATCCCAACTAAAGATTGCAAATTAATGTATCTAGAATGTCTCTTTTTTGGAAAAAAAGCTTTCAGACTTTCATAGGAGTAGACTTTCAACTGACTTTCTTTCCGAAAAGACTTAGCTATGTAGCATTAAGGCCCTATTCTCCCTTCGCTCTCCTCTGTGCACCTTGTCCATCAAATCCAATAAACAAGAAGCACATGGAAAGGGAATCACGCCACTGCTGCTTCCCACAGGCTGTGTGTCATTGTGGCCTCATGTCTGTAAAACAATATTGTCCCTGTCTTGGAAGGCTATTAAAACAGTAAATTAGCCAGCTAGCAGTCCCTGTGGATGTCTGATTGGTAGCTTCCAAGGGTTTCATTTGCAAAGGCTCAAAACTACTTTCTCTGCACAGTGCCACATCTGTATTGTTTGACAAAGGTCATAACACCTTTTGCAGATGGCTTTATTAAGGCTCAAGCAGAATTAGTTGTCTACTGTCAACTTTTAAATAGCAGGGTTCCCACCATTTTTAACCTCCATTGGCTCAAAATATTCTTGAGTGTACGGGCCACAGACATTCCTTAACCAACAATCGCAGTTCCTATTTCTTAAACCTTCAATCTCTTTCCTAACACATCAGTTTCTGGAGCAAAGCTGGTCATTGCCATACTCCAGAGATTATTTTAATAATCTCCTACCTGTCAGCCAAGTTGCAAGGATCCATGAACCTTTCAAGCGATCATTTAGCAACACTTTCATACAATGGCTATCATTCGCTGACCAGTCATGTGCTCACCTCAGAAAACACCAGTCCTTCTCTCTGTAATTTTAGTGACTCAGTTATGCTATGAAGTTCCCTGAACATCTACCAATGTAACCAAGAAGAACATTTGGTCAAAGGGACACATTTTCTATTAAAATAGTGACGTTTATTATGAAGACGTGCACTCAGTATGTTCAAACTTTTGTTCCGCTGCTTCTTGCATTCTTACCAACAAGCTTTAATCTGTCCTTCATGTGGCTGTGACACACTTGGGAAGTCTTTATGTGTTTATATATTATTATTATTATTACTACTATTAGGCTTTCAACATTCAGAGACTTCAAAGATTCCAGGCGAAATGCTAGGTCTTCACATCATGGGCCAGGCTTTAACAAGGGACTCCATTTTTGGAAGTACAACTAATTGGTAGCATAACTAATTGCTACAGCATGCCTATCTGAGCACCTCGGAGGAGCCATAAACAGGGCCAAATCTTCCAGGTAAGCTGAGAGCTGAAGGGCTGAGCTGTTTTATGTCAACAGGCAGTAGGACTTCGAATGAGTGTTTTGCACATCTCTCATCTGTCGCATCCCTGTGTCTCCTGTATCATTTCTATATGAAAGGAACAAGTCACTGGGCTGCTCTTTACCTCTGAAAGCTTCCTATAATGGCCACTCTGTGAGGTCTGAGCCTTGCAAATATTAGTCTGTTTAGATTTCACTTGTATCATGCAACCATCTCCCTGAAATGAAAACTGGTAACTAAGGAAAGGGAGAGAAGCCCTCAAATGCTTAAACGTGGCCACAGCCACCATCACGTACTGCAGAAAAGTGGCTTTTCCATACAGGCTTCTTCTCTGGTGTTTGCTGCTGAGATTTTACCTGTATAGCCAGTGCGTGGTGAAGCCCAAGGCTAAGAGGTGTCCGGATTTCAGAAGAGGAAGCGTTCAGAAGCAGATGTTGAACTGATGCCTCTTCAGCTCCTCTGCAACAGAACATCCCCAGGACCTTTTTCAAGCTACTTAATGCTGGTCTTTTTCAGGATAAAAAGAACAGGAACAAAGCGGTGGTTTCTGAAGCTTCTAAATACCTTTGAAAAAATTGCACCAGACTGTCATTCATGTCTTGAAAATCTGGCCTTTCATCTTTGCCACTTATCCTCAGTTAAGGATGGGGACATGCAGAATAATAGAGACACTCATTATTCCCCAGCCTCATCACACAACAGAGAGTATGAGTACCAGAACAAGACAGAGTAATCTACTGCTGACTGAAGTGCTCAGATACGATGGGGAGAAAGGCCAGAATAAGATGAACAAAAAGGGACCCAGACCAACCAGTTTCTAGGAAGGAAAGATGAAAGACTCACTCCTGACTGCCACTGAAGTGAGTGGAAAGACTCTCATCGACTTTAATGGAAGTCAGATGAGGACTTGTTTGTGTTTACCTTTGTGAAGCAAGAGGCATGGATGCAAACCTGCAGATAGGCCTGGGAGGTGTCCAAATCAGACATAAAGAGGGGTTCACTGCTGATGGAGGCAGGGGAAGAACAGGATCTCTCATCTGGTTAACAAGCAAAATGCTACACATCCAACATAGCCTACAAAGTTACATACAGAACTTCAGTGGGAAGTAACGGAAGCAACATCTGTCTCACAACTTTGATGGAATCTAGTGCATTTGGCATTCAGGGCTGATTAGGCTGAATTAGCCAAGCTATAATGCCCCATGGTTGGGTCACATGTACCTAATCTTGGAGCCAAGAGATTACAGACTAATCTGTAAACCAAGTCACTTGAGTCTTCTGAATATAAAATACAGCAGTTAATATGCTGTAGGAACAACTGAGAGCGTTAAACAGGTTTGGTTCGCTGTCAGCCCACGGGACAATTTCATTGACCTCTCCTTCCACTCCCCAGCCCCAGCCCCATGCAACTGGACTGGAGTATCGTTGCAAGAAAACCAGCAGAGGCAGAGTGAAGGCAGATCCCTATCAAATTCAGGAGCAGTGAGACAGGCTGTCCCTTGCAAATTTGTCGGTGTTAGCGTGGCCCTCCTCGGACACCTGCCCGGGACCAGGAATGTCCCTTACACAGATAGAAGTTGGCTATCCCAGAATGAGATGAGTAATACATCTGTCACGTCTCTGAATGATGACTGACCAGACTGCATGTTCTGGCAAGAGCGTCACCAGCCAGGAGTTAATTTCAGCCTTTTATTAATACCCAGGAAGCAATACACAGCAAAGTAACTTACTACTGGGGGGGGNATGAGATTACACTAGGAATCTCCAGAGGACCTTAGTCTGGTTTTCAGAATAAAGAACCAGAAGTTACATTTGGAGACAGCAACCTGGAAGAAAGAGAATGAAAACAACAGTTCTGCATTTCATTTTGCTCATGTGAGTAACCCCTTTGAAGTCTAAGGACCTACTCATATGAACACTAGAGCACTTGCAAGAGTAGGGCACTAATTTGCATTTTCTTAACATTATTTCATCTGTAAAGCCAGTAATTACAAACAAAAAGCCTCATATTTAACAAGACCACCTGCCCATACAATGACACTACTTGTACAAACAGTCACTAGAACCCCATTTCTAAATTAACTACAAAGTGTAGGCTGCTTCTATTTTGTTTTAAAGTAGGCCTTTAATGCCCCATATATCAACCTAAGCAGATTGCTTTTTTTAATGTTGCTTTTTCGTCTCCCTCAATGTTGATGATGTAAATCACCATTCCCACACCCCATTCCCACACACATTCCCAGCTGGGATGAAGGAATATGAATCCCCCGACCAGTAAAACTTTCATAATTTACACCAGCAGATGCTCTGGGCCTTGCAATATCCTTTGTTGCTCTATTGCAAAAAGAAAATTAATGCCTGTGTTTGTCATCCCTCTGCATTCTGAAGAGCGTCTGATTCTTATTTATGCTTAGCTTTCCTTACAGCACGTGGGCTTTTGAAAGAGGCCTCCAAGAGAAGGGGAATTTCCAAGAGGGAACCTCACAGCGTTTGGTTCAGTTCCTCCTGTTCTGCAAAGGGTCTGGAAAAAATCAGCATCATCTGAAACTCAGGCAGCAGCCAGCATGCCACTGTGAAGATGACTGGAACACTTTAACATAGTGCTTTTATGGGGTGCTGACAAAACCTGCAGAGGGGTTAATGGGAAACCTGGAAAAGTTTTAAAAAATAAAAAAGTAATTATGCAACACAGAGCATTCCATACATTATCTTGAAGGTCACTGCATCTTTATCAGACACTTTAGAAATAATAAAGACCTCTTTAAAAAGCCCTGCTTGGAAGGGCAGTTGGGAAAACTGGAATAGCTATCTGAGATATTCATCAGCAAATAAAAAAATGGCTCAGTAATGGCTATGCATCCAAAAATTTTGGATGGGCTCAGGCACTCAATGTGGATGAAAGTGTCCAAAATGGCACACAGGGAACTGATGGTGACAAGTTCACATGCCACTCAGGATTTAGGGTTCAGTTCAAGGGTTTGTGGTCTTTGCTAAGTTTCTGAAGAGAACCTTGTTTCCTAAGAAGTTGTATCAATGAGATTGATTTATTGTGGTCATATCTACCCACTTAGCCACCTCCAATCCTCTCCCAAACCTATTCAACAAATTTGACTGGGACAGAGGTTTGCACCCCTAGGTTAAGCAGCCAAAGACAAATTCATCACCCTACAGAAAAGCTGACTGTCGTGCAAACTCATCTATATGTGGTTAGAAACCAAAAAATTCACAAGGGACAGATAAGTTTTATAAACACCTCAACATAGGGAAAAGTTCTGTGAGGCCTCAACGTATACTAACAGCCACAAACCCAGAATATTATTTCTGTCACTCAAAGGACTACTTGATGGAGGCTGTTTTTTGGACAAGTAAAATCTACTTCCCCAGTTAACTATTTTACTGCAGTACGTGCACTCAACTTATCTGACCACCAAAGACAGCTCAACGTTTTGAAGTAAGACACATTTATGTTCACATGACAAGCAGAGTCTCAAAACAGGCTGCAGTGTCTTCTGAGAAGGGCAATTATCAGCCTACATAAGATCTAAAGCAGCCTAGTACTCAACTGCAGCACTGTCAGCTGCTTCAGATGAGAGCAGAGGTGATACACGCTCACCTAGTCATAGGGTACAGACTGAGCTATGTGTCAGTCGACCTGTTCTTTACAAGTTATCTTGTCCTTTGCTCTAGGTCAGTAAAAACTCCTATAAGGCTTATTTCTAATTACACTTTTCCTAAATTTTTTCTTGCAATGAATGGTGAAAGTCAGCAGTGATGAGAAATGACCCAGCTGCCAAAAATTTAGTATGAGGGGTCCAACTTTCAAAAAAGTTTTCCAGAGAACTGGTCTTTCTGAAGAAACCAAACACTCACGAGAATTCCCACAAAGGCTGAGCTCTGTTTTAGGCACTCAAAGCCCTCCACTTTGTATGAACTGTGAAACTCAAACTCACATTCAAGCTGAGGTGTAACTCAGGTGCCTCAGAGACCTCTACCTAGCTTGGTATCACACAGGTAATCCCTTCTCAGGATGACAACTGCCATAAGCAAGGACACCTACAGATCAGCTTGTCCCTCATGTGATCAAGATTTCCACAATGATTACAGGAGACTCGCAGGGCCAAGAGGATATTTAGCATAACAGGGTCCTTTACTATGCACTGTAGCGCAATATAGCCATGGACCAACTGATGTAAATCACACTTGCGTTTTTATTTAGGCACCACCACCTTTTTCATAAGCCAAGACCAGGATGCAACAGAGAGGTGATCTAGGGGGCTCCGGGGTTATTTTGGACAGGAAGGCTGAGAAAAACTTCCTTCTTCCCTCATTACATCAGTTACACCTTCAAGTCACCACAGAGCCTCCATTCATTGTCAGAGTGACTGTTTCAAAGGTGATCTCCAACACCGGGCCCAGAAGGGATGGAAAAAAGGAAAGCTTTTACAAGTTTTTTGATTTGCTAATATCATAATATCATAAAACAGGCACCATGCAAACAAGCCACTGCTTTATAGTGTATAGAAGTCTAAAATGCAGACAAAACTATTTTCAGGCTCTCAGATTGGCACCAAGGAGTAAACTAGTGGTGTGAAAGATTTATTCCTATACTGCCAGAGTGTATCTGGAGTCCTTCACAGCACCAAGTACATTGTTCTCGCACAACCAACAGCAGCATGACTATTTCTTCTCTGTCAGAAAACCCTGTACAATACGATACTGTCTGGTCAGCAGATGGCTCTTTTGTTTGCACTGAGTACCCATCCAGTGCGTGGCTTGTTTCTTTCAGTTACTGTCTCCTTCTTAGTCTGCTCAGACTCAAATTCGGAGAGAGGCCGGGCAGGCAGCCTCTCAAAACGCAGACCTCCATTTGGGAACACTGCAGGGTACTCTCTCAGCCTGAATATTTCTTTCCGCATCCACTGAGGCAAATTCCGTTCATTGGTTTGTCAAGACACTTTGAGCACCCAGAACGAGCTCAGGAATTAATAGGCTTGAGATAGCTCAGACTGCGTGCATTAGCAAGAGAGGCGGGCTTGAGAAGCAAACGCTCTCTTCTGTCCCTCCACTTCTCACAGCTAGGAAGGTGCATGGTAGCTTCAGGACCGATAATGAGGGGGTCCTTTGAAGTGAAATAGTAGACCTCATTTGGTGCTGTCTCCTGCCCTGTCATTCCAGAACAGGAATTCCTCCTCCCACCCCCAACCTGCTCTTAATTGTTCAGAGATTATCAGGTGACAGATCCTGTGAGAAGCTTCCACGTGGACATTCCTTTTCATATTGTCATTTTTCATTGAACAAAGTGCTTTAGTGGCATGGAGACCAAAGCAGTTCAACCTTAAAGCATCAGGAGACATTTTAGCAAGCATCTCCCAAGAAGCAAATGCATCACTTCTGTGGATGAAAGGGAGCTTTGACCTTCTGGCTCCTAAAAATCTTGATAAACACTTATGTTGCTTTACACCCCCTGTATTGACAGACTGATTCAGGATAACAAGAGCCTCATTTTTCATTGTAGACAGCTGGAATGTGCAAGTTCCAAAGCATAAAAACCTGAGGAGAAGATGTGGCGGAAGTAGTTACTGCACAATGGTAAGTGCTGAAAAACTCGTTTTATTTCTACATTTTCAGGACCAGCTGTTACAAGAAGTAGGACAGATTTCCACCTCTTCCTAACTTCCACCCAAAGAAATAACTTGTTGAGAAAGAAAATTAATTCTATTTAGAAATGCCACTGCTTCATGCTTAATCACCAATCTTACTAGCTGAACTTAAAGATATCCCAACAGAGTAAAGGAACCCATCCTGGGAATCCAGGTCACGGGCCGCAGGGAGTGCCGGAGCCTTTCACTGGCAATGGGAGGCAGCTATGAGAACTGCTCTGTACGTTGTGAACAGGTAAGCGATCTGCTCAGCCTGGTGGCAGAGCTAAGAGAGGAAGTTAAGAAGCATGAGGGAGGCTGAAGAAGAAATAGACTGGTGGAGCCAGGCTCTGCCCTTCTTAATACAGAAACAGGAGCACCTGGCAGAAAGTAGCTGGGATCAAGGGGCCCCTGTACCCTGCCCCCGTCAGGCAGAAGCCTAAACGGAGGGAGTGAATGGAAGCAAGTTCACAGTCGGGGCAGTGGGCAAACTCTCTCCTTGCCCACCCCGCCACCCCCAGTGCCTCTGAACAACAAATATGAGGTACTGGATGAGGAAGGCCAGTCAAATGAGGATGTGGATGATGGCCGATCTATACCAGAGACATCTCCACAGTCAGAAAGGCATACCGCTCGTATCATCACCACATCCACAAGGAAGAAAAGGAGGGTTATAGTTGTTGGTGACTCCCTCCTGAGGGGAACAGAGGGTCCAATATGCTGGGTAGAGCCTCCACACAGGGAAGCCTGCTGTCTTCCTGGAGCCCAGATTAAGGACATAACTAGGAAACTCTCTAATTTGATACAGTCCTCAGACTATTACCCGTTACTGGTTTTCCATGTAGGTGGAGACAAAGCTGCAACTCATAGACCAAGGGCAATCAAGGGGCACTTCAGGGCCTTGGGAAGGTTGGTAAGGGAGTCTGAGGCACGAGTTATTTTCTCCTCACTCCTTCCAGTTGCAGGCAGTGACACTGGAAGGAACAGACACATCCACTCCATTAATACATGGCTCCATGGCTGGTGTTGCCGCCACAATTTGGGGGTTTTTGGTAATGGGATGGCCTACACGGCACTGGGCTTATTGGCATCAAATGGGAAACACCTTTCTCAAAGGGGGAAGAGGGTCTTTGCCCAAGAGATCGACAGGGCTTTAAATTAGATGTGAAGGCGGAGGGGGATGATAATATTAGGCTCGTCTGTGACAAGCTATGGGATAACACATCAGGGTTAGAGGGATGGGCACTAGTAAGGGCCTTCAACCTGCTGCCCTGAGGCATGCTGGGGATGCTACATCACAGCCAAAGTCTTACGGAGACAAGCCAGGGGTTCCTGAGGCAGTCCAAGTCAGCAGGGAAACACCCAGGAAACACCCCAAGGGGTGCTTCTCTAAGAAGGCATCACAGCCAACAGCCAGTCTGAAGTGCCTCTACACGAATGCATGCAGCATGGGCAACAAACAGGAGGAGCTGAAAGCTACCATGCTGCTGGAAATCTACGACATAGTGGCTATTACTGAAACCTGGTGAGACGAATCCTGTGACTGGAGTGTGGCTATCAATGGCTACAGGCTGTTCAGAAGGGACAGGAGAGGAAGGAGGGGTGGAGGTGTTGCCCTCTATGTTAAGCAAGGGATAGAGTGTAAAGAGACGTCCCTAAAGAACATCCAGGAGGAAGTCGAAAGCTTATGGGTAAGAATTAGAGACCAAGGCAACAAGGGCAACCTTATCGTTGGTGTCTACTACAGGCTGCCCGATCAAGGGGAACCTACTGATGAAGCCTTCTTCCTCCAGCTAGAGGAGGCATCGCGCTCAAAGGCTCTCATCCTGCTGGGGGA
>VXBH01008104.1:30137-44131 GCA_013400035.1 Rynchops niger | reverse complement strand
GAAAGCTGGGGAGGGGCTGTTTGCAAGGGCATGTAGTGATAGGACGAGGGGCAATGGTTTTAAACTAGAGCAGGGTGGGTTTAGGTTAGACATTAGGAAGAAGTTCTTTACAATGAGGGTAGTGAGACACTGGAAAAGGTTGCCCAGAGAGGGGGTAGAGGCCCCATCCCTGGAGACATTCAAGGCCAGGCTTGATGAGGCTCTGAGCAACCTGATCTAGTTAAAGATGTCCCTGCTCACTGCAGGGGGGTTGGACTAGATGATCTTTCAAGGTCTCTTCCAACCCAACACATTCTATGATTCTACTCTATGATTCTATGACAGCTCAAGTTTTAAGTACTTGTAAATGGAAGGTATTGTAAAAGCACGGTATGGTTTCATTCACTTTTGTTTGTTTTTAGTCCAAGTGGCTCAAAGTTCTGCCTCTTTTAACCAAAGCCTGACTCCCAGTGCCCTCTTCCTTTCCACCTGTCCTGTCCAAACTTCAAGCCTACAGATTTCAAGTGCTTTAACTCCTCACAGCAGTCAAAAACAGACACCTTTCCATGCCTACAACAAACAAGTGGTCTGTGCATGAAACGTAAAATCAGCATATTCAGAATAGGTCAGATGATTGTTTATGCACTGACCAGAAATACTAACTTGTTAAATACAAGCTCCCAAATTTGTTGACACGGGCATGATGGATATAGCCAAGATTTCTAGACTTCTTGCATCACAGAAGCTCTGTCTGGGCTTTGGAAGCCAAAAAAAACTCCTCATCCCTCATAATTTTTACTCTTCTTGTCCCCAAGCACATAGGTGAAAAAAAAAAAAAGAGACTACATCCAAGAACGCCTAGATATCTAGTACCTCTGCTCAGTGAAACGAATTTGAAATTTAAAAAAATAATGCATTACCCTTGCCCCCCAATGCTATTTTCCAAAACAGCAGTTACTTTTCATCTGAAACATATCCAAAAACAAAGACAGTCACAGGCAGACAGCAAGTTTTCTTACAGCTGAAAAGTTAGAAAAAAAATTATGTTAGAACAGAGGATGTAAATCAGAGTTTCAGTTAGTGAAGTTAGCTTTCTACTAAGTTCCAGAATGGTAAATAAATTGTCAGTCCTTTACACTGTTTAAGCTGCTCGGATTTCCAAACAGCCTGTACTGTGATCAAGCACAGGACCAAACTTTAGTCCATTCCTCTCAGACAAACTCAAGCTCTCCAAAACTTTTATTTGCTCTCAGATTTACAAAATCAGATTTGGGTAAACAGACTCCATTAAGAAGTAGCACACATTCCGGCACCATGAGGTTACACTCAGTTTGCATGACAAAAGTGATGCAATTTTGAGTAGAAGTAACAACTCAAGTCCAACCCTGATACCGCAAGCTGCATATACTTTCATATGTCTATGAAAACACTCACATAAACAACTGAGAAGTTTCTTCAGGTATCGACACCTCTTTTGCATGCTGCTAGACTCTCTAACCTAGGACTTAAAACTCTACAGTCCCAGAAGAGCTTCACAGACTGCCATAGTGACCTTGGCAAATATTTTACCTTCTCTTTCACCAAACGCAAAATGAATCACTTTGTCCCTTTCTCCCCTCTTGTCACAGTTACCCTGTAGGCCAGATATACAAGAAGCCTGGTCAGCTCTGTGTGACCCCTATCTACACTTCCATAGCTGCTAATTTAATTTGAGAGCTGAACAGCTCATTTCTCATTTTCATCTCCCAAATGTAGTTCAATCCACAACTACAAAATCTGAGTGTTAACACAAAGACAAGCAACACTGTGGCTGGGGTCAGAGATGAAGGGAGAGCAGGATTAAAATAAAGCAACCTATACTTCCATCTGATTAAGGCCACGGCATAATGATGACCCTGCTACTGTTTCTACTAAAGAAATAAAATTGCAGTCCTTGTCAGGGCACTGGAGTGTCTACAAGCACACAAGACGGGAGATTAGCAGAATCTAGTAAAAGGTAAGTATACAGAAAACTTTGTTTCATTTGTCTCGGCGTTCTAAATTACCTGTTTTCTTCTCACCATAAAGCAAAACTCCCAAGGAGAAGCTACATAAGAGGGACAAAACCAACCTTCCAGAGACTTGTAAAATACACTAATTGTTCCATGCAGGCTGTGAAGATGATGTGACAGCCAAATTTAATTTTTTCAACTGTAATGAGTAATATGATGACAAGCTTGCAGCTTCTCCACCTATAAACCACAATCATGCAAGTAACATCTTACCGCTAAGATACCTATTTATGTAAGCACGGGCTTAATCACTTAGATACAAGGCATTCAAAAGGTATTACTAGGGCACGTTAAGGCTTATTAAGGCATAATACAGCATTCTAAAGACACCTCGAACTTCAGCAGTGCAGCACCAAAAAGAAACTGCATCATCAGTGTCTTCCATTTCAAAACCTAAACACACTTCTGTGTCTTTCTGATGGCAGAATTCTGCCTATGCACTAGAAGAAGCGCCATTAGTCAAAACTATTCTTGCCACACCAGCTTCCAACAGGATATTTCTCTCTTGTAAAAATACCTAAAAATTGCCTTTGACACCTGATGGCAGGAACACCAGATACAGTGCATCAAATGCATTATTTCAACTTCATCCTTGCTTTACATCAGTATGCTTAAGTAATGTGACTCTTCCCCAAAAAAGGCTAAGGTCTTATCACTTCATGAGTGACCTTCTCAGTTCTCCACACTTGCATTCTTAGCTTTCAACTCACCTCCCCTTTAAGCAGTGTAGGATATACATTTCACAAGTGACAGTTGACTCTTTAATAAGCTCACAAAGCAACAGATCCTTTCCAACAACTGAAGCAAAGTGAATTCTGAACTGAATTCAGACCCCTCTTTGCTAGCAGCAGCCAACAAAGCCACTATTAAATGCTATTTACATGCTTCTCCCACAGTCACGCCAAACAGCTGTATTCAGCAATAATAGCTCTCCATTCTGCCATCCTGCACGCGAGCAAAATCATCACTCTTGTTCATGGCAACCTGAGGTTCAGCGTTTTAGGGATGTCGATTTGCCACTGATTTTGAACAGTGACCGAGGCACTGCATGCACACTTTAACCAGGTGTAGAAAATGGTCTTTTGTGTACTTTACCTCCTTAGTATTTGTGTACCAGTGAGCCAGTCACTTCAAATTCTGAGAAATGTGAAAAACAATATAGCTATGTGCTCATTTAGCAAGAACTTAAGTTCTTACTGCTGCTGAAAAAAAAATATGGCTCTGTAGATTTATAGCCAGGCTTCATATATTCTGATAGCTTCTCACCTTAACCCTGCTGCTCTTCTGAGACTGAGTATTCCCTGTTTTTGTGGCAGCTTCCCACAGGTCACAGTTACAATTTAAGACACGTACTCAAGGGTCACAAATTACATTCACACTCAAGAGGCATAATCCCATCAGAAATAGTTGTCCAAATGAACTTTGCAGCATTGCTCCATTGGTATGCTGCACAACCCCGTCCTTTGCCAAAGGGGAATTTGATATTTTACATGGAGATACAAATAAAGCAAGCAGCAGTATTACTATGAAACACACACTTCAGACGGATCACTCATTTTTCTCACTTCAAACAAGGGCTCCTGAAGACACTCAAAGAGCAGATCAGGTCTTAACAATGTAACATGAAGCTAGAAATATAAAAATCAAATCACTTTTTCTCCACCTTTAAGCAGGAGCACCTCAATGTGGTTAGACCACCCAAAATTACACACTGTCTGTGAGAGATATGCCAAGGTACAAACTGGTTTTTCTTTTTATTGTTTTGTAACCTCTTTATCACCTCTCAGTTAGAGCTGGTTTCAGAAGCAAAGTGCTAGACAAAGAGCTATTGGCTGGAGAAGAGAAGTCTCTGGGGAAACCTTATAGCAGCCTTCTGGTACCTAGAGGGGGCCTACAGGAGAGATGGGGAGGGACTCTTTATTAGGGAGTAGAGTGATAGGATGAGGGGTAATGGTTTTAAACTGAAAGAGGGGAGATTTAGATTAGATATTAGGATGAAATTCTTTACTGTGAGGCACTGGAACAGGTTGCCCAGAGAAGTTGTGGAGGCCCCATCCCTGGAAGTGTTCAAGGCCAGGCTGGATGGGGCTTTGTGCAGCCTGGTCTAGTGAAGGTGTCCTTGCCCATGGCAGGGGGGTTGGAACTAGATGATCTTTAAGGTCCCTTCCAACACGAACCATTCTGTAATTCTGTGGTTTCTTTGTCTTTGAAATCTCCTTGAATATAAAGGCTAATCCTGTTCCTAACTTCTCTATCGATATAACTCTTTGTTATTTATACATGCATGATCCCCCTAAAAGTTTGCGCGTTAGCTGACTCTCCATTAGCTCCTACCACACCACTCCATTCCTCTCAACCTTCAACATACTGTGCAATTTTTTCAGGCGTGCACTTTCACAAATACTACTGCGTCTTCCAGATGCAGACTCCTTACTTCAGCCCAACCTCTCTACAGAGGAAATCTCTACCCCAGGTACTCAGCACTCGTTGTTTTGTTTCGTATCGCACCCAGAAGACTGCCCATTTCCTTATTCAACACCTCAACTTCTGCCTCTGAAATCTTGTTCTTCAGTCCTCTTAACAGGAGCTGACAACACTCCCTTTGCAGCTTGCATACTTTCTCTAATAGTGAAAAGAGAAAAGAAAAAAAGAAAAAAAAATGGTCATTTAGGGTAATGTCCAAGGGACTGGGGGAGTGAAGCATGCTTAATTCAAATATATAAAGAAAAATATGTACCTGAATTTACAACATTTTGACCGATTCTACAGATACAGCCACACAGGGACTTGGGAGACATCGCCCCATTTTTCATCTTTGCTTGTTGCACATTTAGAGTCCAATGCTTCACATTACATCCTCTTCCTGGGTTGGCAAAAAGAGCTGCCTGCTGGAATATCCGGTTACTCCTAGTCTATCGCATTTAAAATCCCTATCTCAGGCAACAAGAATTTAAAGGATGTTGCTCCTTGCCCTCTGCAGCACACAGTATTTGCATTCATGTGTTAGAGTCATATCAAAATAGAAAGGCACCTATTTTGAAAGCAAAAGAAACTTTGCATTCTAGGTCTCTAGGCACAGCTGCACGGGTATACACAACACAAAACCTCCACTTAAGTGCTAATTTTAGCACTAGACTTTCAGCAAACAACAGCGTATAGCAGATACTGTTTTACTGGAGTTCACCAAGGAAAACGCCAAGGCAAAGGGATGAAGTGGGGATAAGTATCTTCACAGTCTACTATTATTTTTGGAGACTCCTACTAGTGCTGAAGAACATGCATATGTATTTATTAATTTCACTGCAGTCTGGGCAGGAAATGTCACAGATGCTAGTGTCTTCATAAAATGTGCTTTCACTAGAACTGGAGTTAAATTGAGTGTTAGTAATATTTGTTTTTCTTGCCTAGCCAGTAAGTATTTCCCACTGTCACAAAGGAGGAAAGAAGTTGAGTGCTAACAAGAACTAAGGAAGTTAATGTCCTTTTTTTTTTCTTCACAGGTCATATATTCTAGGAAAAAATATATAAATACAGCACTGGCACTTGGCAATTAGAAGCCAACAGCATCAGCTAGAGCCTGAAGCCACAAATTCTAACCATCAGAAATGCTGATCAGTCATGTATCTTGTGGTAATGTAATAATTAAATTATTCCCGTACATCATTTCATCCTAGGTGGAAAAAGCCAACTTTTCTGGTTAGTTTACTGACGTCACAAAATATTATAACTTGTAGCTTCATAACCACATAGCTGTAGTTTCAAAACAATGTTTTTCAAAACACAGTGTGTTGAACACTTTGTTGGCATCCCAAACCAGGTAACTAAAAATGTTAATGACTAAGATGTTCTTTCTTCACTCCCACCTTAGTGTTTCCATTGAATTATATCACACTTTCAAGTGCAGAAACTCTAGGTTAGTTTTGTACACAGACAGATCTGGTCTTGAAAGAAATCAGCAACAAAAATTTAAACATTAACAATGTCTACCTCCAAATCTCTGCAAAAACAACTGAAATATCCAATGAAACCACAGACTTGCTTACACTATTTGAGGACTTGGCTTTGTGTCTCCCAGTTTCATTCATTCATGTGTATTGTTGAAGTAAAGCTCAATCCTACACTTCCAAATCAGAACCATGTGATTATCTCACATTCCTAAAAAGTTTTCTTAGTGCGGTAAGAATAAAGCATATCATCAATCCGATCTCTTGGGGTTTAGCTAGACTCGTAAGAAGATTCTGGACAAGGTTACTGAACCATACCATTAAAATGCAGCTGTATAGAGCACATGAGCATAAACAACTATAGAATTATATATGGCTTCACAGTAATTTTTTTAATCCCAATTAAAAGTGCATCATGAATAGGTTTTCACTAAGCAGATACTTTAAAGATTTATAACAAAGGTAAGGAGTCCAGTAGCAAAACTTAGGAAGAAATACTTGATTTGCTTAGCTACTGTTCACAAAGTCCTGAGGGGAGACTGCTCCCCAAATCCCTAAGCAATCTGCAGCAAACACACTGAAAAGCACTCTGCAGACAATTCCTGGTAGTACTTGGCAGGAAATGAGACACAGCATACCTAGGCAACTTAGGTAACCTGTTCAGGTCATGCTTACTTTCTCAACACGATATGAAGTCTATAGATTCTTCCCTTTTGGCAGCAACTACAAAGACAGAAATTATTCTCTCTGGCAAGTATCCCACTATTGACCAGATATCAGTTTTGCTAGCATATAAGGTCAGACACCTGTTGTTCGTCTTAAGTCACATAAATACAGTTCCACTGCTGAAAAATGGGAACAGAATTACTAGTAAGGTTTAAACCACAACAGCTACAAACACATCAATCGCCCAGCATACAAAGTTACAAATGACCAAGCTCAACAGCCTTTAATTCAAACACACTTTATAATAAGTAAACATTTCAGAACTGAAATTGGAGGGAGTAGACTGAAACACCCACAGACGTGCTTGCTTTACTCTCCAACCTCCTAGAGAAGGAATGGTTATTTCTGATAGCATTTTGATCACTACAGAAGACTCACACAAACTAAAAGCTTTTGTGTTAGCTGGATGTTAGCTATGCAGTGAAGTACATTCAAGAAGTCCTTGTATCAATTTGGCATTTTTCAAGCACCTGGCAGCTGCTCCTTTTACAGATAACAAATAGCTCCTTTTTGCTAGCGGAGTGTTAAATCAAAAGTCATCTCTTCTAGTTTGTAAATACAATGAGAATCTATTTAGCTGAAGTCTACTGGCTGTCTCGGGTATTAATGCTAACTTCTCTAAAATGAAAGCATTATGAAAGACTTATTTTCTGTTTAGCGATATCACACCTCATACTGACAGATTTGGGTTGTGCTACTGATCACTTTGACATTTTAAAAGAATAAAATCTGAACAACGAAAATACACATTATCTAGAAAAGTATCACAGATGCCTAAGGATAGAAAGAAAAAAGCTTTAATACATTTTACTATTTTGTGCAGATAATTATTTAACAGATTACAGTCAAACAACGAAGAAAGAAAATACAAACATTTCAGTCGTTCTCACGCTCTTTCTCAAGACACTTGTACTTTGAGCTTAAGTAGTAATTAAGTAGTTAATCCACTGATACCCAACCTAAGCAGAAAACAATTTTTTAGTTGTACCACTAAATTATCAGTATCATTAGTGGTACAACAGCTCAGTGCTGTACCAGTAGTTATATTTACTAGTGGTAACACACTTTTGTGAGACACATTTGTAATCCAGGTAATTGGCGTACGACAGTAAAAACTCAAAATATCCCCAAGCTCTGTTCAAGAACTGTTGCACATAATAGCTTTCGATTAAACTGGAATTTGTTTTCATTGCTAGCACTGCAAGGATGGGCATAATTGTCTCTAAAAGTCAATGTATACTAAAAGAAAGATTGCTACATTTTATGATGACAAAGCAAAATAAATGACAAGCAGGAACCAAGAAGTAAGATTCAAAACTCCATAACCAGAATATATTTTCAATAGGAAGTATGAGTGTAGATTCTTTTGGGCTGAAGTAACTTGATTGTTTGTTTGGTATCTCAAGTTACGAACTTCTCTTCCTCACGGAGAGAAGAAATCCAAAAGTCCTTACTGAACAGAAAGAGCTCTATCATTACAATCTATGAAAGAGTAACAGAACATCAATATCTTCAGATGCTTACAAATGTACTGTAAAAAGTGGTTCCACAAAGGTTGGAAGGTGAAACTTGATTTGAAATTTGATTTGATAAAGTCTCATTGCAGTGGACCAAATTAAGCTTGCATTTTGTTTGCTGTCAGAAAAAGAATATTCAATTCATAAGAGTGCATATATCAAAACCAAACATGCAATCTATTGCTTTTGAAACTTACTGCAACATAACATTGAAGTGAACAGTAATTAGATATCTATCATTTTTCCCAGAAAGATGTAAACAGGATAATAATTATACGTGTATGTAGATAGCTTCTCAGATCATTTAAGGGGGGCAAAGGAGGAGGTGGTGTTTCTCAATGATCAAGACGCTTTTAACTGAAATGGGTCTTCACCCGAAAAAAAGCAGCCAACATTGTTTTAATCCAGCATTAAACAAAATGTTGTGCTTCTTGCACTACTTTAACACACTGGAAACGCAAAATAACTACCCATATTTTGGCATTCATGTTTACATTTGCTCAGATGTTTTAGATTTCACAAAGCTGCTACCCAGTATTGCCATGAAATACAGATTGTAGAATGTAGGTAGCACAGGCTACTCCCAGTACCAATACTAAGTAGGAAGGAACATGAAGCAGGGCATTACACTAAGTTTCTGGAACTAGTACAGTAAGAGTGAAAACCTAGAAAAAGTTAACCTACAATTTATAGAAGGAACTAATTATCTGCAGAAGCTGATTTTTGGTTGTATGTTATTTTACACTCTGTGATTCCCTCCATCTGCTAATTTAAAGCAGACATACTTGCTGCTTTCTTTGCTTTGTTTCCCATATTCTCTTCTCCTCCTTGCCCCATACACCAACCATTATGAATATAAGCCCAAATATCCCAGACAATCCAGTGAACAAAGTTAGTGTAATGCACTGGTGTGAGGTGTGAAATAAAAAAGTGTCTCTCAATCTTCGTCAAAGTTCTGTTGTAGAAGAAAGTTGGCAGCCAAGTTTTCATTCTTCTCACAAGCAAAATATGCCTGTATCACAAGTCCTTCAGGAAATCCTAATGCCTTTAACTGAAGAAAAGAAAGACATTTAGAAAGTACATTTTATATATTAAGCTTCTTTGTATGTCTAGTATCTTGAGATGCTGCTTAAGCAATTACCACCTTCTTGAAACAAACATTACTGCCTAGCTCAATACAGCTTTTGGTGAGCAAAGAATAAGAAGGTGTTTCCTCTGTCTTTAGTAAACAGAATTCTCACTTGAAAAAGTGATATAATGTGTTTAATGAAGCTCCATAAAACATGTCACCTTCCTTTCACTGACACAGTAAGTCACTAAAACAGGGTTGGGTCACAGCAATGTCAGGAAGTAAAGGCACATTGCTGTGCTGTAGAAAATAAACTTCAAACAATGCCCATTCTAAACTATTAATTAGACAAATCTCTGGATTTTTAACAAAAGTTGCCTAGAACAAAAGCTCCCAGCCTGCGATCAGTAGAGGGAAGTCCAACACATGACGTTAAGCCATACTTTCAATTGTTACAACTGGACTTTCACTTTTTAAAAAATTGACTACACATTGCAGCCGCAAGAAGTAAGTTGAGAGCAATCTGTTTTTCGTAAGTCAAGGAATTAATTAATGTCTGGGACACATTGACAACAGGAGATGGGAATGATAGAGAAGAGCTTATTACAGTGCCAAGGCAAATGGGTGTAGCCTGCACTTAAACACATTCAGCAAATCAATCCTTCTTTTAGCCAAAGGCAAGCACATACAACCATTTGGAGATTTTTCTTAAAATCCTCATAGCACCTGCAAGGCATTTTACATAGAAGGCAGATCAAACCACTGTGAGAAATTACGTCCTTTTGTCCTTTATCAACCATTCTTAGATTTAATTTCATGCTTACAAACAGCATGGATGTGTCAGCTGTAATACTAAGACACCCAAATTTTGAGGTGTGTCTTTCATGGAAAGGGGAAGATGCATACAGGTCTGTGGAGTTTTGCAACAGATTGTAGAGGTAATGCTCTACTGCATAAAATGGTTTTAAAAGAAAATGCAGCAGACTAGAGAGGATGATCTGCGAAGATGGACATGGACAAACAGTTTTATTAGACTAATTATATTAATTTTCAATTTCCTTGAGATCTAGAGAATGGACACCTGTATTAAAATTGTTCTTTTCTGATGATCCAGACATAACCTTTTGCTTTGCCAGTTGAAAACACTGTCTTTGATATACAAAAACACTACCACAGTATGACATAAGTCTTTGCAATTTGTTCTGAGAAAAATCTCAGAGGCAATGCCATCTACGCAAATCCATATTTAGTCAGAATTACACACAGTATTTATGAATGCAATATACCGCCCCCAAGTCTATTTTTATAGACATGTTTACCTGTATGTTTGGAAAGCTATAATTAACTAATTCTCATGGACAGACAAATAACTGGGTTAAGTAGCGACTTCAACTAATCTACTTAACTATGAGAGCTCTTATTATCTAAGGGCTTTGCAAACAGTGCTCATGCAGACACACCTTTGTACCTGCAAACCTGTCACAGCACAATCTAGAATAGTACTGGTCTGAGGCTTTTGCAAGAGGAATTACTGCCTGAGTTCCCATTCCAGAGGGAAATCCATTCAATCATCAATTATTATGGAGAGCCTCTGATCACTTAAGAAGGCTCTGCATCTTCTCAGTAAGACAGATTCAAAAGATTTTTAGACTCAACTGCTATAAAGCAAGAAGAGGTGTGATTTGAAACAAAGCTACAACAGATATCAAGTATAAAATATCAAAAGTGATGCAGAACTACTAAGCATAAACAAAGTTTAACTTAAGGCATGTCTGAGGCCTGCACCAGAGACAACGCCCTACAGCAACAGCCAAGCAACATTTCAAAGAAGAAAGACTCACCCTTTCTATAGCCTCTTTTTCCTGAGGTGTTACTTGAATGTAGTTCATACGACCACTTCCAGATTCTGCCACTATTTCTCCAGTGCTGACACCAACATCATTGCCACTTAAACCTTGGCGGGACTCCAGAAATGGCTCATTCAACATATGAATAAAATGTTCCTGGTGTTGACTTATTTGCTGTGATGCATGGGAGTATAAAAGAAATAAATATATTGAAATAAAGCATGTCTAAGCCTGCCAACAGGCAAGTTAGAGTATTTATTTTCAGTGAATTAAACAGTCAAAAGAATGTGTAAAAAGTGCACAGAGAAAAATGATTAAATCTAACCATGAGAAATGCAATTTCATGTTTCAGTTCAATTGCAGTGACCCTTCCCTGCTCCTGATGACCTCTGCACCTCCTATAGACTCAGACTCTTTCCTAATGTCATAGAAAATATGTTTTATACAACAATGCTGAAAAGGCAGCAATAGAATGTTGTAATTGCTATTAACACATTATCCTAGTTAACATCAACATATCCCTTTCTTGTAAAGCTAAATCAAAATTAGCGGCATTATTTTGTTTTAGGATTCACCTGCAGTAGTTGAGGATTTTCCTGTCCAATCTGCTGTAGCAATGCTGGTAACAGAGAAGGATTCTGCTGAATAATTTGTCTCATCTGCTGGAACTGAGGCTGATTTCGTAAAAACTCAAGTGGATGCCCTGAAAATCAATGAGATAACATGGATTTTAAAAAGTTACCAAGATTCTTAATAAAATATGTACCTACACTGTAACTGTAGATATAAACAGGACACGAAAGCCAACAATACGCTTCCTCACACTACTTACTACAGCTTTAAGCAAGAGTTCTTTATTCTACGGTTAAACAATGCACTTTCTTTTCAGCCAGCCTTCTCTAAGATGCAACAGCCTTCTGTCCTTGATCTCCAGGACTTTTCTCGTTATGTCTCCTCTCTGAGTAACCTCACAGACACCTACCCAAACTACCATGTTGTCTCCATGCCTACAACAGAGTTCTCTACCTCCTGCATTAGGTCAGTTCTGCCCTTCTCAATACAGTCCTGCCTTCCCATATATCCTATACTGTTAGGTACTGCCTTGAATGCAGCAGTGTCTCAAGTGCTCTGAAATATCCCACTCTCTCTTTATGGATAACGCCATGTGTGCCTGTCACTAGTACCTGTATGTTTAACACCCTGGCCTCTATCAAGGCTAGCATCTTGAACACTGTCTCTGCCACAGCCTAAGACAGACCTTTCCTACTCCTTGATTATGTTCCTTTCATGTATTTATTTCCCTTTAAGACAGAGTTCTCCTCAGCAGGCACCAACCACTGTCCCTGTGCTGCACTGCTGACCAAGGAGTCCTAGGTCATAGATAGGTCTCTCAGGTGTTACACCTTATGGTCTTACTGCAGGTTTCTCCCTTGACATTCCAACTTCCAACCAGTAAATGCATTAGTATAGTCACAGTCGACAGTAGTACACAGAAGCAGGAAGCCAGAGTTAAAGTGAGAGAAAACAACCCTCTCTGCATTTGTGCTCCTACATTTAAATCCAGAATACTGAATCAAAGGAATTGTGCAAGTTCATGGCATTTTTAGAAACTTTATGATTTATTCCAGATACATCCTCATACAACAAGCCATTCGTTCCAAGCAAGTACCACACTTGGAATTTCCATGTTACAGCTCTTACCCAATTCACTTTGATCAGTTCACAAGCAACAGGAACTTAAAATTCACTCAAGGAGAGAATGCTTAAGTGCATGTGTTTATCACACCCTCCCAAATATAGCCTTTCTTACCTCCTAATGAACTAGTAGTCGTAGGTATAGCTGCTACTGATGCTGACACTGATGAAGACTGAGAGGCACCAGTACTTGCTACTTGAGGAGGTTCAGCTACAGCCTGATTATCTCCAGGTATACCCTAAAGACACAGTTCACATAATTACCTATAGAATACTAGAAAACATTTGTTTTATTGCATGTATTATTTATTTCTCAGAATGAAGGAAAAAACATTAATGCTTTCACTGCAAATACAAAGCAAGATGCTGTAATAGGTATTCATTTAAAACTGGAAGAGAATACTGTGAGAAAAGTAATGTATTTTTTGACAAGAAAAACATGTGGTTTGTATAGCGTGCATTGAACCAGTTTAAAATTACATTTTACTACACAAATACTTGATTTGAACCGTGTTCTAAGATATTAGATATGAGTGAAAAAGTTAAACTTTCTGTAACATACTGTTCCAATATGTTATAGTATTATGCAAGTTAAATTACAGCAACAGAATTGTAGTACACAATGCTAACAATGAGATCATAGATGCCATAGAGTCTGGCAAGAAATTAATATGAGATATACGAACTGGGCTCTTTGGACCTCTTTCCTTCAAAAAAACAGCGTGACAACTGCCATTTACTGTGTCTTAAGTGTGAAAAGGCCTGTATGTCACCAAATTTTAGCGGCTAAAAAACCAGTTAACTCACACTTTTTATTTTCCATGTGCAAACAACTTCATATAGGAACTAACTGCTCAGGGGGATGAAACTGACAGATCTAAAAAAAGAACAATTATAGGAAATTAGAATGTGGGGTATACAACTGAGACAGACGTTACTCTATTACCTTTCTCCCGCATGGGAATCTTTCAAACTTCACAACCTAACCATGCTTTTCCCACTGTTACTGAACTCCTGCACCAAGTTTGTCCTTTCCATCTTCCTCCCTGACGCCTAGGGACTTCGGCAGCTTGGCACTGGACAGACACCAAGAAAGATTCCTATGTGACTACAAGCCTTAGTGGTACAGGCAAGGGAAGTTGCTTGACAGGAACCCAACAGAGTTC
>VXBH01008104.1:11894-28792 GCA_013400035.1 Rynchops niger | reverse complement strand
GGACTCCAGAGCTGGATGCAGTACTCCAGGTGGAGTCTCACCACAGCAGAGTAGAGGGGCAGAATCAGCTCTCTTGACCTGCTGGCCACGGTTCTTTTGAAGCAGCCCAGGATGCAGTTGCCTTTCTGGGCTGCAAGTGCTCATCATGTTGAGCTTCTCGTCTACCAACACACCCAAGTCCTTCTCCTCAGGGCTGCTCTCAAGCCATTCTCTGCCCAAATTGTATTTGTGACTGGGATTGCCATGACCCCAGTGCAGGACCTTGCGCTTGGCCTGGCTGAACTTCATGAGGTTTGCATGTGCCCACCTCACAAGCCTGTCAAGGTCCCTCTGGATGGCATCCCTTCCCTCCAGTGTGTCAACCGTGCCACACAGTTTGGTGGTCAGCAAACTTGCTGAGGGTGCACTCAATCCCACTGTCCATGTCGCCAACAAAGATGTTGCACAGCACTGGTCCTAGTACTGACCCCTGAGGAAAGCCACTCGTCACCGGTTTCCATGTGGACATTGACTGCAACCCTCTGAGTGCGGCCATCCAGCCAGTTCCTTATCCACCAAGTGGTCCATCCATCAAATCCATGCTTTTCCAATTTAGAGACGACGATATTGTGCAGGACAGTGTCAAATGCTTTGCATAAGTCCAGGTAGATGATGTCGGTTGCTCTCCCCTTATCTACCAATGCTGTGGCAACATCATAGAAGGCCACCAAATTTGTCAGGCACTATTCACCTTTGGTGAAGCCGTGTTGGCTGTCACCAATCACCTCCTTATTTTCCATGTGCCTTAGCAGAGATTCCAGGAGGATCTGCTCCATGATCTTGCCAGGCACAGAGGTGAGACTGAGCAGTCCGTATTTCCCTGATATTCTCAGTGAAGGATAACATGAAAGAGTAAGGGACCAGCTCATATAACAGAAGGACCCATTTTAAACACAGAACCTACTGAAGGAAGAAATGAACTGCTCAGACCAGTCAGACTTAATCTATTTGGCAAACGTGGAGTGTCTGGAACTCCATCGCAGGGCTGCTGTTTCTATTCGTGACTTCCTGAACAGAAATAAGCTACAGCAGGGAAATACTAGATTGAGTGTACACGCATTGCACATTGTACATGATTGGCACATGCACAGCAAGCCCAACGCTTACCGGAAGCACTGGATTTATGGTACATGTACAGACTAAATGAACAGTAAAATCAACATTTTTAAGGCATGAAAAAACAAACGTTTGAGATTCGAGACTTATGGCAGATAGATGGGAGCACTACTGCATTCACCCTCAGGGCAAACAGTATTGACACCTTTCATTTACAAACACTAGATGTGAACTGAACTTTTTCATGTACGCAAAATATCTGTTGCCTGTTTAAAAACTGGCTTCAATGTTTTAACAAAGTTGAGACTTGAAACAAGGAAAAACCACATCAGGGAAAAAATGGTATGCTAGAGTGAAAACTAACTGTACTGGAAATACTGATTAAGCAACAAGGTCCCTGACAGATGCTCTAGTGGTTACAATTCACCTGTCAGATTAAGGTATACAAATAAAAGTTATCCAAAAACCCCCTAAAACAACTCACAAGATTTCTATTAAAGTGAAACGAAGCTACTCTTCTGTTTCCTCTCACACCAATTAAGTTCATTTCAACCTTCAAAATACATTTATCAAATGAGAAATTGTTCCTTCTTCAAAACACTGCTTAAATTAAAACACCAGTTAAATTAACCACCTTTCAAAAAAACTCTCAAATCTTTCTGTTTGGAAAGTATATTATTAGGAACACTGTGCATTATTAGTAGAAACAATGATCTGGAACCTAAAAAAATGCCCTTGCGATGTTATAGATGCTAAGACAAAAATAAAGCTATGCTGCCACTAAGATGTGACACAAAATCATTCCTTGAGCCAGCCACTGGCAGTTAAAACTATCACTGTAACTGGACATACTTTCATACCTATCTATACAAATCAACAAAGAATAAAAGCAAAGAAGCAACAGAAGTAGTTTGGGATGACTTCAGTATTTCCTGTAACACGTAACCTTCAAAATCCGAATCTCAAGACTTCCAGATGCTCTGCTTAGAGATGTTGCTCCTCTATGAACATGCACTACTCTCATTGGTTGGATAATATTCAAAATAACAAGTAAATGAAAGTTAAAGTTATTCTTTAGTGAGGACAAAACAAAAAGTGAAAGAACAAGTTGTAGGTAAAATAAGCTGCTCACCATTAAAAGGTATTCCACCGCTCTGTCAGGATTGTTGAAGCTGGCTCTCAGCGCCGCAATTACTTGTTCTTGTTCATAGCCCATTGACATGATCTCAGTCACCATATTCTCATAGGACTGGCCTGTCACTAGAAGTAACATGACCACCATTTTAAGGGAATAAGGGGGGGAAAAAAAAAAGCACAAGAAAGTTTCAATGGATAAATTTCATTTCTATCCAAATTTTAGTCATTCACTGAAGAATAAAGAATAACTCCTATTAAACTTGCCATGGTTCTGTTGCTTTAACTCCAAATATATTCTGGTGGTTTCATTATGCATTTGACTGGAAAAATAGAGCGTAACGAACACAATGAAAACTTCTATTGAAAAAAGCAGCACTTGCGATACTTTTGTACTGGTAATTGAAATAATATTCCCTCTTTATGCTTTCATCTAAAGTCAAGGGCATCCTCACAGCTAATATTCAATTCCTGATGTAATCAAGAAAAGTCTCCTGCTGTGTAAGTTTGGAAATTAAACTTTCTAGGCAGAAATCTGCCTGTCAAACTGTTAGCCATTAAGGTTTTTCCCAGTAAAGACTTCACTCTATGCTATGGTTAGACAGGTTACAGATAGTGATGACCAAGTTACAACTGTATGTTGCTACATGCTGATGATGATTATCAAAGTAATTTAATCAATTTAACTTAGACCAACTCAAGTCAGACAGAAAACTTAGAAGTTTTATCTAGGAAAGTCACTCAAGACCTCAACGAGGGTTCAGGAGAACAAGTTGTCTCATTTAATTCATGTATATTTGACTAGACATCCATCACATCAAATCCCCCACCTTTTACAGCATAAATGGACTAAAACTGGCCCTCCCCTGCAGCCATCAAGACCAAAGGGCACACACTACATGTGGAGCAATTTAAGGACAACTGATCACTACACTAATGGTATCATAGGGAAAATGATCTCTTTTCATAATCCATTTTATTTCCCTTCCTTGAAAGAAGGCAGCAGGTTTAACAATTCAAAAAAATGACTATTCCATTATAAATCGTAACTGGGCAACATCTTACAGGTTATCTGCATGTAAAAACAGAAAAAAACCCAAACAAAACCCAAGCATTAGAATACCATCTCCTTCCTTGGATAAAGGCATTCCTGATCTCAGTGGAATCCTACCACTGACTCTGTAACACTAGGAAGTTAGTGGCAGGAGAGTTAAATCATTAACAGTCACTATGAAAACCAACAGATTAAAAGAACTAGAGGAAACAAATACTGCTAGAGCTACTCTGTTAAGACAAGTAAGTCACAATAAAAAGAACCAATGAAAATACCAAGTTTTTTTCCCCTAGGGAGAAGGAGTTTAACTCAAGCCAACATTAACACAACCACATTGCTTGATTTTTAAAGAATGCTTCTAAATAATCAGTGGATGTATGACTGAGGGCAATATACACAAAAAGAAATAATAAAACAACCGTAGCCCAAGGATACTTGTGCTTTATGCGTAAGATAAAATAATGGATTTACAATCCTTGACTAATTTGAGTATTTATTTGTTCAGGCTTCAAAATAATAGTGCCAACCTGAGTTTAAGGAATAGTAAAATCATGTCTTCATATACAACTACAAGATCAATCGTTTTACATCTAACTTTATTTTTTCAAAGACATAAAAAAAAAAAAAATCACCTAGACTTCGCTTGAAAGATACTGTTCACAGAAGCAAAAAAGCCAAGCCAACCATTGTCCCAACACAGTGATTTTGCTAAACTTACTGCTCTACACAGCACCAGCTTACCCTTACTGTTGCTAACAAACTAATCAAGGTAAACAGCAGACAGAACACCTGTTGATCTAATTAACTACTACTTCAACATTTCTATACTGCTCTTTCAATATAAGCTAGGTAGAGACTAGAACAGTATGAAAGATTTGATTCAGAAGAAAAAGATGCAAGAACATTGACTTGCTCTGGACAGACTGCTACATAAACCATCATTAAAAGCCAAAGAAGGAAACAGAATTACTGCGAATTTGGGCACATGTACTCCGTGTACAGTCTACTTACACAAGTCATGCAAATGCAAGAACTAAGAACAGTAATTCAGGAATTGCACACCAGCAATGTCACGATAGAGAGTCAGGGCTATCTCTACATAGTGCTACTGGGAATGTTTGTGAAGTCAATGCTGAAATGATTCTGGTCTTTGCTTTTGTCTTTCAAGTAACACTTTAAAGCTGGATTAACTTTCAAATCCAGTTCATCACACTCCCCACAATAACGCTTGTCCCATGCCCTAAAGAAAGGATGGGCTTCTCCAGTGAAAGATATTTGTTGCACAGGAACTGCAAGATGTGCAGATCTTCATGTAGCACACAAAGCTACATTGGTTTTCAGTCAGCGTATCTAACTGAAAACAAATGCAATTCAGTAGAAACCAATCCCTGTTTTTAAAGTTAAGTCAATTTTCTTCACACAATGCAAATGAAAACCCACAGTAAGAACATGCCTAGTATCCTAGTTAGGATGTAAAAACACACTACATTAATTTGTGCAAGCAAATTCCTTTCAAGACAGTTTCTAAACAACCACAGAGTTCATGCCTATTGCCTTTGAAAATTTTTTGGCATATACCCCTTGCAGTATGCTTCCCCAGGAAATTACACTCCGTATTTCCAAACTGTGAGGGACACTTGGGTTTACTCAACCAGATACCAAGCCAAGAACTTTCATACAAAATGGGTAGTGAGGTGATGCTCTCCTGCTACATTCAAAGGAGATTATTTTTTTAAAATTCTGAATATAACTGAATCAAGACCACCGGCTTAAACTTGCTGGTCATTACTGTTAACATGAGTATTTCTGATGAACATGTCTCAGTCACTAAGGTATAATGAATGGTTAATGAAGCCTGCAGCACTTTTGGTAGCAGCAGTCATTCAAAAAATCTAACAGAACTAGACTGATCGTCTCCTACAGTATCTATCAGCTATTTCAGCTCATACATTTCTTCAAAACAGTACGACATGACCTAAGACCTAAGCTGGCTAGCACCATTACACATAAAACACTACTATTGCTCCTAAATCACCCGGGCTGCTTAATCTCCACACCTGCCTCCAATATATCCACACACCCCTACACAAAAATGTAAGTGAAACTCTTTAATTTAAATTTTGGTACCAAGTTGCTGCTTAATGTTTACAGACATAAGACAAAATAAAAAACTCACTTCCCCTTTATTTCTGTGCCTTAATTTGCTATACTCTATACAAAAAATCCCTTCCAAAAATTGAAGTAGGAGTAAGGAGCTGTGGTTTTGCCTAAGTAATTTCCTACTACCAGAATCAGCATTAAGTGAGGGTCAGAACTTCCTACTGTTTTTATCCTGTTTATTCCACTCCACTCCACAATGGGAGAGAAACAAAAACGTTTAAGCTGTGAAAAGAAAAGTGAATTCACTGTAAGTATATGGAGGCATTAATTCCCCAGCCCGGATAGCAGCAGATTTGAAGAATTTATCTAATCTAAATGTGTCAAAAGACAGTACTGTTAAAGCTGTAACACGTGAATAATAAAGGTAGTCATTTTATCAGAGCTGCACACTGGGAAGTAAAGGTGGAAAGAAAAGTGTGTACATATTTATGTCTTGTCTTCTATTCAAGACACTTCAAACTGAATAGTTAGAAGAGAAATTAAGGCAAACGGGGGAAAAAACAGGAATGATAAGGATCTTCCTTTTACACAATAAAAATATATGAAGTGAAATATTCTTCAGTAAAGAAGTTCTTGATGCCGGTTCTAAGATACCAACTTCACGTCTTAGAGAAGAGTACTTTGATTATAACTTTAACAATGACAGATACAGAAGAGAATGTCAACATCTGCTAATCCGTCATTTGTTTCTGCTGCACCAAAATAATGTCTACATTAAAAAAACACTCCACTTACCAAGTGCACTTATAGCATCCTCAAAAAGATTTGATCGAGATGTATCACCTGTTGTACTGTAAGATGAAGACAAGTGCAATGGTAATTACAAAACTTTGGAAAACTTCCTGTTTTTCAAAAACAGCAGCAGCAGCTGTAACTCTTAATAGCCCCTTTTGTTTCTAAAAAACCAACAAAGCTTTCCAAAGAGCTCTCTTTTGATCTTATAGTGAGACCAGATTTTACAAACTTTCAATGCTACTGTTTTTAACACAAGGCAAACCTTCCCCCATGCCCCCCAGTAGTCTGGCTCTTGCCCATGTGCTCAGGGATTAGCCATCTGGTTGCTTGAATGCTTTAAAAGGTGGGAAGCAGTCTCACTAACTGCTTCCCCATAATCACTGGTTTGACCTCAATAAGGACCCAAGGAGGTCAGTGGTAAGCACTTAGTAAAATCTCAGTATCCTACTTTCCCAGGAATATAAATTGGTAACATTTGCAATTACTCCATCTCAAGTTATCAAAACTGTTAAATTACAGGATTAAAGGTTCACCTCCACGAACACCAAGGAACACAGAGGCACAACACCAGAGAAACGTCGGTTAACTCAGACAGAGGCAAGGGTGCCCCTTTCCTGGCTCCTCCCAGGGATGCAATGTAAAGCATCAGCCCCTCGGTCTCAGGGTGATGCCCCTGATGGGTCAACGGGAGAGGGTCTCCAGGTCTCCTTACAGACCAAGGGTGTTACTGCCTACACGGTGGTATGACCTACATGGGCTGCCAGGAAAAAGCGTTTGGGGATTGTGCAAGACTTATTATGGGATATCTAGGGGAAGAACCCAAGGCAGGGAAGAGGAAGCATCAAGGCACCCCGCAGATGAAAAGCATGGGTAAAGAGAGTGAAAAGAGAAGAAAAAGGGCCAGTCACACGCAAACAGCACTTGCCTGGCCATGCCCTGCACCTGATCACCAGTCTATCCCAAATTCTAATGAAATTTCTTTCCTAACTATTTTTCATGCTGATAGTCTCTCTATTCTACATGCATGTGTGTGTATGGAAGTTTACGTGCCCCCAACTGGACAGGGAAGCATGAGTCACTGGGATCCACGTATCTGCGGAGCCAAACACTGCAAAGACCAGACATTGTCGAGGTCTCAGTGCCAGCAACTGGAGAAAAGGCCACAGGGGTCCATGTGCCCGGGCTGTCAGCAACTGAAGAGACTAGACTGCATGCATACTCTGTGTGGATGCATATGCTGACATGTGTGCAATCGCCAGCATGCACCAAGTTTGACTACAGTGAGTAGGGTAAGATGCTTGAGAGCCAGGTATTGAATGGCTGTAAGTCAGAGTCAGCTGCTGGAGAGACCAGAGGGTCTGAGAGAGGAGCTACTGGAAAGACTGTAACATCTGGGGATATGCTACTGGTAAGGTAAAGGCTTCAACCAGGTAGTGGAGAGACCTGTTCATGTGTCCCTGGATGAGGCAACTGGGAGACCAGGGGATGGAGGGGTCTAGCTAGCAGGTTCAATGCATGTCTACAGCCAGTTCCTAGATGGATCTTCTGTGTGTAACGTGTATCCGTGCTATGGGAATCTGAGCATCAGCAAATGGAACAGGGTTTCAGGGCTCAGGCAGTCACATGCCCCTGTACCAAAAACTTGGGAGACTGGGAGATCTAGGAGCCAGCTATCAGAATAGGCTAAGCCCAGCTACTGGAGAAATCCATATTGTTGATTTGCATGTTTGTACATATGTATTTTGCACTAATGGGCTTTGCCCTGAGTAGCCAGAGGGAAACAGGATGAGGCTGCTGGTGGTGTATGGTTGCTTGAGTGCTGTTTTCTCCCTGCCTGTCTTGACATAGGCAGCCAGCCATATATATATATATATGTGTGTATATATATATATATATTCATAGGTACATACATATTGTGCGTATGTACTGGGAATATATGTTCAATCTCAATGCTTGATAGGCCCATGGACATGGAGCTACAGCCACCTCGCATCTATCGGGCTATAAGAGTTGGCAACTTCTATCAGCAATCATAAGATTAATTTGAATCAGTTTTCAGAAGATGCCACTCAAAATCTAACAAGGCATCTACAGAGATGCATTTTTTTATGTAAAAAAAAAAATCTGTTCCAACAAGAATGCTTTACTGGTATATATCACTAGTAAGATTTACAACTAAAAAAGATCAAAGGCAAAACAGGACACCAGCTTGCCTGGCCACGGCTTGATAAATCTTCACCAGCCTTAGTAAATTAGCTTCTAAAGCAAATGAAAAACAAGCAGTACTCACTGAAATAAAGGCAGGTGGTAACTACAGTCTATTTGTTAAATTATTCTCCTGCTTCCTGTTAAGTATGTACACTGATGCTCCTTTACTACAGTTTTAAACCTGGAAAGTACTGTTTCAGTTATCGAAGATTTAACCTAATCTTTGAACCTACCGCACAAACTGAGCAGCAAAACACCCCCAACCATTAACGTTAAAAAAGTTATTTGATTCATAAATGAAGCTTCATTTGTATTCCATTTTAAAAAGATGTCCATTTCTCAGAATTGCAAAATTAAATAATAAGTTAGGGTATTTAGTGCAAGAAATTTGTGATGACATTTTCAAGATACAAGGCAATTGCAAGTTTTGTTTCCTTATCATCAAGTCGATATTTGATGGTGTTTAAACATAAGCACTTCAAAAATGTATGTCTTGTGCACCAGTATTCCCATAAATAACACACAAATAACTGCAAACCAGTGTATGAAAAATGAAGACTTGATGCTATGCAGCACTTCAAGGGCCATTATATTACAGTTAACAACATTTTTATCCCATGCAATACTTCATCAACTTAAAAGTGAGCAAAAAAAGGCCACAGTATACAACAGGGATGAAACTTCTAACTTCCATTTGATTTTCTTAAATGTAAAGAATTGAGGTTAAAAGCTATCCCAACTCTCACAACTATCTGCAGATGGGCCAAGGAGCATTCAGAACAATTAAGCTTGTAGCTTTAAGACATTACATGATTAAGAGCAATACTGTATCCTACATTTTGGAAGAAAAGTTTCTTTCTGGAAATGAAGAGACTTACAGCAATAAAGAACTTATGGTTCAAATCCAACCAACATGATACAAAACACAACCAGAGGTCTATGAGCAGGACAGGACACATCCCTCTGAAGTCTTTAAGAGCTTTGTGAACAGTAGATTCCCCACGTAGGTGAATATCCTCAGTCTGAAAAGATACTTGAGCCACAGTAACTCTGAAATGCCTAATGGGAGCATAAGTCCTGAGTCATTTAACTCTCCACTCCATGCGTTTAGTCCCAAGACCACAGTTCCCACTGGGGAAGGTGTAAGCGAGGAGGGGCACTTCTTGCCATCAGTAATGTTATACTTGAGCCAGAAACTGAAGTGACAGTTAAGAAAGAAGAAAAATTATGTAGAACAGAAAATGACTGGACTAACACTGTAATGGAAAATTCAACTTAAAATCAAAACTAGAAGCAACAGAAATGGACAGGAAAGCCATTTTTGGAGGCTCATTGATACCTGTCAGTTGATGATGGGCTGACAGTAGCCGGTGCCTCAGATGGGTTTTCTGCTGGGTTCTCTTCTTCAGGAGCACTCACAGGTGTAGATTCACAAGCAACTACATCTGGCGCTGGTGGTGGAGGGACAGCAGCTGGCACAGGGGCAGCAGCAGGGATTGATGCTGTGGCTGGTGCGGGAGCTGCGGTTGTCGAGCTCGCAGCAGTAGTAGCATCTGACTGCTGAGTGGCTCCAGCGGCTGCTTTGGGCTGTAGAAGGACAACAGAATTCAGACACGGCACAAAGCTGCTAAACCCATGCTTTCCATAGTCAACATATTGATTAAGTTCTGTTAAGACCACTTGTGTTTGGCACCGCTGCTTTAACTTCAAACTTAACATTAAATATATAATGCCTTTTCTGGTATTTAAACAGGCAACTGATAGTGTCACTAACGTACTTATTTAGACACCTCAACAGTCATGCAATTTGAGTATGAAGTGAAATGCAAAGATCTAAATATTTTATAGACCACAATACTCTTAAATGTGAAAACAATCTTGTGTTTTACAAAAGCACATTTTTCAGAAGAAACTAAAACAGCTGTCAAAAGACATCTGACATGCACAACAAGCATAAGGTTTTCTCACCACTCAAATTTGGAAAAAAGTGATAAAGACAGAAATCACATTTCGTTATGAATGTTATTTGCTGGAAAATGAGATGCTAAAAAATTTAAACTTAATCTGCAACAAGTTTTACTTACGCACTCTTTACATGCAAAGAACTACATAAATAACATTTCACATACTCGACTTCTGTAGTGAGCACCAAAAATTCAGCGGAATCAAGAACTACCAAACCTATGGCAACAAATTCAGAATGGGTAATACCTGCATATAATTGTGATTTAACCTTCAAATCTTTATTGGAAACAGGAATTTTGCTTGGATGCAGTATTAATCCCACTATATAGAAACTACACTTTTCAGAGTGCATGTAACTTACGGCTAAGGGATGGAAAGCTGTATCACTGTAGCCCTTTACCTTCAAATATCCTTAAGGATTGACAAGGCTGATCCCCATCTCTGCCTTACCAAGAGAAATAGCTGAACTTAAACAAAACACAACTACTTATTCTAGGTGAATCACTTTCAGACAATGTTTGCTTAAACTAGGAAAAATGTATTTCCTCTTTTTGTCTGAAAGGAAAGGAGAGGTTAAGAATGAATAGTTTGCAACATGACAGGCACAATAAAGAACATTTTAAGAAGCATTCGAGGAAAAACACTGAAACACATCTGAGTATCAGACAAAGTCAGCAGCTGTGCCTATGTGACAGGGCATGTCTTATCCAGAAAAGAATCAAGGAAAGGGAAATTGAGCTTAACGGCTCAGCAAAAAGGTCGTAACACTGAAGAAATGCCTAACCCTGAAACACAGGTCCTTTAATATAAGAAGGTATAGTACTTAGTAGTTTTTCATGGAGGTCTGTGTTTCTTCTGCTATAAACAAAATTAAAGCTGTACTCTGAAATCCCATCTGCACGTGTTTTCTTGTACTGATAAATGCCTCTTCTCCAGGCAAACCACAGACTAGAATACTGTTTGTTCAGGAAGACAGCAGAAACAGTTATGTTCTGAGAATCTTATGAGCCAATTCCAGATAGAAGTGAAGGGCAACTGAATATAGGTTTTCTTTGTCAGAAGGAGGACCTCTACCTCCAACATTAACTTCCAGTCTCGAGACAGAGATGAAGCCGGTTTTATTCAGATCCTAAGGGTCTGGAACGCCTAGAAAACCAATGGCTTCATTCCAGAAGCAATCTGGCAACTGGTTAAGAGCAGAGATACCTCAACGTCACAGTCATTCCCTTTAATATGTCATTGCAGTCATTCGAAACTCACAGGTTTGTTGACTGGCATATGTATCTTTTCTCTACTAGCTGTCAAGCTTAAAATGAAACAGCCATGAGTTTTAAAAAGCAACATGGCAAGACTGGAAGCCTTGTGTACAGAGGACTTAGTAACAAACCATCCAGGTTCCCTTCTTACTTTTAATAATATCACTGAAAAAATAACAGTGAGACAAGAAAGAAGAAACAGTAAAATCAGCCACTAGCAAATTCTTTTATTTGATGTAAACAGCACAGAACAGCAACAACAATCAGCATAGGCAAACTAGGACCGTGAAGCAGTATTTCATATTTATTTGCACAAGCATTTATTTTTACTGTTAACCAAAATTTCATGTGACCAAATTCCACTGGTTTTAAGATTAGACAATCACTCATCACATCACAAAAAAGAATGGAATGGATGCAATTTCCTTTTCAAAGACAGGACTACTCACTTTAGTCACCATAACCACCACAAAGTTCTTCTCATCTATTTTGTATTCTTTAAGAGCAGTATCATCATTAAGGATTTTACCTGGCAAATAAACAGATACAAATTAAGAAGTTATTTAACAAATAACTAAGTGATCTTAGGATTCCCTCATATAAACACAATTTCAAAAAAAAAACACACAAAACCATGTTTTATGCAGATTTATAAACATTAATAACCCTACAAGAAGTTTTTTGGCTATTAAGGTTTGGCAATAGAGCTACAAGTAATTTTCCTCCTATGATGTTCACAGTACTAGTTAACTTGAAGGCCATTGCCATAAGTGTTGAAGATGCTTCTAATAATTTAAAAGAGAAGCTTTAAATCTAGAGAAAGATTTATTGGACCTGTAACACAGACACATGTAGAGAAAAGGCTTTAGCATACAATAAGCTTAACTGAGTAACTTACACCTGCTTACATTCTTCAGAAACAGTAAGAAAATTCCTTCCTGGTTATCTTCTATTTGTCCTTCAGATGTATTAAACTACCTCCAGTTCTCTGCCACAGACCAAGTTTATCTGCATTAGATAAATTTGTGACTTTGCAACTTTAACAATTTGCTCTTAGAAGAAGGCCGAAGCACTAGAAAAAGCTAGAACAATTCCGTATCCTGCTACCTTGATAGAAGGATGAAAAAAAAATCATCAGACAAAACCAGAAACATTTGTTTGTTACACTACCACTTCTGATATTTCATAAGCAGAGATGCTACAGTGGCGAAGTAGGTTTGCCTTACTAAGTTTACAAGAACTAAGAAATACATTAAACCACATAAACTTTTTTTTAAGGATAAGCTCATTTAGAGTCAGTACCACAAATCAGAAAATTAAGTCTGTATTTCACTGAGTTTTATACTACCTACTTCTACTACAGAATTTTCAGAAAATATTTTACTATTTTAATTGATTGATTTTCTGAAGATGTGACAAGGACCGCTTCCCTATTTCAAGAGGAAAATGCACATTTTCACAACCATTCTTGATGCCAGTGGAATACATCACTTAGCTGTACCTAGCAGGACACATCTTCATCCTGATGACTGCAAGGAAATCACACAGTGCATACATGTTATGGCACCTGGAACACAAACGAGGTGCCACTGTCCTACTCTCCACTGGTTCCACCAGTCTTGCAGGACAAATACTCATGAACATATTATATGTGCTGTGCTGTAATAGCAGTAATACCTGTAGCAGATGGTGCAACATCTGACTCATAACCTACACAGGTTTACTCATAAGTTTCTGGTTTACAGGCACTTTGAGGAAAGAGTTTGCACAATATATATATGCAGACATCCTATCTACTGAGGATGTACCACTCTCAGGGTTTCTAGACTTCACTCTAAAACAGATCTACCTCAGCACTGATTAGCATTATCTTTTTTAACAAAATCTGCAAGCATTTTTAATAGCAAATGGTATACTTTTAATCAGGTTCAGTTGGGATACCACTACTGCTTTATCAAACTATCCAACAAATTCTAAAGGTCATTTTAAGCAAAGTAAAAATGTCACCAATACACTCGTGTATCTCTTGTCCAAGGAAAAAAACCATAACAATGTCTTCTATTCTAAACAGTATTTCCTACATTTCCTACTGCTCGTGAGGATCATATAATGCTGCAGGTAAATTCTGGCTTCTGAAAATACTCTCACATATGATCTTACACAACCCTTGATTTTTTTAATCAGAGAAACATAGTATTAAGACTGTCATGCAATTACACCTATTGCTCAAGCCCTTCTGCCTTGTTCATGTTCCTTGATTATACATGCGACTTTTACCTTCAGGTTCTTGATGTGCTTTCCCTTCACTGCAGTACAAGGGACATAAAACCTGCTAAGAAACATAGTCCCAAGAGTCCATACAAACACGGAAACTCACAACTTCTCTGACATGAGCATATTTCTATTGTGATCAGTGGCTTTAGCTTCTGAGAAGTAGAAAACCAATACTGTTTACAAAGCAGTACACTGAAGAAGTAAAGAGACCACCAAAGTTTCTTTCAAGCACAGTTTGAGAGGAAAAAGCACTAGAAGGGGGTATTGGAATAGAATTTTTTAAGTTCTGACATGAAGAGAGAATGAAAAACTGGATCTTTCTCTGAGTGACGGAATGGACTAATTTCATGTCTTTATCTAACATTAACCTGCTTTTTGCTAGCACATAATACACGTTTCTAATGGCAGAGCTTAAAAGTACTGAAAGTACCTTTGTATAGCAAGGATTTGATGGTGGTTTCTTTTTGTAAAAGAAAAGAAATAATCTGATTTTTAGTTCTCTGAGGTATATACAGGAACACTTCAGCTATACACAGCATAAACTGAACAAAAGACAAGAGTTAATGCAGAACATGAGCTGTGACCTGCTTAAATCCTGATTTCTTGTGACAAAAGCTATTTCTACTTCATCTAGCATACCCTAGACAGGACTAAAGCTGTTAGCACATCATGCTATAAGAGCAAAGATAACAACAGAAACACATGTATTAAAACCTGAAGAATTCTGATTCAAAACTAATTCCCTTAAACAACGAGGTTTGTTGTTGGTTTGGTGTTGCGTTTTATTGGGTTTTTTTAACCTTTTTTGTATTTCAGTACTTAGAATCTTTAGGAGACTTAACATTCACATCAAAGTCAAAGAAGAACATAAAAAATAAGGTAGATTCAGATACAGTATCTTCAGAATATCCATTACCTGCATAAATTAGCTTTTGGCCAGCTACTGGAAAAGCATCCTTCCCCCTTTCTGATTCAATCTTCTCTTTCAGTGCCTTCACCTAAAGCACAGAAACAGTCTTAATGAAAAATAAAAATAAAAAAAAGTTTCACAATACAAACCCATTTAAGTATACTTTTTTCTAAGTTTTAAATACTAAAAAGTAGTTTTCAGTCATATCTTGATTATGTCATGTACATCAGTCTTCCAAAGACGTCATTGTAACCACTCACACAAATAATCTCTTCCCAAATAATCTCTTGTGCTTAATCAAATAAGGTAAGCAATTTCTCCATGAGAAGTCTTTAGGTATGAGTTTACAACACAGTGAAAAATTGAGAAATTTAGGCAAAAATGCTTTTATCTACTGACCCATTTCCCCTCCCTGTTCTTTCTGTGAATGCAGGGGGTACACATGCTGATGACAGAAAGCTGATGGCTTTCTTCATCATAATGACTCTTCAGGGAATGCCTGTGTTTTTGGTAAGCTCACCATGACATTTGACTTAACTCACTGGAATGACCTGAAGCCCATGCAAAGACTTGTGCAAACTGTCCAGTTGTTCATTTTTCAACTCTTTCCCTTCCCCTGTAATTTCTGGAGCTTTGCATAGCAATTTTAAGACTCTACATGAAAGCATTTTGCCTTATTTACTTGCATATGCAGACTAATGACATATAGTCCACACTTTCAGAGCACCACATGCAATAATAGCTCAAATGACACTGTGTTAGTTGTCATGTATCAGAATGCCCGTATTCTCCATAAAAACTGCATAATGCTATCCTGCGAAGATAAAGGATGTTGCTGTAGAAGCATCTCTTTACTGATACATTTGAAATCTTGTTTTAAGACAAACTGCCTGTATACAAACGTTGATTCTTCCTGCTTTCTGACAGACACTCCCAATCTACATAAAACAAAGACAAACAATCCGCTACGATCTTATCACTACAAACTACCTCCATCTTCTAAAGTTGGGTTGTTTTTTTTTTTTTCCCCTGAGTATTTATAAGCTTTTTTTCATGGAATGCTGCAATTGAGATGCACATACCTAGCTATTTAACCAGCTAAGCACGTGAAAATGTCTTTATCTTGACAGCTTCATCTGACTGGCAACTCCTTGTGCCACAGGTAGCTGTAGTATTACCATTTTTTGTTAATTTTTAAAACTGTAGCTCACTATTAGGGTTGCTTGAGTAGTAAATACACTGAAACAGTATTTTCAGCTGCTAAATGGTAAATATTTATTGAAAAGTTGAGCTTTGCGATTCTATGATTTGTGATTCTCAGCATAATTAAAATCTGCCATCCACTTCACATGCCAGTAATGTGTTCTGGCTTAACTTTATTCTTCTGTAAATGATGTCCTAGACCTCTGTGTTACCCATCCCCTTTTCCTTCATTGTTCTCCTCACTTTTCTTCCCTCTTCCTCTCGGATTTTATTTCTGTGTTTCTTCATCAATCTCTTTACCAGACTCATCCTTTCAGTTTGGATGCTTGGTCCAAAAGGGATGAAGCAAACTTTAACACTCACAATGGAGCTGCATCTTTTCACTTGCTGAAGGTACACTCTATCCCTTCATCCAGGTCATTGATGAATATATTGAAGAGGACTGGACCCAGTACTGACCCCTGGGGAACACCACTCGTCACTGACCTCCATCTAGACTCTGTGTCCCTAATCATGACCCTCTGAGCTCTGTCTTTCAACCAGTTTTCAATCCATCCCACTGTCCATTCATCTAACACACACTTCCTAAGCTTCCCTATGAGGATGCTGTGGGAGACAGTGTCAAACGCCTTGCTGAAGCCAACGTAGACAACATCCACTGCCCTCCTCTCCTCTATGCATCCAGTCATGCCATCATAGAAGGCTATCAGATTAGCCAGACATAATTTCCCCTTGGTAAATCTGTGTTGACTACTTCTGATAGCTTTCTTTTCCTCCACATGCCTTGAAATGACGCCCAGAACAAGCTGTTCCATCATCTTTCCAGGGATGGAAGTGAGGCTGACCGGCCTGTAGTTCCCTGGTTCCTCCTTCTTGCCCTTTTTGAAGACTGGAGTGACATTGG
>VXBH01008104.1:1111-11815 GCA_013400035.1 Rynchops niger | reverse complement strand
AGATCAGGTTGCTCAGAGCCCTGTCCAACCTGACCTTGAACGTTTCCAGGGATGGGGCAGCTACCACCTCTCTGGGCAACTTCTTCCAGTGTTTCACCACACTCAGCATAGAGAATTTCTTCCTTATATCTAGTCTGAATCTATCCTCTTCTAGTTTAAAGCCATTACCCCTTGTCCTATCACAACAGGCCCTGCTAAAAAGTCTGTCCCCATCTTTCTTATAAACTCCCTTTAAGTATTGAAAGGCCACAAAAAGATCTCCCCAGAGCCTTCTCTTTTCCAGGCTGAACAACCCCAGCTCTCTCAGCCTGTCCTCACAGGAGAGGTGCTCCAGCCCTCTGATCCTTTTTGTGACCCTCCTCTGGACCCACTCCAACAGGTCCATGTCTTTCCCGTGCTGAGGGCTCTACAGCTGGACACAGTACTCCAGGTGGGGCGTTACCAGACCAGAGCAGAGTAGAGGGGCATCCACATCATCCATTGACTCTATGACTGACCATCCATATCCAGAGCCTCATACCTGTTGTACAGAGGCACCTGTTAAGGCAAGGTAGGCAAGGAGGGGGTTTGCCTGCATCCCTGAGCAAATCCTCAAAAATGTCCATGCCTAAGATGCAAAGCTAAGTCCCATTACAGCATCATGAGGTTCACAGTTTCCTTTAGTGAAACTGAATTCAGGTTTACCACAGGCAGCTTCTGCTGGCCTATATATAGTAGGAGTTAAAGTTTACTTACCTATGAGTTACTGTTATCCTATATACAGTATTAATACACTAGCTCCAGTAGAAGTACGGCATGCACTGCCTGCTAGACTCCTACCCTGACTGAGCATGATCCCTCAGGTTCCACAATATTAAACCTGTGAAAAGTAACTTGGCAGCCACAGGCAGTATCAGCCTCATGGACATTCAAGAGATCACACTTCAGCTGTAGAATCCCCTTTCACAGTCCAAAAACCCCTTTCGGACTCCACTCGTAACATAATTTTTAATAATGTTTAGGTCAGGACAGACTGAACACATACATTAATTACTATGCAATAATTGGATCCACATGAAGGAGTTTGGTATTTATTGCCTTGGTGAAGTAGTTCTTAATGCAAATAACACTGCCATGTTCTGTGAAAGCAGTTATCTCTGCTTCCCTTTCCTTTCTGACAGGAGCAGGGCTGCGAGCAGTCAGGAGCAGCAGAATGCTGAGTTGACGGTGCCCTTTGTTTGGAGCATGGTGACTCCAGCCGTGCAAGCTTGGTCCCAGGCATCCCTAGAGGTCCTCCAGAAGCAGGTGTCACTAACCACAGAGGTACTGAACACAGGAACAAGCTACACATTTGCTCCTCAAAGAACAGATGCAATCTTTGGCTAAAGCCTGACAATACAGTGGCCATGACTAGCTGCTTAAAGGAATTCGAAAGAACTGGAAGTGCTGAAAAGAGAAGGCTATTACAGTTTTCAGTACTGTCATCTTTATTCTCTGTACTTGCCATATATGTCCATCAGTTTAAGAACAGGTAATATACTAAATTCAAACACAAATTACTTCAGTTCTCAGGCACATTTTTCCAACTGACAGTTTACAAAAGTCTAAAACAAATTTAAGCTTCACATACCTCAGCTAATTCACAGTATTTCACTCATTATATCCATAGACACAGTGTTTGCAAAGGCTAAGGTCATTAATATAGGCCTCATTTAAATGGACATTCACTCTACTGTGAACTATTACCATTCAAAAATATCTTATGTGTTATCGTGATTGACAGTTAACTTAACACATCATAAGCTCCAAGTTATTAATTAAAAATTCTGTAATGTAGTTCAGGTTGTTCCTATAAAACTGAAAATACAAAAAAATAGTCAAGTAACTTCCAGCAAATACATTTCAGAGCATTATTTAACTGTTTTATACAGAATATTAATTACATACAGGAATCTGTCATATCTCAAATGAATTCACTTAAGTGATCATTCCTATTTAAAGGAGAAAGCTAAAAGGACTTCTACTAAGGCCAACTTTTAAATACTGTAGCTTGAATCTGCAAGAGAACGGAGTCAGCTGCAGACATCAGCATTCTCCTGTTAGAGGCAGGCATTCAAGAAACGCACAGGCTAAAAGTTTTTGTAAACAGTGCCTGCCTGCTCTTTTGGCTTTCATCATGGCATAGGCTAAGAGGCCAGAAACACTTAATTTCTAGGGGATACAACAGTAACTCTCTGAATAAAAAAAAGGAACGGATGATGCCAGATACCTCCAATTCAGCAGTAACATGCTAGTGGCATAAAATTTCCTCTTGTAGTTATAACTGGTGTGACTGAAGACTTAGCACCCACTAAGGAGAAAATACCTGTGCCCTTAATTCTGCCCACAGAAAAGAATACCTAAAAGTGCTCCCTAAACACCCTGTATGTCAATCAGATACAGTAGCCTGAATCACCTTCATTTAGATTTAAAATGCAAATGCTCCTTTTTGGGGGGCAGGCGGGGGGGGAAAAAGGTAAGAGAAGCCCTCTCACTGCTCTTTAGAAAGGCAATTGCGTCTTCCAGCTACTGGTACAGTGAGCTGCTGAAAAGAGCAACATCTTAAACTTTGCTTCTAGCAAATTAGGTCACTAAGAATCTATACTTCAGCATCCCCATCAGTTTAAGGTTATTAAGTGAAAATTAATTTTCAGAAAGGACACCCCAGTACATTGATCTGTCAAACTTAGAAAGAAGGTTTCAGATATACAGTCAACCTCTGCACCCATAACATTATGACATATTTCTCAAAAACACAGATCCATAAATCAAACCTCCAGGCTACCTACCTTTATTTCACCTGACCGCAGTTCAAAATATGTTTCAGTCCTCAGAGAATCTCATTATTCTTCTGCCCTAATAAATTTTGCAGCAGAATAAATGGTACCTATACTTTATGACAACACCTTCAAGAATGAGCATCAGTTCATCTGCAAACACCTTAAAGATTTAGAAACAGCACACTTAAACACTACAGTGACCAACTTACAAGACCTTCTGCCCCCTCTAAGTTTAGATGCGAAACTCCCCCTACTATTTAGGGACTGTACTGAACACAGTGTCCTCAAGAATAGATGCCATGCAGACTGCTTAAGAGACAGATCTGATGGACTCCTAACTGAAAAATTGAGGTCTTCCAAAGAAATACCAGTCCCTAACTGCATACTAGCTGGGCATCTGAAAAACGAGTTACATGAAACCGCTCATGATAAGTTGAACAGTTGTTCCGTACAGTTATTTTAACCAGCTAAGTAAGCAGGACACACTGGGTTCCATCAAGGCTAGTTCCCATAGCTCAGTATATGGATCAAAATCCCTCCCTTCCCTCTCACACACCAGTTTCCATTTCTCCTACCTCACATACTATTCTAAAACAGAAGAGGAAATAAGTTAGTTGATTCCAAGAAACAGACCATAACTCCTAATAAAAAAAAACCAGAACAGTATACTACTTCCAGTATAACTGCACAGGCTCTACCACACAGGCAAGATAAATTACTGAACTTCTTGAGATCTATAGAGAAACTGAATAAAAAACTGAAAAGGATCCCTTGAGACATCGAGCCACGTATCTGCCTTCCACATCACAATCTTCATCAGGAATCTGACGCACCTTAAGCTAAAGACAAGTAAGGTCATTTGTTACTTCTTCTACCACAAGGCTGCTACAAAGTTTATTCTCATGTTAGAAGCTTGTTCCTAATTTCCAGCCCAAATTAATTCACGGCATATTAATACTCATTTGTTCTCACACTGAACATGTTATGATTCCAGCATGAATAGCCTTCCCACCTCCCATGGTGCTTATCACTGTAAAATATTTATACAGCATTATCAAATCTTTCTCCCAGCCTGTGAGCTAAACTAGCCAAGGCCTTTTAGTTTCCTTTCACGTGGGAATCTCAGTCTTCCATACCTTCCCACCACCTCTTCCCTGCACCTGCTCTGGTGGAAATTCACTCCCCTTGGGTACAGGTGGCCTGCACAAACATAGTGCAGTGGCATCGCTAGACTTACTGGAAGTTCAAGGTTCTTTGAACTTCAGGGCTTCATCTATTTAGTGATTCAAGCCGTTCATCTATGCCACTCATTTGACAGCCATTTCAAAAAAACTGACTCCCAACCAGACAGCCAAGTACAAATATTAAACTTTCTATTTTGCTCTTGACTTGTACTCAAAATCATCAGATTCTTATAGAATTAATAAAAGGACTACAAAGAGAGGGGCTCCAAGACTAACTGCCAACTTAGCTACAGTTTAACTTTTTGAGAAGAAATTCCAAGCAGAGGGTTTTTTTAGTCTACTTTATAATTCTCTACCAATCTCCAACTCTTCTGTAATGTACTAATGGGTTTCTCACAGACTTTGGGAAAAATCATTGTTTAGACAAGGACCAAGGCTTTCAGTCCAAAGTGTTTCGCTCTCCTCATCCTCCCTGAGGAAGAACATGCTAATCTAAACATTTCTTTCCTGAGTTTTCCCTCCCGCTGCCCTTGAAAACACATTTACCACAGATTATACTGCCATACAGACACTACTTAAAGTCAGGTGATGTTGATGCAGTTGTATCAGACAATAAGCCAGCTAGTGAAGCTGACCAGCGCAACAGGTTTTACTACCCTTAACCAAACTCCATAATCAGCAACAGATTAATGGCATATATTGTGCCTACTATTGAAATGTCCAAAGGATAAGAAACTACTCAGCTCATAAGTAAATGCTTTATAGTAGCTTTGCTGATAAGAACACATTTGGTTCTAGCTGTTTCTTTCTACAAATAGTAAAAGCAGATTTTGCTGGCACAAACCTACAGTAATCTCCTACATTGTCTTCCTAAACAGGACACTCGTATTTAGTCGGGAGAGCACCTCGACAGTTGCATGAACAGATTACTGCCCTACTTCTGGTCCCAAAGGCATAACAGATACAGCAACTGAGAAGAACCATAGGAGAGGAACAGTCTTGTGAATCCAGTCAGGTTTACAAGGTTAGTGAGTGACTGGAAAAAAAAAATTGTACTCAACTAAACAAGGCACTTAAAATTATTCCAATATTTAAAAACAGACTCACAGATAGTATAAAGCATTCAGAAGCTTCTGTATTTACTATTTGCATGTACTGAAGTTTGTATACAAAGAAAGAAGCAGCATGGTCTGGAAGATAAATAGTCTGGATTTGGCAAGGTACAGATCCAAATTTAGCTCTGATATTTTCTTCCTGAGCAATTACCACTGCCTTTCTAATTTCCTCTCCAAAACTGAGCTCATCTACACCTAGGTGAAGTTTATCAGCCCAGTAGCTGCTGTTATACATTGCCCAGAGATCAAAAAAATTAATTTCTGATTTTAAAGTTGGCCTCTACACAGCTCCACTCTGCATTTTAAAATTAATCTAAGCCCTGTTTAAAAGAGAAGACACTAGAGCTAGTTTTCTGATGCTAAATAGCAACTAAAAGAGCTGAATACCTGCAGCTTCATACNTTTTGAGAAGCTACCTTACATTCACCGATATTCTCCCAATGAGTGTAATAGCAATATAGTGGTTTGAGTATGAATAAAAGACAAGACATTTTAAGTAATTATAAAAAGACACTTAAAAAACCTTTCCCGATACAGCATACTGACAAACTAGTTGGAGGGGTAAAACAAGTTTTATTTTAGATATGTATTAATGGTCTTCATTTAGATAATCAAATAAAAAACAAGTTAGAAATACAAGGTGTGAAGCTCAGACATTCAAGGTGGGGGGATGGAGATAAGAATTGCAGCCCCAGTTCTGTTCCTTTCCCTGAGCTTAACACGCCTCTGGTACAAAAACACAGGGAATGACAGAAAGAACTAGAGTCAGTCAGCCTTTACACCACACTCTGACTCGGTATACTTATAGCAGCCACAAGCCCTTTCCTCTTCATTTCACGTTCATTTGATGCTCCCTGCAGGGCAGCACGCAGAGGAAAGCTGCTGAGACCTCCTGTCTGGTCTTTACAGGGCCTAGATAAGACATGCTGCACTTCACCATACTCTGTAAAATAAAAAGTGATTTGTTTCAGTGACTCCACTCCATTCAAGCACCCTGTCAGGAACAGGAGCCGAAGATACAAACCTTAGTGGGAGAAGACATTGGCAGCCATATCCTTCAGTCCTGCAAGTTTACATAGCCCTATAGACTTCCCTTCAGGAAAGTATTTTCCTGTGTTTCAGAAATACAATGAAAACACTTTCAAAAGATTTGCCAGCAAACATGCCCTTGTATGCACAAGGGCAACACTGAGACTGTAGACAGTAGCATGATCATCTGCTCATATTATTCTTTACTTAGCGTATACTCTCCTCTCCCCGTAAGTTCCAAAGGGAACACCTTCCAGCCTGTAGTTACCCATATCAAGGACAGATATCTTTGCTTACCTACCATACCTGCAAAATAAACTTTAAATATAAGACACGATTATGTAGAGAGCTATCTGTAAGTACGTAAAACCTGTATGTTTAACTCCTCGGTTTACCTTGGGAATGATGGTCCAAGAAAGTTTCAATTCTTGAGAAATACAGCACATAACATCGACAAGTTATGAAGTACAAAGGTCAATTTTTCCTGCTGACAGCTCCACTGGGTAAGAATATTACAAATACAATAGTTGTAAAGTTATGGTCATAGGGCCAATGCATTTGAAAAATGGCAAACATGTAAAAACATGTAATATGAACAAAATTAGTTGTATTCATAAATCACGCCATCTTAACTCTTCTTTTATTATATTTTAAAGAGTATGTGTCATTCTCCCCAAAGTTCCGTGGAAATTATATTAGAACACTCACTAGAATTTAAGGAAAATATTCCCAAGTATGTGAAAGCCTAACCTTCTGCAGCCAAGAATTGTAACAACTTCCCTCACTTGAAAATTCTAACTCTAGCCAGGAAACAGGGAAAAAGACCACCTACTGAAGAAAAGCACTAGCAAAAAAACTCGAACAGTTAATAAAATAAACATGAATTATCAGAGAACGTAAGTTGAAAATGCTAGAGTCTGCAAAGAAAGTATAAAAATAATGAGAAAGATGAAAATGCTTCCTGACACTCTTATTCTGGTAATCTCCGAAGCTTCCATTTTTGCAGAGTCATCTATCAAACCTGAAGCAGCAAGCACAAGCCCTTGAAAGTCACACTTCCTCTGACTATGCAAGTACATACCAATAAAATCCTATGAGATGCAAGAGCACTGTAATCATCCTCTAGAAAAGCAGAAAGACACCTGCTGTAAAATCAAAGAAGAATTAGAGAAAAACATCAGGACTTGAGACAAAAAGACATCTTTAACCTAGAAGCATATTTCTGGATTTGAACAGGATCATGAGAACACTTCCTCTTATCACTAACATTATAAAATCTCATAGAAATATAAATCCAATCCTTTTTAACAGTAACTGTTGCAGGACTAACCTACACTGAAGCACATGTAGGAAGGAAGTCCTCAGAGTAAGTTCACACTTCCTTATAGGTCACAAGCCTCAAAAGCAGATTTTCCCATTTCACCCTCTGGCTCTTAAGAGAACTGTTTCTGAAGTTTGTTCTTCAAACAAATACAATAAACTACAAATTCATCAAAACAAAAGTGACAAATACTATATCTATTACTTTTCTATCTTCTTACATAAAAAAATTACTTTCCTACAAGTTAGATGTACTACGATTCAGAATTCATCCACTTACACAATGAATTGTGTTAGTCCTTATTCTTCACTACTGCTGCTAGATCAGGTGTTTTTCCAACAGAAGCCCACAGTTTACCAGGAGAGCTCTGAGAAATATGACCAATGCCTTTTACAACAATGCATTATTTGTTTCCATGTGTCCTTCCTAGCCCCAGACAGAACACGAATTGATGCAAAGTATGCTTTAAAATTACATAGGCTTTCAGTACTCATCTCCTTTTTTTATTAGATGCTTTAGTATAGTTTTCAATATATCAAGTAGATACAGATGTAACTAATAAAATTTTGTGGGTTCATGAAGGGTATTCAGTTTTGTATGGGTTCACAAATCATACTCTATCCATTCAGATAGTAGTCTGCACTACTTCCAAAATTTATCACTGTACTCTCCAAAGAGAATTAAAGCAGCTTGTCATTTTACCATAGACACCACCCAGGTACATACTAAAAGTACCTCCCTTATATGCACCACCTCATTGTTGGTACAAAGCCAAAATGTTTTTTATAGCCCCTACAAATCAGAAAATACGAATTCTTTGCTATGTCATTGTCTTTTGAAAAATGAGAGTAGTATCTCTCTTTTCACTGCAGTATACCTGTTTTATCTGGAAAAATGAAACACATGGCAAACTCACTTTTTCCCTATTACATACCCTTTGGATCCTCCTCCTGCAGCACACTCCCCACACATTTAATACAGCTTCCATTAGTATCTAGCCTAAATTTCTAAACTTAAAAACCAGGAGCTTCCAGCACCAAAGGAGCATAACATTAGCATCCAAAAATCCCCATATCGCATGATTAACAATAAAGCATAAACAAACTAAGGACGCACCATAACATAAAGAAGTTCAAACTTCCACAACTAAGTGTGCTGCTGACACAGTGTTAAACAAGCAGGCATTTCCTAGGTGTTCATTGTGGTGGAACAATGAAACGTGAAAGCCCGTACTGTGACACACAGACTGCGGCCAAAAGACTAGTGACATCCTGAATATTCCTTGCACTTCTCTGCATTTTGACAACCAGGTTTTTAGGTTAACAGCACAGGGGAGCTGAAAAAGAAACAGGACAAACTTACTTTCAACTGGTATTTCACTTTCACAGCAAGTTAAGAACGTCTGTTGAGATTTTTTACAAGCCTATTTCATGTCTACATAGTGATAATTACAACAGAAGCTCTAGATTTAGAAGCCTACAATGTCATCACTGTCACCTCAGACAAGAGATGTGGCTACACACGTCTGCATCAGCTTCAGACAGGGCTTATTATTTGCTCCTAACACAATGCTTAACGTATTTACTCTCTCAGACATTCAACAAACACAAGCAGCAGCTTTTGTAGGTAAACGCACACTTTCATTTTTCCTGGTTAAGTTTGAATGCTCAAGTACAGAACCAGTCAAAATATTTGACAGTCTTCATCTAGCACTTTCACAAATAAGAATAATCCATGCTTTAAGTCTAATTTTTATTCAGTGAAAATACTCAGTGGTCAAATTCTTTAAAACACAATTGAACCAAAACTAGAGTCACAATATAAAAAGCATGTTTTGAACTTTAAAACTCAATTGTCTGATTAAGCAGAGAAAAAAAACAAAGTCAGTTGCTCGTACAATAATTAGTTATTATAAAGTGTGTTGCTTCAAATTCTCACTGGAAGGTTTGTTAAAATAATCCTTGCTATTAATGACAGCTTTGAGTTACAAGCATAAACTCTTGCTAGAGCACTGCCTAACATCAAGTCTCTTCAGATTAATTTTGTATTGAGAATAAGGGGAGAAATTGCTAGAACCAGAAACCAATTTTAGAGAACCAGAATCTAATTTCAGAGCAACAAGTTTCATAGGCCTATCACAACTAGACGATTTTTGGCCTTGTCACAGTATAGGGCACAGCTCCAAGTAAACAAGCCTACCTCTAGCAGAGAAACACACACATATAGTACAAAGACTAAAAGTAATGTTTCCTGAACTCCTAAAAACAAGCACATTTGTTTCAAGATGTTAGAAAATTAATCTAAGAAACCAGTGCAATCAGCTACAATTAGTATTTTTCAAAATCAGAGAACTTTCAAATATATACTTGTGAAACACTTGCTTAACAGAATAAATTTTGAATTATTTTCCAATTTTAATAGGTTTTCTAACTGAAGTTTCAAAAGTGTTCCTCTCAAGTTCCATAATTTATACTTTCAAAAAGAATTTATTTGTCATTTTCTAAAAAGTAGACCAAGGAAATTTAAATAATTTTTTCACCTCCATACCTCTGCTGCTAATAAGCCAAAAGGCTTCACCATCCTCACTTTAAAACAAAGTTCTTCTCAGATCCTACACATATTTCCTCTATCTTACCAGCCATTCCTAGACAAATCATGAAGTATTAGGCTCATGAGAAGCGTTCTTCTTTCCGTTACTGACCTACTGTAGCAACTACATTTATAAACAGAGAGTGCAGTCTAATTTCCCATAATCCAACTTCTAGCTATTGCATTTTGCTGTCTCATATGCTGGTAAGGGTTTTGACTGGCAACATTCCTTTAGTCATCTCCTTGATTATCAATGATCTGGATTAGGGAACTGAATGCACCCTCAGTAGTTTGCAGATGACACCAAACTAGGTGGGAGGGTTGATCTGCTTGAGGGTAGGAAAGCTCTAGAGAGGGACCTGGACAGGCTGGATCCCTGGCCAAGGCCAACTGTATGAGGTTTAATAAGGCCAAGTGCCGGGTCCTGCATTTTGGTCACAACAACCCCAAGCAACGCTACAGGCTTGGGGAAGAGTGGCTGGAAAGCTGCCCGGCAGAAAAGGACCTGGGGGTGCTGGTGGACGGCCAGCTTAACATGAGCCAGCAGTGTGCCCAGGTGGCCAAGAAGGCCAACAGCATCCTGGCTTCCATCAGGAATAGCGTGGCCAGCAGGAGCAGGGAAGTGATGGTGCCTCTGTACTCGGCACTGGTGAGGCCTCACCTCGAGT
>VXBH01008103.1:28114-41697 GCA_013400035.1 Rynchops niger | reverse complement strand
GCCCCCCCCCCCCCCCCGCCGCTCTTCTGAAGGGGAAGTTTGTTTCCCGGCTGAAGGGACCTTTTGGCAAAAGCGACCTTTTTCAGGGGAAGGATGGAAATCACTGAGAATTGCCGTGCTGTGGAAGGCACAACACAGCGTTTATGTAGGCGACAGCTGCCCAGCTCTTCAAATTTACAAACAATAAGCACAAATTTCAGGCAAAACATAAAAGCCAAAGTTGACAGTGTCCTTTTACATGCGTAAACGCTTCTGGCTATTAGAAGAATCTGCCTGGATTTGCTTTAATACTGTCTCCAACCCTCCGACGCAGATTTTTAGCTCAAACAGACCCAAACTGCTGATGTTCTGGGGAATAAAATAACTTAATGGGTGCTCGAAGTCAGCGAGGAAACCCCGAAGTAACCAATAACCAGGACCAGAGTCTCTCCAAATATTCATTCGTAAAAAATAATTATTAAAGCCTTCTTCAAGACATCTTTTGGAAAAAAAGATTTTAAAAAGTCTTATTTATAAATATAGCTACACTGGTTATAAATAAATGCACTTAGATTTTCAAAACCCAGCGAGTCTCAGGAAGCTTTTCCAGTAAGAGTGACACAAACCTCCCGCTCCCGGTGAAATGCTGCCGGAGACGGGGCTTTGGCACATCCCACCTTCGCCAGGAACTGACCCATTTTAGGACAAAAAGCGGTTTCCTCTTGGGGCGAGAAATTCCTTCAGAGCTGTGACCGTACGTCCATACCTTTATGAATTCATTAGTCCATATTATGTCCCTGCCGTCACGATAGGGCTGATCTACCAGCAAAGAAGTGTTAAAGGCAGTACCTGAACCAAGAGAAAACTCTATTATCTGGACACACTTAGGAATAACAGGGGCAAAACGCAATGCAAGGACCACGACGTTGAATTATTGCCTTAAATGCTGCCAACAGTTACAAAACTAGGACAAAAAAACCTGAACAACCCCAAACCAATAGACTTGGGCCAGAAGAGCTGGATTTTTATCTTATGAGATACTCTGAGAGAGCAGGCCAGCTGCTAGCGCCTCGGAGCTGCACCTCGCTCCTCACCCTCAGGACCTTTCCGCAACCGGCAGCACAGCTCGCATGATGCTATTTTTCTAAACTTGACTCTTTTATGGTATTTTTCTAAACTTCACTTGATGATCTTTCATTATCAAGCTCCACACAATTACTCGAGGTGCTTCCAATCAGTGCCCTGCTGCCCTGAAGCCCTCAATCAGCTGTACGGAACGGATCCCTGTGCTAAACGGGCCTGCAAAGAGTAAAAAAAGCCCAGACATTTCAGTAACAAGATCAGCTGCTTGTTAAAAAAGGTTTTAGTATCTTTAAAAATAAAACCTGTTTAGTAAAAAAGAAAAGCAACATATGTATCTCCAGAGAGAACTTGACTCCCAAGCTGTCTTGCAGCAACCCGCCGTATGTAGAGCTTTGCATATCTAATCAGTTCACGCTACCGTTCAGCGCAGAAGCGTCAAATTGAACATTTGACTAAATATCACAAAATTGAGGAGGAATTTTTGTGATCCCTTTGGATAGTTAAGGGCTCTGACAAAGGGCTCCCCCAAAGCGTGGTACTCCGGGATAGCATGAAACGCTCCGAGACATCCAGCCCGGCCTTCACTCTTGCATTGAAGGTTGCCTCCATCAAAAAGATTCGTGGTTTTGGAAGAAAAAGAATATATAATTCACTTTTCACTATATAATCCCCAAGAGACAACTCTTTTTAAAGGTGAGGATCAGGTCACTCGGCTTCGCAGAGGGAGCGAACACCTCAGGTTACCGCAGGAAGCCTGTCGGCAGTGCCGCGTTTCCATGCAGCCGAGGGCTCGCACCAGCTGCTTCGGCAACAAGGGATTTCTCTTCCCCTCCCCAACAATGCAGGTACTGACGTCACCAAATAAGCCGTCAGGTCACTCGCTGGCTAATATTTTGTTAAAAAGCTTCCAATCTCTCAAGGTTAAGCTTTAAAAGCACCTTTGGGCAGGCGCTGATGCAGAGTTAAGCTGCGAGCGGCTGGAGAAGCTTCTACCCCTGGCGATGGGGTGGCTTTGACAACAGCCCTCTGCTCTCAACGCCACTTGCCAACAGCACCGTATTTAACAAGAAAAAAGAGAAAAAAAAAAAGTTGTTTTCCTTTACAAAACCCAGTCAATCACCGAGGATTAGGAGGTAACAGTTTCCACAGCGATATCCGTTGGCTGATCCGTTTCCAGCATGGCCAGCACCGATTCCTTGATGTCTTCCGAGGTCACCACAAGTGGGTCAGCTTCAGGGACCCCTTCGAGCACCATCACCTCGTCCCCGTTGGGCTGCTGCCTCACCATGGCTGCCAGCCTCAGCCGGTACTCCTCCGCCTCTTGCTCCTTCTTCAGGAGCTGGCTGCGGTATTCCTGAGCTTTCCGGTTTGCCTCTTGCAACTGCTGCTGTAGCACTTCCTTTTTAACGCTGTCCTACAGAAAACAAAAGTGGAGAGAGCCCACGATGGAGGCCCAACCCGCAACATGAAGGAAAGGGGGTGTGCAAGCACTCCTACAGTTATGAGTTACAAAAGCCGAATGCTCTAAGGAGGCACTAAAAACGTGCTTGGGTTGAGTTCTGTTCAACTGACTTGCCCATCACAGTTTACCAGAGGCAACTGGGACATGGGGAGGCACAAACTGGCTGGCAGGTGTCCCCACAGCGTGCAGGGGGGTGGGCTGGGAAGTTATGCGTCATCTCACCGCCATGGATTTCAAAGGTTGGAAGCAGGTGTCACCAAGACGCAAGAGAAATAAGGAGGTATTAGGGCTGAAAAGTTGAGAGGCATCGAGAAAAATGTTCTTCCTCTCAGCAGAGGGTGATGGGAAAGTTGTTCCTGCTGCTTTATGAAGAGCTGCGACTTGCCTTACACCCAGCCCATGTGTCGTGCTTCTACAGGAAACCCAAAATAATCTCAGTAAACCACCACCATTCGTCTAAAAAGCCCGAGCTACACCTTCAGCCCAAGCAAAACAGCAACAAGCGATTTCCCTGGCTCTTTTCCTCCTACCTACACTCGACTGAGCATCGCTCGTCTCAGCCGCTTGCATGTTCACTGCTACCGCAGGAGCACGGACAGGAGGAACAGGGAACCGAGCAGAGTTTGTCAGATGTCCCCGGGCTCAGCAGAGCAGGACCCAGCTCGTTTCTGTTCTGAGATGGCTCTGGCAGACCAGGAGCCCGACATCCTCAGCACAGCAGAGAAACACGCAGGAGACGACGGCAATCAAAGTTACAAGCAGGATTATCTACCTTGTCTTCCTTCGAGTCATCTACATTTTGTTCCACTTTTTGCTTCTTGGCCAGAGGCTTTTCCTCCTCTTCTGCGTCATCTCTGTCTTCAACAACAGCCTCTTCTGCAACCTGACCAGCAGGTACAGTTAAAACTGAAAAATTAAAAGGTGACAAATTATACAGTGTGAGACATGCTTTTGCACAGATGTTTCCTGAAAGACTTCTCCGAAGTCAGTGCCTTAGCGTGCTTCTGGAGAAAAAGAGGAGACCTGTGGATCGGCAGTGCCTAAGTCTTCCCAGCGAGGAGAGAAACTCTGGACTGGGTTTCCAGTTTTCCTTACTCAGGCCTCTAAAATACGCAAGTATTTCACGGCAATGGGGCTGACAGAATCCGAAGTCAAAGATCTGCATCTCAGAAAACATGGAGATGAAAACTATCACTCTGATGCCTCAGTAACACAATTAATAGCCGAGACAGGCTAAGCAAGAGGAATAGAAAGCTCTTCTCAAAAATTCCCAATACACAGTCCCAGTGGCTAAGCTCTGAATCAGCTTTAAGCGCATGCAAGACCTGCAAATACCCCAGAGAACAAACACATTTTAAATCTGCAAACACGGGTTTCACTTTGGCAAGCCAGCAGCAAGAATTCCTCCAACCAAGGAGGAGAAAGGCACCACGTGAGCTACTGAAGGTAGCGCTACCTAAACAGTTCTCCCTTTGTCTTCCTCAGACTAAGAATGGGTTACAAGCCAGGAATTATTTGTAGCAATTTGGCAAATAATTCTGAATAATTAACAGCTTTAGAAAATTGCTTTTCACTCCTTAAGTCCATAAACAGACAGAACTGATGTAACCCATCCACATTGTAGCACTGTATGCATGTTACAGGAGAGCTGCTCTGCTTCCTAATCCTCTTTTTCTGTACCAACGTTAATCCAAATAATCGAGTATCCCTAGGACATGCTAAAAGAATTGTCGGTAGCAGACAAGGCTGATGAATTACATCCCTTGAGGAAACAAAAATCCACTGTACGAGCGGTCCGGAGCTCTGCCCTGCTTTACTGAACACGATTTACATTTGCCTTGTAAAATTGATAGATTATATCGCCCTAGGCAATATAACTGGAGTTATGGGAGGAAAAAGTGTATTAATGGCCTAATATTAAGTTTTGTAAGAACGATAGAGTGATTGCTAAAGGTAACAGGTTGCAGTTTCATCAGTCGAGTAATTTACTCCCAGATCGGGAAGTCTGCCACAAGCTAGAGGAATCATCTTTGTCTGGCTCCCATGGGGACAACGGCTACCTCGGAATTTCTCCTCCCGCAACCTTCTAGTGAAGGTGTTTGGATTTAATACAAAGACCAAAATATTCAAGTGTAGCAGTGTGAATTAAGCTACAAACAAGTTGCCGGCATGCTTTCCTGCTGACGTGAGTCACACAGACATTTTAACCCCTCCTGGAGCCCAGCAGGCAGGGAGGGGCCAACAAACCAGATCCCACCAGCTGCTGGCCTCACGGGGCTCAACGGGGTTCACAGGCAGCAGCTATTTTGTTGGGTTTGAAGTGAATCCTTCTAAGTTCAGCTCCTCCTCACCTTGCTGTCCATCTTGCATGGTTAGGATGAAGGGCTGGCTGAGGCCGCTGGTGGAGCCGGCTGTTTGCAGGCTGCTCAGGGGAACCCCGTCCGTTACAATGGCGATGACACGCTGCCCTCCGCTGCCAACCACTTGTTGGATGGCAGAATCCACAGAATTTGCTTCCACTATTTCCTCCGCCTTACCTTGAAAAATAAAGCAAGTGCCGGGGAAAAAAAAAAAAAAAAAAAAAAAGTCAACGTTTCCTTCTCTCTTCCTTGAATAGAAACTGAAGCCTAGTGAAAAAGCTCAAGTACGCAGCTTGAGACTCTTGGGATGCCTGCTCATGAAAAACAATCTGGAAATACAGTAATTCTTAGCAGGGGAAAGGAAATAAAATCCACTACACCTTAGCAAAACAAGTTTTCTAGAGTAAAACCAGTGTTTTTTGTGTAAATTAGTAAGTACTATCACACAAACATATTCATTAAATTAAAAAGCCTGGAGCTGGAGGCAGCTGTAGAGCAGACCTGGCTCTGCAAAGCTTCCTTCCATGACCCTTCCTGCAGCTCTAACAAAGACAAACCACATGCAAAAAACTCTTTGTGCCTCAAGAGCCCCATCTGCATGAGCACAGCCAAAGCAACCCCAAGGAGACTGTTTAGTTTGGCCGGATGACCACAGCCCGGTTCAACTCCCCCAGCCACTTTTTGTGTGACTTAACGTCTTGTCCACATAATCAGGACTGCAAACCTTCGGCTGCATCCTGCTCCCAGCGCATGCTGCAAGCGCAGGAAACAGAGGGGACCTGACCTGCTCCGTGCGCTGTGGGTGCCAGAGGAAAACACTCAGGCACCGCAGGTCAAGGAATCGGTGGTGTGGCATCAGCAGCTTAAAGAAGTCAAATTGCTCATGTCTAGCTTCTAGGAAAAACACCCAGCTTCAGGGAAAATAAATGAATTCCAAGGTGAAAGGATTATATCAACTTTAACTTTATCAAATTTCTAAATCTGAAGTTAATTAAAGGTCAAACATTACATTCTACAAACATACCATAAGAGATAAAACAAAAAAACCAAGCACCAAACACAAAAAACGCCTAAACCTTTCCGTAAGAAGTTACCAGAGCCTCAAGAGACTCAAAACAGTGGTTGACTACCAGCATTTTACAGCAAACAGGGGACAGAAAACATTTCAGACCATTTCCTTCTTAAATAAATATTTATCTACGTTTAAATATTAAAATAAACCCACGTTCTGGAGCACTAGTTCGTTTTTTTTTTTTTTTTCTTTTGTATATAACTGTTAAAGCACATCAAGAGCAACATACTACGATGTCAGGGTCAGACACTCTGGTTAGTAAAAATGAAGTTACTTCTATTGGTAACAGTTGCTGATTTTTTAATTAAGTTTGAACTGAGATTAAATAAACAAACAAACAAAATCAACCCACTCCTTCACAAATACTTATCGTCATCTCTTCCTTACCCTGAAAAAAGGCAAGTTCACTTCCACATCTTAAACTTCCTCCAATTTCCTGGCAAGATACTCGCTAGAAGTACACAAATTTGAATCAGCATCTGGCTGGTTTCCCCTACCTGTGTCTCTGTCAGAGTTGGACAGCGGTGCCGATACTTCAGCGAGGGCCGCAAGCGTGGCAAGCACAGAGGTGGTTGAATTGGAAAACTGCGAGTCACCTGCTTGGGAAAGATGAAGGCAAACTGAAGGACTGGCAGGACCTGCCATAGCTAATCAGCGAATACAGAACACAACAATTTTGTTATCAGCTATGTAGTATTTTCTGGCTCCTAATGGAGAAAGGGAGGTGGTACAGATCATTTTTCATGAGAGGTGCCTCTCCTAACTGTAAAAAGGGCTTTGTGACTACTTTAGGACAGACTGTACCCACTCCAAATATTTTACAGTAATTTTAATCAAATTTAAAGCAAGTATCTCACTGAATTATTCCTGAATCACGTAACAAAAAGAACAGCAAATGTGAACTGATCTGCTCCAGCTGTGTTGTAAGAAGCACAGACAGGCAGGCTGTCTGCCGGGGTACTTGACGTGCCCAGCTCCGACCTGGAGACGTGGTCGGCTTTTCAAAATGCAGCCGCACTGCCTGATGACACTCCCAGGCGTGCTGGATGGAGTCTGACTGCTGTAATGTTGTGCAGAGCGGTTGCTACGCACATCATTACTTGGCTTCCCATCCTACTGCAACTTTCAAAAATTGCAAAACCTAAAGAATTTATTAAACTCATTAGCTATTATGAGAAAACTACAGCACCCAAGTTCTTCCTCAGTTGGGAATGGCTCCACGTCCAGTTCTTCAGCACTACTTTATAGGCCAAACGTTTTAGCACAAGTCAGTTAACAGAGCCTTTTGCTCAAACGTAGAAATTGGCTACGTGTATCACACCGATTTCAAGGTACTGGGCACACAGACCCTTTCTTCCTCCCCTCTCAGGGTTAGTGAAAGACCACAGTTGCTGCAATGAGGTATTGATTTGAATGAGATAAACAAGCTTTCTCAGTTCCAAAAAACAATGTTTCTTCCTCCAATTGACCACAGTAGCTCCTATTCAAAGGCAGACTTAATAAGAATGGAACAGGAAATTAACTAAATGGGCGCAAACTCAGTGCATTTAACCCACGAAAGGAAAGAGATCCTGTACCTCATTGCCAGCACAGATAAATAGATTATAAGCACACAAAGGGAAGTTCATTTAAAGTTCCCCTGCCTTAACCCTTGCAACGTGTTTACTCTCTTTCTCACCAACTCCTGATTTTACAAAGGTTATCGAGGGACTTATTTTCAAAGAACGACTCTTTCAAAAGGCCATGGGCTAGGCATGAGAAAATACCACAGCGTCCGTTTGCAGCAGTTTATAACCAGATTCCTTCAGACCAGATAAAGATACTTATTCCCATTTAAAAACTTCTTCAATAACAGAAGACACAGGGAATTTAGGAGAGGTAAGAAAAATTATTAGCTACAAGTGTTAAATAAGGGATTTTTGTTACAATGAAGGCGCAGTCGCTGATGCCCTCTGGTGGGAAATGAGAAAAAACCTCCTGACGTGGCCTAGAGCAGGAGACACGGCTATTTTCACGCTGACTGGCTTCTACCGATACTTGAAGCGCCATAGAGGGGAAAAAACCAGGGTATTTTAGTCCAGTCACACGTGGGCAATAAGCCACCGCCGTGCTGTGGCACTGAAAAAGGCGATTACATTGCAGGACATACGAGGAGAGGTGCGGTGAGAGACAGGGATTTACAAGGCCAGTGCCAGAGCTCATCCCCGCACCAGGGCTGGATTCAAGGGACTCAAGGGACTCCGGGAGGGCAACTGGCTGGCTTAGCCCAGCAAAACAAAGGCAGAGAGGGGATAGGACCGATTTCCACATCAAAGGGATGGCGGCATAGAAAAAGAAGAATGATTTCAACCGAGGAGAAAGTCTAAACAGGCTGTGAATGGGTTTAAGCTGGAAATCAGCAGCAGTTTTCTAACAGCTTTTCGGCAGGGCTTGGCCTCTGTGACTCCTACCTGGCTTCCAGGCAGAGCCAGATCCATCTGCAAAGACGGTGACACTGAGCATGGCAGGAATGTCACCTCGAGTACAAAAATCCCAAGTTTTATGCCCCTTGGACTTTGTGGAATATCCTTGACTGAAGATGATGTGCGCCAGTCACACTGCATCTTCCTCACAGGTGGAAGAGCAACACTTTGGGTCATTTTCCCCCTTCTAAATTTGGGTTTGTCAGTGCCTCAAAGCTGCAAACAGCCCCAAAAGCTTTGAGAGCAAGCCTGGAGCATTGCTGAAGTCGCTGTGGCCAGGCACAGGCAAACAGGTTGTGGTGGGTCTGCAGAACATCAGTATCCAGGATTTTAAATGCACTCACTAGCTAATAAGCAAACATTCACGCATGTGAACAGTCCCACTAACCAAAGAATTACTCACATGCAGAAGTGTTTGCAGGATGAGGCCAAATAGCTCCACAAAGCTTGTATTTAGTAGCCTCCTTGAGACTGAAAAGAAACAATGGTTTGGATTTCCCCAAATACAGAAAATTAACTTCAATAGTTATTATGAAAGTTGGAATTACACAAAAAGAATTTGCGCTCAGCCTTAAGTTAAAAGTGTTCTCCCCACCAAAATAAGGCTCACAGAACAACGAGGAACCTAATTATTTCCATCTAACATGCGGAACAGAAGAAATCAGGAGTAAGCTACATACCCAACAGACCTGCTTATTCTGCAATTTTCTTACTCAACATTTATATACAGAAAAACACTCATTCAACTCTTGTAGCCAGAAAAGAACAAAGCAAACCGCTCCCCAACCACTCTGCAGCGCTCGGGATTTGGCACAGGCAATAATTTTCATTATTCCTCTGTTGCAATCAGCCAAATTCCCTTTCTCAAACTCTGTTGCTTCTAACAGACCTTGTAACAGCCCCACAGCTGAGCTCAGCAGAGTTCGCCACTTCCAGTGGAACCACCTTTATTTACATCGGCTAGAAATCTGCTTTGTTACCTCCGACAGCAAAAATATTCTGGGGCAGGAAGCAGCAGCTGGGTGTGTTTGGCTGTATTTCACTTTTCCTCTACTAAATGACCATCTGCCCTCTACTGGTAAGCAGTCTCAGGAACTTTTTTCAAGACTTTCCCACCCAAGGTCACAGAAAACCTTACCTGAGGTTGTTTTGGTGTTTCCTGAAGAGACGAGACTAGCGAGATTGAGAACTTCCCCCGACGTAAGAATAAATGGCGAGGTGAGAGTCACAGTGTTGGTGATGGGATCCGTTCTCTCTGGGTGAGTGTTTACCTGGTTCTGCATTGCTTCCTGAGACAGAGACTGGGGTCAGGCATACATTTGTCACACTTCTGCGGTAACCAACGGTATGTGGCATCCTTGACACGTTTCAGAGACAGACTGTTTCTCTCTGCAGCACATCGGGGACACCAGTGCAGAAGCTGTGACAAAAGTGTCACCTAAACTTGGCAACTTACACTACAACCATGCAAGACGCAATGACAATAAAACCCCAACACCCACCGAGTCGTAGCAGGCAAGCACTGGTTGATCTAGAAACAAACCAAACCTCTCTACGTCCATATTTCTAGTTCTCTCTGCAAACAGAAAACAATCCCCTCAGACACAGCAGGATCCCTCTCACTCGAGTGCAGATACAGAGAATTACCAGTAAGTTTCTCTCTCCTCGACCTACCTGTAGCATCACCAGAGTCTCTGGATTGTTCTTGTCCAAAGCAATATCAAAAGCCGACTTATCAAACTTGCTGAAAGCGTGGACATCAGCTCCGTATTTGATGAGCAGCTCGACAACGTCTCGGTGGTTGTGCTCTGTTGCCCAGTGCAAAGCGGTCATTTTCAGCATGTCCTTGGCATTTACATCAGCCCCGTTCTGAAAGAAAGAGGCGTTACTCGTTTGTGTCCCGACTCCTCCCAATGTCTTAAAAGCAGTGCCAGTGCTAGCACTTCACTCCAAGGGCAATTTAGACCAGCCTTAAAGTTGGACCTAATTTACTACACTTACCCTAATTAACAGTTCTACAATATGAGTGTGTCCATCAGCCGCAGCCATGTGTAGTGGCGTCCGGTCCACTTTTGTTCGGGCATCTCTGCTAACACCAGCTCGAAGCAGCACTTCTGCTGTCGAATAGTGGCCATACTGGGCGGCGAGGTGAAGAGGCGACGTCCCAAGCTGCATGTTAATTTAGAAGAGTTACTGCTGGTTCACAGCAAGCGACAGGCACAGTAATCACCACGTGTACATCTGGCAGTAAGCAAAATGACAAAGCTTCCGGAAAAAATTAATTTAAACTGTTTTTTCCCCACTTGGAAATAAGAGGCTGCACATCCAATAATTTAAACTTTTTAAGGATCTTTACGTTATCTGATAACTTGAAGATCAAACATGCTTTTACTTTCTCTGCTGCATGAACCCTTTATTACTGAGCTTCTTTTCCAAACCACAGAACAGCTCTGCCATTTCTATACCATGACAGGTAATTTCACCACTGTTCAGAAAAGGGCAGTATTACAATATTCTTAGGCTCTGCTATGTCTTTATACAGTTAATTCCTTCCTCTTGCAAAGCTGCGAATGAACGGACTGATGAATTAGGAAATGAAGACAACTGGTAACAGAAAATGTCTACCGATGGCTTGTGCATTATGTTCTGGTTCTGTTTATCCAACTGTTATTTTTCAGTTTCATTAAAGCTTTTATTTCCTTTCCAACCCAGGATGGCCCAGTTTCTTTTCAGGGTTTTGCTTTTTTAAGGAAACAAAAAAAGAAACCAATCAAGGATGAGTTTCTTGATTGACAGAGTTTAACCAATTAAACAAAGCATTCTTAAAATTACTTCCTATTACTGAGAGGTTTAACAGTTCTTCCAATTTGACTTGACTCATCATTTGTCCGAGCTGTGAGGAACTGTACTTCTCAAAGCACCGAACCCTGTACACATTGCTGTCCGGGACAGCACAGTACTTGTGACTGTGCTCTCGTGCAGGAGGCAGAGATCAATCTTTACACAAACGTCAATTCATCTTTGCCTGAGGAAGGGCTTGGTTTTTAAAGCGCTTCATCTGGAATCTGCTCCATCACAAAAATCCAGAGATGCATCATCTGCCAACCTATGCTCTGGTTTTACTGCTCCCATTTCCATGTGTATCCTTTAGGTTCAGCCGTGAAGCACGCGCGCGCACGCACAACCCGCTTCACACAGGAAACCAGCGACTGTTCCCCCGACGTACCCAGTCCGTGGTGAAGGGAGCACCACTTGCCATCAGCTTTCGCACTTCGTCATCTTCGCCTTTGCGAGCTGCTTCTAGCAACCTCTTCCCTAGGTCCACCAAGGACATCTTCACACATGGGAACAAGTATTTCCCGAAAGCTAATTTAAAAGGCGGGAGTAAGATATGGAAAGCAAACAAAAAGCAGTGAGGCAGAGACATTTTAACACGTACAACTACGGCCCATCTGGACACACCATCTTCCCATACAGAACTAGGCCCAACACGATCAAATAAACAAGCATAAATATCTATCGTATTTTTCAGTTCCGTGCCCTGAAACGTCAAGGGAAGGCAGCCCACGGCGTCAGCAAATCGGTCAGACACCGCAAGGCACCAGAGCTCCTGCAAAACCCTGCTTACCTCAACAGGGCCTTGCACGGACACAAAGACTTGCCCATGTGGATCCAGTTCCAAGAGCAGAACCTACAAAAGCAGCAGCAAAGCTGTTCACAACATCATTCTGATTTTTAAAGCACTTTAAGAACATGATTTAATCTCTGAGACACTCCCTCTGACCCCAGCACAAGCAACTAAGCATGGGGGAACCATCCCTGTTCGCTGCTGGTAGAGGGTAAAACAAACCTTGGTAACTGCAGTGGCTTGTTCAAGGTCATAAAAGGAGCAGAATCCAAAAGCTGCGCTCAACGCCCTGGACAACAGTGTCTCTATTTATTCCGAGCTACATAAAGCATAGCATAATTATGGCAATAGTGAACGACAGCATTTTCCCCAGTGATGGAGTTACGCTGGTACGCCAGTCCTATCAAAGCCTGACTTTAAAATCTACCCATTAACTCGTGTACAACACTCAGTAAGCGGCTACAAATGAATGTCTGTGCAAACGGGCACAGTGCCACCCAGCATAACAGCGACTCCAACAGCACTGAGGCCCCCGACTGAATTCTTTCCTTCAATTGCAGTTCCACGAGACAGTTGCAAAGCTCTAGTCCTTTCTTATTTCTTGCTCTTTCAAGAGAAACATCCCACCCCGTCCTCAGTGATGACCACTAGACCCAGCTATCAGTAGCACAAGCCCGTCAAAAGAAAGCCAAACAGCAAACCTCCCCCCCTAAATCTCACCAGGATACACCGCCCACATCAACTCCCTCCACAAACACATTTCACTTCATAATTTGAATTTATCACTTTTTACAGGCGCACAGTTATTACACGCAACACCTGAAGCTCGGAAATCAAGAGCCCAGAGCAGCTACTCAGAGTTTACCCTGCAATCAGGAGCTTTGATGCATTTACAATGCACGTGTCTGACTGCCACAACCACCTGCCCTTTAGGACTTTCCAGTTTGGGGTTGGGGTTTTTTTTCCCCTTTCTCACTTCTTGCGGGACAGAGAATTATTTCTTAAATGTTCCTTCTTGTCGCCCATGTTGAAAACACCTGCATGTTTTCCGGGCACGAACTCTGCGTTCACAAAGCCAACCGCCAACTTAAGTATTTGCGAGACTGGAGTTCACCACTCTGAGTGCGTTTGGAAAAGAAAGGAGAAGTTGGATCATTAACAAAAAGCAGCAGTTTTTCTCCTCGTATTAAACCGAGCCTTTATCACTTATTAATTATTTGGAGGCCTCTCCTTGCATCCCTGCTCTCTTCTCAGCTGGACACTTTCAGGGGGGATTTAAGTCTGAGGCTCCCTCTCTTTTTTTTTTAAGTTATTTTACAGTGTTCGCAGCTCGGACAACTGTTGACAACTCCTCCACCTTCCCTTCGCTGCATTTCAGGAGGAAAAGGGAAGAGCACGCTCCTCAAACACCCTTAAACCCGCCTCTGAAGGGCCAGCGTGGGGCCAGCTCTGCAGGCCTGCCTCAAGGGCCCCCCAAATCTCCCGAGCCCCCCCCTTGTTAGAGACAGCAGCACCTTTCCCCTCTCCTGGCCGAGCC
>VXBH01008102.1:0-55113 GCA_013400035.1 Rynchops niger | reverse complement strand
TAGACATTCAAAACTGCCTCTAATGTTTTCATGCAATAATTTGTACATCCCATTTAGCCCATTTTAAAAGAATAAGAAACACAGCAAGGGACTAGATGGTGAGAGCCTTAGAGGCTGATCAGCTAATGTGCAGGGCAAGCAGGGTCCATACTTGGCTTTCTGCTTCCGAACATGAAGTTACAATATGAAAAATATTTCATTGTACTATTACACTTTTGGAGAAATTGAGGATTTGGAAGATCACAAATATTTTTTGAAGGCCAGAAATGACCCAATTGACTTGAGTGTCCTCGGTAAGAAAATCTCAGCAACAGCTTGAGACCTGGCCGTGGCAGCTGCAGGCTGCGTCCCTCCCTCTGCTTTTAGCTCTTTTCTTCCTTTGCTATTTTAGCACATATCGGATAGATTTGGTCCATTAGTTTAAAAAGACTTGGGATACATACAGCCAGGATTAAAAAAAAACAAACCACAGAAGTATAGGATGATGTAACCTTCCAAAGAGATGTGGCAATATTACTTTGAATTCCAGCAAAACTGTGTCCTTTTTTCATAGACTACATTTAAGATGTCCGTGAAAGCTAACCAAAAATAGCAAAAGCTATTTTTTATGATTTTTTTTTTATGAAGTCTGCAGCGAGGCTGCAGAAGAAAGGTAGGGCTTGAACACCAACAAATCCCTGTGCTAATGGCATTACCCTGAGAAAACTCCACTACATACTGCTCCAAAAAGCATCTGGTCCTTCACAAGTGTGTTTAAAAAAAATAAAAACAAACCAACACACAAAACCAAACAACAAAAGCTATTCCCACTAACGCACATCCACTCTACTTGTGCCAGAATAGTCCCACCAGCAAGAATTCGCACCAATGCTAGAGAACACTGAACCGAGCAACGCAGCACTACGCTTCTCTGTCATTTTCAACATCTAATTCAGATCTTTAGTTTAAACTATAAAATGCTGCACAATCAGCTATACCACCACATTTCCTAACCTGCCAGAGGTCTTTCTACATTAAGGACCTTAAATATCAAAACTTAATAATGTAACATGCTTTTAAAGTTTCAGTTCTCCCTTAAATTACATAATAATATAAGAAGCAGTAATAAAAGATAGCCTTAAGAAGTATGTATCAAGTTCTAAGCAAAGAAAACCCACCTCCAAATGTGAATTAACAAATCAACGTTTACTATTTATACTGAACTTCCAGTTCATTAGTAATTGAGCTTTTGGAGATTAAAGGAAATTACTTTTAAAGGGTATAGTAGTCTGTTTTGTTACTTTCCCTCTCACACCGTGAAGGAAGTACTGGCCAAAGAAATCCTTTCAAGACGAAAAAAAAAAATATATAATTATAGATTGTAATTCACAATGAAATTAAAGGCGTTTGGAAACTCAGATCACTTCCGAGGGAAAATTCACTCGCTCTCATGAAAATGACACTATAGAAACGAGTGGGGGTGAAGATCCGGGCAGATGCCACTTGCTGCAAAAACCCCCTGGAATGAGCCAAGGGAGCATCCCAGCCGCACCAGCTGCCTCTGAGCTGTGCTCTACAGGCCAGCATCCAGCCAAGGGTTCTTCACGGAAAAGCTGGATGAATTTCATGGGACCAGGGTGCCCGTTAAAGCATGAGGTTTGACAGCGGTCCAAGTACCCGAGATACTGGGGTTTCAGAAAGTACTTTATTTCTGTTGCCTATTTAGCAAATAAGGGGCTGGTCTCTGAGGACGAGTTTACACCAGTGCAGCGATAATAGCCCTTCAGCACATCAAAACAGTATCTTTAAGACTTCAGCGAGATGCGAGTATAACAGGTTACAGTCTTCAGAGGACACAAAGAGTTACCTATGCCACAGCTGAAGGGCATAATCTAACACACAGACCATGGGACCTTATTCTGCAGCACACCCATCTGACTGGGAAAGGTAGGGTGATGCACAATTTCCCAGAGCGCACAATTAATGCCCCTATTAGCAACTACCTTTGCTAAATTAACACCTGGACACTGGTGTGAGAGGCCCTGCCGCAAGTCAACCTGGAACACTTCTCTAGTATAAAAAAAAAGAATGGCTGGTAAATAACAACTCTCCTATTCAGAGCCTTGATTTTGTTACATTACCAGTGATTGTCATGATTCAGTGAAGCAGCTCAACACATACTTAAAATCCTATCGACTGAAGTATATACTTCAATTTCCCTGAAGCGCTCTGCTGGGTCTGTGCGCTGCCTGCTCAATAGTCATCTCTCTTCTTGGAAGAGTTATGCACCCCAGATTGGCACAAAACCTGCACATCACAGGCTTAATCAACAGAGCTGAACCAACATTCCTTTACAAGGACACGGAAGTGAAAGAGGGGGGAGCCCACAACCTGCCTCTGTTTCCCCACATAAGGTCTTGTAATTGTTGGTTGGCCTGTTGGTGCTTGTAGATGACTTTGAATCAATGAAAGACCCAATCAGGAAAAAAAAAAAAAAGACAAACAGGTGCCAAGGTCTCGATTACCAGGACAAACACCAGCAGCAACTCCCTCCCCTCTGCATAAGAGCACGGCGAAGAGACCAACTATGACCTTGGTACCTCAGGCCCATATCCGCCACACCAGCAAAAAGCTGGTGGATGAAGAAGTGGAACCAAGTGACCTCCAACACCAGGAGGTTTTGGAGGGGCAGTTATGACCCCTATGCTCTGCTTACCTCTGGACATAGGACTCCCTTCCTCCCCAGAGTCACTCTTAGTCTAATAAATTGTCACAGGGGAGCAGAACCTGAATACAGCACCTGATCAAATAACACATTGCTGGGACATGTTGCTACACAAGTTATTGCTAAGTCAAATTTACAAAGTGACTGATGCAAATTCAATTAGCATAGGTGATCATCCTATATTCTCCTGAGAACAGGCAGCATACGGATTCTGGAAAGGCAATAGCTACATTTTTTTCATTGCTTAATTTTAGCTACGAAAAACCACACAAACTCTTTAATGCAACATAGCTTTCAGAGCAAACTTCATTCATTTGTAAAGACAGAGCACCCCTATAGCTTACATGATAGCTCTCCTGTTTTGCGCTGGTAACAATCCATAGCATCTAGCTGATCCGATAGTATTGTACTGAGTACTTTAACTTTTTCTTCTTTGTGGATCTACTTCTCTTAACATTGCAGCTCTTGTGAACCCTATTGATTATTAATTACCTATGCAACCTATATAGCTAGATATAAACCTGAGGAGGGGAAACAAAAGATTAACTCCAAGTGCTCTTTCACTTATAGATGAATTTGAAGATAAGGGAGAATAAAGCTTGTATCTTAAAAGGTCAAGCCTGGAGAGACTGTTGATTTTTGGACAGGCACCACAACCTCCTGCTCAGCCAGGCTGGGGAAGAAGGCTACCTCGGCACTTTTTGAAGAAGTTGAATAAAGTTCACTACCTTTTCTAAAGAGCAAAAGGAGGCAGGAGTTTGCTGAAGCTTCCTGCTCTTTATACTTTATTATTGACTTCCTGACATAAAATGGAAGGTTCTTCGCTAATGTCAATACCGATTTTCTTCCATTCAACGTTCTTCTGCCTCTTTTTATCTCACCAAATTACAGCTAACTTATTTTCTCCCCTCCCAAAAATGCTTCCCAGAAGCCCCTGATCCAAGTTCCCATTGTAAGCTTGGGATTTGACCCAGCCCGGGGAAAGTAGTTTTAGAAAGAAAAACAGGATTGTTTTGCATGAAATCAAATCCCCGGCTTCTCCTTTCTCATGCAGCAGCAGGGGAGGAACAGCACAGCAAAGTCAGAAAAAACAAACCAGGCTTTATATTCGGAACATTTTTATAGTTTCAGTGGGAGCCACAGAAAGGTCTTTCTCCAATCCTCACCCATTTAAGCTTTCCCAACAACCACACTGCGATGCTTCTGCCGTCTCTAGATACAAACTAGAAACAGCCTCTCTTTCAAGATATTTAAGAGGTGGATTTTCAGAGTTTTATGGATACTTAATCAAGTAACTACCTCTCTGCTTAAAGGCAGTTAAACAACCAACTCTCCCCTGAACCCTGCCGAGGTGATTATTGCACTCCTCAGTTAGAAGAAATTGTCCTTTCCCAAGTGCATTTCATTTCAGGTCTTACTTCCCAAGTGGTTGTATCTTGCGAGCTTTCTGCCTCACCACTCTGGAAGGTGCTCACAACCACCTGGTGGCCCCAGTGAACAAGACCAGCCCATGCAAGGTCATTCCAGCTTTACCTATTGACAGCAGAGTCCAGAACTGCACCCCCCCCGCCCCCAACAGTGACACAGTATGACATCCAGGCGATGAGGAGCCACAGCAGTTTCTCACACCCACAAGGTCCTGAAGAGCCACAGCTCTCACCAGCCCTTGCAACTTAATCCTGGTACAGACCCACAGACAATGGGTGCTACTGCTGCGCCTCACCTACCTGCCCAGCTAAACATCCTGCATTTAGGAGCATTGCTTTACCTGAGAGCAAACGGAGGCATAATCCCCTCCGTGCAGGTGGGCAGACCTACCTAAAGTCAAGGAGGAACCAGGCAGAGTCATAGCTCGCACAGAGGCTCCTCCGCATCTTCTAATGGGTTATGTCCACCATTTTCCTTCATCCAAAAAGTACCCGCTTTCAAACTACTGGAGTTTCATGTGTACAAATGCCAGTGCAAGAGCCTGGCTCTGCATCATAACACAGGGCAGCAGAGGTGATCCCACTCAGCAGTTACCCAAGCAGAGAGGTACATTTAATTGTCAAGTTTCACACCCTGTCTGCTGGTTGCATGCCTCGTTATCTCTTATTTCACACTTACAGAGCCATTTAGGGCAGGAGCTGCCCTCCTCACAACACAAAAAAGCTCTAATTGGGATATTTTTGGACTGTCCCCTCGAGGAAAGGGAAGGAAAGAATGCTGGAAGCCTTCAGTCATTCCTCTCATGCTCAGGCAGGAGCAATGGGACCACACTGGAGCCATGACAATTAGTCTTGAGGAAGCATTTATGGGCACAATTCAATCCCAAGCCCCTTCTGCACGCCAATGTGACACTGCAGGGCTGAGGCTGGCAATGCTACACCATAATAAAGAGCAACCTCAGGCAGAGGTTTTACATCTTTGGGACAGGAAGATTGAGCTCCTATCCAAAGGAGACTCCTCAGGTCAGAAGATCAGATGCAATCCTGTTGGTGATCTCCTGGTGGAGAACCCCAGCATCTCCCGAGAGAACCTTCTCTCTTGCTGCCCTGCAGCTCTCCTTCACTGCCCTCCATTCCCTCCTGTACACTAGAACACTGCAATTATTCCAACAAAATTTCTATCAATATTTCTTTCTTTTACTCAGTTGCGAAATCAGGAAGGCTGGAACAGGTGTTTTTTTTTTTCTAGTACCCATTGCAGTTTACCCAGCACGGTCATGCAGCCTCTTGCAGAAAGGGAAGGCAGCAGTGTGACAGCAGCTGGGGGATACCCAGAGCCACTCCAGCTCCCTCAAACCCCTCTCTTGATAGCTGGTACACCAACTGGGACTCAACCACTCGCCCTCAAACCCTGCAGAATAGTATAAAACAAGATTTCTCCTGCACAAAAAAAGGACAGTAAAGCTGTTTCCCTTCATACCCCTTTCTGCTCCTACCTTCTCAGAAGCACCCTCCATCTGATCTTGCAGCTACTTATTGAAGTTACTGGGCCTGGATTGTCCCTGGATTCTGTGTAGAGCTATACTGAATCTCTTCACTATGATGGCATACAAACTAGAGTTTCCATGCAATTTTCCAATCAAAGCAGTGCTGCAAGATAACCTACCAACATCTCTTACTGATGCTTAGAAATTCCTGAGGTGCGGTGTTGAGAAAAGTCAATAAAACCGTCAGGAAACCTAATCAAAACTGGAAAGGGCATTAAAATACTCAGTCCCAGCTGTGCAGCCTGTGGTCAAACAAACCAACCCAGCCAACATGGCTGTAGTGGGCTGAGGGGTGCCAGGTCTGACCAACAAAACCCTGATTACAGTGGAAATAAAAATACACTTTCAGTTCTCAAAACACAGACTAAGTTTGTAGAACTTACTCTGATGATGTTTTCTCCTGTCATTATTTAATATCAGATTGAATTCCCTAATAGTACATTATTGTTAACATATTAAAAGAGGTAGAATTTTGTAGGCTCCTTCCCATCAGGCAAGAATGTAATTATCCCTTATCTTTCAACACAGCCAAGCTCAGTAAATACAATTACAAAAATTTATGTTCACTGGAGTGCAAAAAAATAACTCATAAAATTAATATTGTATTTATCCTCTTCCTTTTAGTAGTTATTAAAATGCACCAGTGATTCCTTGACTCTTTGTTTTTACGGCAGCTTTTGGCTGGAATTAATTTTGACTTTAGTTTCCTGCTTGTTTACAAAGTTTTTCACATTTCTCAGAATTAGACAGGCTTCCAGCCATAACTGAGCGCTTTCTCTTTTCTTTGACAACAAAATAAGGTTGCAGCAGTTGTTCAAGAATTGTCTGCTGCTAAAGAAGGTGGAAAAAGCTATAATTTCTCTTCAGTTGTTGTAGATTATGCTCATTCCATCCCCAAAATAAACAATTTTGACAGCCTTATACCAGTGAGACAATCGACAATTGCTACCCTATAGATCTCTCTCATACTCTTCTTGTGTCTTTTATCAGGCTGAACATTTTTACCAGGTCTTTCCATGCAGAGACACCTCCATGGCTTGGGCCATCCTTGTCAACAGTCCATAAACGTGCCCATCTGTTCCTCTGCAGAGCCCTAAAGAGACTCCTTGGCCACCCAAAGCAGTGGCATCTATACCTAGTGGAGAACCCAAGGGAGATGTGGCCTGCTGGGGCAAAGCACAAGCAGCCAGGGACACACTGCATCAGAGGAGAGCGTTTGCTACATCGGGTCCTCTGTCATCTAATAAGCTGCAGTCCAACGCTTGGCCACTAAGTACACGAAGCAAGACATTTCTTCACTAAAACGCCTCTAAATGCATCTCATTTCTATGCTTGGCTTCAGTATTTGGAAACAGCGGAAGGTATGTTCTCAGAGCAAATGCAAGAGTTAAAGTTGATAATGCACCTTTATGAAGTTTTTAAGTATTACTCAGTTAATCAAGTATTAACCGAATGCCTCCATTTCATCTCTGTGTTTACAGAACATAAACTCGAGCAGAATGGCATTTTTCAAGCTGTCAGGTTCAATGCCGGTAAAGAAAAGCATAATGCAATGACAAAGAAGCAAAGTCTTCATTGTAATTCCCTACTCTCTCCTCTGGATCCCCAATGCAAAAGAGGGGAAAAAACCCTGCTTTATTACACACAGACTAGTAACACTGCTGCTTCTGAGTTTACCCACATGGTTATAGCTCTTTGACCATCTTGAACTGTTGCACTTCAAATATTGCAAAGAAGTGTGATCAGGAGACAGCAAATGCTGCAAACAAGACATCAGGACTACTCAAAATGACAAGGCTCCCTTTGAAAAGCAGAGGTGCCACCAACAAGTCATTACCATTACTGTTATTGAGGAAGAAAATAACTCTTAATGTAGTTATCTATAAATCTTTTTTCCTCCTGCTCCCTGCAGGCCAAGGATATACTTTTGTCATGACTTCTACTTCTACAATGGCCACAATAACCAGGCTTCTTTTTTTTTTTATATTCTTGCCTTTAAACCTCATCCCAGTTTCACTATTATTTTATTATTCTTATATTTGGTTAAATTCAAGACATTTCGCATAAGGGAAGATGACAAAACTAACGGTCCTCACTTTGAGGCAAACAGGAGAAGTCGCAGCTGTACAGGAGTGATTGATGTACTTTCTTAATTAAATCAGCTGTCAGAGCACTGAAAGAGAAACACACGCCTTACAGAAACATGTACATTACGCAGAATCTCAGAGAGCACATATGTTGCGAGCTCTGCAGGTAATGATTCCTCCCATAGTACTTTAGGGTAACAGGCAAATAGCAGGTGCCAGGACATATCTGGGGTAGCAGCACATTTCCATGTGGGCACGACTCAGAGAGGCAGGAGCCGTTGCCGAGTATCCAAGAAGGAGCATCAGTGAGCATCTGGGTAGGGATGGAAATCTGACACAGGCTAGTTTTGGGAAGTCCATGAAAAAATTGTGGTTTTTCTCCTCTCTATCTATAATTATACTTTCCTGAAAGACCAGTATAAAGTCCTGCTTGATAATGCCAGCTGAAAAGCCTGTAGCTGCAACGATGCCTTTTCTTACCCTTTCTTAAATGAAGATACCATATTTACAGCCCTCCAGTCTCACAGCTCCATCCCTATATTCCTGTGAAAAATGCCCAAAGGAATCTGAAAAAAAAAAGTCTATTAAGCTTATTACTGAAGTGCATGCTCCTTCAGAAATTTGGAGAGGAGATGACCAGGGTCTCCAGGAACAAACACATTAAGTTCCTTGATATTTACTTTCACCCCATTATCCCTAGAAGACCAGCAATTCCCCTCTCAGTTTATAACCGACTGCTAAGCCTGCCAAGAACTTTGTTTTATTAATCCTGTCCGGTTTGCCATAAGCATACTGCAGAGCGTCTAGATGGGTAGACTAAAAGTCATCTTACCCAATAAAGTTGAAGTACCTCTGGTAAATATTGCTTTTAATGAAGTCATTTACAAGCCTGATACTACCCAGCAATGCCTTAAATAAAACAAAGCACCTCATTGTACAGAATGGTCTTGAAGGAGGGAAAATAAGTAAATATACTATGCCTCCGAAATTCAAAGCAAGTCTTCTCATTTATCAAAGTTTAGCCTGGGCGCATCTGGGTCCCAGCCAGCCTCACCGAGCGGTGGGCAGGGAGCGAGCATCAGGCACTTGGCACCTCCAGCACGAAGGGCATTTCTAGACCCTCACCAGCGCTGGGGACCAAGGAGTCACTGGGGTGGGAAGTGCCCCCGCCACACGCCGTACCGAGCCCCGCACTGCAGGTAGGGATGTACCAGACACCAACGTGCAAGAAAATATTCCAAAGGCAGTGCCAAACCAATCATTTGGAAAGATACATAGTTTTCTTGTGTCCTCTCCCTAAATGTAGCAAAGAAACCTATATTTAAGGGTTCCTAAGAGCAGGATGGTAGCTGTTGTCACCTCCCGTAGCCCTGGTGACATTATCAGCCTGCAGAGGATGTCATTTCCACACTAAGAACACAAGCAGAGAAGTTACGATTCTGCAGCTTTGCTTTTGTTCTGTGTCGCAGGATGTCCCCAGAGAAGCTCTGCAATTAGGACTCAAACATTCCTAATGCACTTTATTCTTATGAAGTTTTCCTCAAGTTTCACGAGGTTTTAACAGCAGCTGAATTTCTGTTCAAACATTCCTATTCCCTGCATAAAAGGCTTTATGCGCTACAACAGCTTTGGGTTTTTTCTTAAATAGAGCCTTTAAACTTAAGCAAACCTTAGAGACGTTGTGGTCTCTTCATTTTAGTAGTCCTTAGAGAGGTCGTTCTCATCTTTGAGATTCATGAAACTGTTATTTTAGCATTGCTAGATAAGCAATTAATTCCCCAATTAATATAAATATTTTATATGCAATTGGGTTCTTATTTGAATAAGCAATTATGTTAAGGTCCTTTGATCCCAAATTAGTACAAAAACCATCCTGGCATAAGGAAATTATTCTAGAAGTTTCTGTTTAGATATAAACTATCTGCGCATGCAGAAGAGAAACACATATTCACACTGCAGAATTTATAAGAGTAATTAGAGTGCTTCAGGAAATCCCTGCACAGTTTTTCAATGGAGATGCCTCCCCTGTTCCTTTGAAGGTGCTGGCAAACATCCACCTTGATGAGATTGCCTGCTAGATCAGGGGGGAGAGCAAGAGCCCAGCACCTTGGGAAGACAGTCGTACTGACCATGTTGCTTTGAAACAATCAAAAGCCATAATAAAAAAATATCCACTGTCATCTTCTAAGAGAATTTGGATGAGAAAACCCACAGATGAACAGTAGGCCACCAGTCTGTGTTATCAGTCCAGAGGAAGGGTTCACAGGCTGTTCTGCATCATTTATAGGGAAGAAACTGTTAGGATCACGCTTCTTTTTGAATGTGATGCGCTGGCCTCAAAGCGGCAGGTGTAAATAACAGTACTTCTTCTCTGCAAGCTTGCTAGAAATTACTATATGTTACAGTTTCACTAATCACCTCCAGTGTGATCCCACTGTGGTCCATTCTGTCCCCGCTGGGCCAAGATGTGTATCTCCGACCCATCAGCGTGGCAGTCTCAGCAGTGAGGACAGGGATGCTGGTCACACGAGCCTACACCCCAGACTTCCACAGAACAGCACCCCTTACCCTGGTGGATGCTGCCATCTCTTGTACATCAAGGGACCCCCACTGGAGCACCTTCGCCAAGAGCTCGGGCTTGGCCTGTTCTCCCCACAGCTGTGGAAGAACCAGCCTCTGCATGGCTGACCCCAGAAAATGCTTCCCCCGCTTTCCTTTGTGTTGGAAGTTCTGACTCTCCACAAGCCGGCTGGGTCACAGGAGGGGAAAACCTGCCACAAAACCTTCTGGGGCCTCTTTATAACTGCGTATTGAATTTATGGTCTCCCCACCCTGCACCCAGGAACACATTGATCTCCATCACCCATTGATTTTCCTAATCAGTACTGGCTGATGGAAAATTACACATCTCTCTAAACAACAAAGCAATTTTAAAGTCTCATTCTTCATTGACTCCTCTTCATTCTGCTACACTTCATTCATTTCTCACTTTCACAAGATGCTGATGCACCTTCAGCAAAGTCACCTGGGCGGCAGCTAAAGCACCATGTCAGGGATTTCCAACAAATCAAGAGCTAACCAGCCCCAACCAGGTGATGGAGACACCTGGACCACAGCAGTGAAGGACATGGGCTTTTAGACCTACAGGAGCACGTAGCTACAGTAGTAAACTCATCTGACCAGGAACAGTGACTGATGGAAGAGGGGCTGAGGGCTCTCCTGACCTGGCTTCTGCTGCACAGAACCAGCACCACTCTGCTCGCAGCCACAGACACGGTCTCTTTGGATTTACTCCTTTAGATTCCTTTGCTCTCATCGAGCCCTCATTGATTAAATTAAAGTTTAATCAGACCTAAGAAACCAAGATCAAAACTTAGGCAATGCAAGAGTTTTAAATGAGAAAAAAAAAATAGAATACCTGGTTTCAAACAGTACCTTATGCTGTAATTATGCTTGAGGAAAAAGGAAGAAATGGGATTTCAGCACCTTCCTCTGCAGATCAGAGGATGCTTCTTAACTTGCTGGAAATATTTTTTAAAGAGTACAAAGTACTAATGATATACAGAGATCTGTACTGCAACCCACAAACCCAGCTGTCCCAACTGGGCATTTCCCTCAGCAAATAATGCTTTTTATTCTAGCCAAACTAAAACTCAAGAGAATAAAGTTCTTTCAATTTCAGTCCTTGCCTGTACATGTAACTTTTAAAAGCACATCCCATTTCACTCAAATTGGGACTGTACGCGCCTCCTCCGCCAGGAGAGCTGCCTACCATGCCAATGAGCTCTTTTGGAGAGCCAGACGGCTGAGGCCAGGTACCAGACTTTTTGTTAGACATCGGGTCAAGAGAAGAGGAGAGAACAGCCTAAATAAACATCACTGACACACCATAACTGCTCAGCAAATAGATCACAGTTCATCGTTTCTGCTTTCTGCATCATAAGCAGAGATTACAAGCTACAAAGACTGAGAAACTATTATTGTTTTCAATCTTTAAACCACAAGGAAAGGTCACAAAGATAATGGCTGCAAGAAAAGATCACAGGGTCAAAAGAAATTTTTTTTTTTTGCTTGAAATAGGGGGAAAAAAAAGTTGGCAAAGGTATGAGTTAAAGAGTGTACATTTAATTTTGTCCCAAATTCACACAAAATATTACACATATATGAAAGGCATAGTTGTTAAAATCACCTTCCAACCCTTACAGTTCTCACTGCATTTTTAGGAGCAGATGCCGTTGGGGGGGCGGGGGGGGAGTAGCAGGGTTTCCTGTGCTGTGAAAAGCAATACTGTCAGAGGCGTACAGGCAAAGCTCAGTCTCATTTTCTTCACTGTTTTTGGATGTTATCATACATACCTGGCATCAGCCATGCACACGAGGTAAAGCCAATGTACAGGAAAACAAACCATGTCTACAGTGAGAGGATTTCTAACTTGAAAATACCTGATATTCATCAGTGAAACTTGATTGTTAAACAGCTTTTGACTAAATGGAAAGTACGAAAGGAAGCCCCGGATATACTGACAGGCCAAAGCCCAAGGTTACAATAAATGAAAGCTTTTGACAAAAATGAATGTTCAGGTTCCAGGTACTGACTAAAATAAGACATTGTTTTTAGTTTCAACGGTTTTCATTTTCACTTATCCATTTCATGAGATGTAATTTAGTTTCATGACAATCCAATATTCTCCTCAGTAAGTTGGAGAATAAAGGAAATTAGTAGTGGCTGATATTATAAAGACGAAAATCCTATCAAGAGTAGACTTCCTGCATTTTGGCAAAGATATTTTTGCTACTGGGTTACATTTCCAAGTAGTGGCATGATACAGATATACCTAGATAATCTCATAGCTGCTCTCTTTCCCATGAAAGGTTGGAACAGATGATCTTTTGAGGTCTCTTCCAACTCTACAGTTCTTTAGTTTTCAAGTCCACTGTGAATCTGGAGCTAAAGAAGAAGTCACACTCACCAATTAGAACAAGAAGTTTGATCAGTTTGTCCTTACTCATTTTCCACCCAACATCAAAGATAGGAACCACCAGCCAGATGTCACCTAAGTACCACCAAACAGCCGCATAGGAGAACAAAGGAAAGCACACTTGCCTTTGTATTTTTTTGAAAGCTACTAACATTTTGAAACCATAAAAGCAAAAGCTTAAAGCTTACTGAAAGTTTACAGTTCACAGTAATTTGTTGACAGCATTTTTGGCACTGACCACAAGCTGTTTTGCAAAAGGCACCAGGTGGAGCACGACTTGAGGAATACATTAACAACATTGCAGTTGAATGCAACACAGACGGCTATGACAGAGTTTGACACCCAGCTGAGAGCTGGTTGTCCAGGCTCCTTCTGATTTTTAGAGACAGGCGGGCACCTGAAGGGAGGGGAGGCTGGGGAGCGGATATGTTTGATTTTCTTTCTTCCCTGGGCTGGCACCACGTAGGTGGCTGCTGAAGATCAAGCCACAAGCTCACACAGTGACTGCCACCTCCTCACTCGCAGCTCCCAGGGGGATAGGATCAGGTCAGAGCAATACAGAGTCCCCAGGTGAGCAGGGGACACAAAAACATGGCCATGCTGAGAAGGGCCAGCTGCTCTGCGAGGGGCTGGTAACCCCCGCCCCGTACCACCACAGCCCAGCTGCGTCTGTTGGGAAACAAGTTGGTCTTGTGCTTGCAGCACCCACCACATTGCCTGCAAGGCCACCAAGAACTAGGCACATGAACTCCTACCTGCAAGAGGAGGATTTTACATAGGAGTTCCTAACCGACTGGGTTATAGAACCGCTCTCTGTTGTGCCGCTGGCACCACAAAGGGAGTTTTTGTGGAGCTGCTCTGGCAAATTACTCCCCATAGGAAAAGCAAACAACTGCTGCTTTCATTTCAGTCAAAATGCACCTCACCTGCTGCAACTTGAAATATACCAAAACCACTGTTTCAGTCCAAGCTCATCGCATTCTCCACAGCCCCACCAAAGAGCAAACTCAAAACGCCCAGCTGGAGCCGGTTAACCACAGCAAGGTGACAGCACCATTCTTTTGAAACAGCCATTTCTTCTAGTAGCCTGGAAAAAGAAGCCTTTCCCGCATCTTAACATCGTATTTTCCCCCTGAATTACCAAACAAAAACACATTTTCACTCTGCAGAAGTTATTATTAGAAGAAGACTTATCTCGTGAAGCAGGCAGCCAGTCCCAGGGCTGCTCTATGCTACAGGCTCATCTGATTAACATTTTGAGATCCTATATTAAAAAAAGAAAGCACTCAGTATAATGTTCCTAGGTACCTCTCTGTAATTCTAGAGAAAAAGCACTGTAATACCCAAATGCCATTTAATCTAGCACTAAAAACATCAACATGTAATACCCACAACAGCAAGAAGGAAGTTCTGGGGGAGCTCAGCCTCCCCTCATTAAAACCAGCCACTCATTCTTCCCTAGCACATAAACACACAGGCAAAGCTGAAATGCCAGAGAAAAAGCAATAGAAACCTTAACCAGAAGGAAAAAAAAATAAAAATGCATAAAGCACAACACTCACCACGTCTAAGAGACAGCAGGACAGTGCCATCCTCAGGGCACCCACAACTCTTCCATCCCTCCCTCTGCTCCAGGACATCAGCCCAGCCCCACACCCTGATTATACTGTTTCCTTGATGAAAACTGAAAACACCTGGGTTTAATTTTCAAGGAGAGTGTTGCTGCAATCATGGGGCACCTGCTCCAGACCTTGCTGCCGCTGGGCAGCCCGGTCTGAGCACCCCTGGGCTCCCACCATGTGTCCTGCTGCGTGCTATGGGGTGCTCAGCACCCATCGGGACCTCACAGGGGATGTCCAACACATCCTGTCTGCTGGGAAATAGCTCAAAATATTCTACTGGTCTTTAATACACCCACTTTAAAGGTGGTTTTGTTTTATAGGTACTCTTGCTATACATTCCCCTTTTCAGGGTGAAAATCCTTGTCAGTCACCAGGATTCCCAGCAAGAGGGTACGGCCTGATCGATACTCAAAATCACCAACAAAACCAGGCTATAGCAGCGTAACGGTTGGGGAAATAAAGCTATGGGGAAGATAATCCAGACTTACAGTGCCTCCCGTTTGTCAGGAGGGGTTGGCATAAGACTCCCATGTGTATCCCGGCCAGTGGGAAGAAGCCACTGATCTCTTTGCGCCGGGGCTGAGACAACAACCTGTGCTTGCATTTGCTCTCAGGTGCCAGGCACAGGCCCGCGGCTGCTGTCACACCCCCGACACACATTCTTATTTTTTAAGAATAAAAGGCCTACCGATATGAGAAAAGTTTAATGCTCCTTAGCCATCTCCCAAGCCACAGCTAAATCTCTGCTTCTGTTCCTTAAATGTCCCAATTTGCATAAAATTGTCTGCAAACAATTAAAGTTAATTAAGATAATTTATCACTTGAAAGTAAAGCATCTTATCAGCAGGTATCAGCCTGTAAAGCAAACAAAGAATTAGTTCTAGGAAAATAGTTGGGGCCTTATTACCCTGTTAGACATGAAGTGACAAAAAATAATTTCTTTATGATACTTGCTGTTTGGTCTGGGTGCTATGTGTTCCAAAGTAATTAACTGCAATTAGCTAATCATCCTCTATAGTAACTTCATTTCTGACTCTACACTGTAGTATCGGCTCATTTACACTTTGGCAGCCTTCCCGCATATAAACTGTGATAAAAAAGTTTTGATAACAGCCCTAAGTTCTTCCCTGGGAGCAGAAATGGGATATTGGAAAGAGCTCTGATTGCACATACAGTGGTACCTGTTCTGCCCCGGAAGACGGAAAAGAAAAAGGAAAATATTCTGCTCCATACAAGGAGTCGGGCTGGGCCGTGTCCTGCCGTCACAGGGATGCTCCTCTCCCGCGCTGCAGCCCCACCTTTGTGCCAATGTGTTGCCTCTCCTTTTGTTCTGCTGCTTCCAAAGAGTTTCCATTGCATCCCGATACACGGAGTCTTTGCGACATTCATGTGCAAAATGCGTTCCCTCTGTCCGAAGTGACTGTGAAAATAATGCACTTGTGTGAAAAAACAGCCTCGTCATCAATCCCAGTTCCACTCACGGAGACAACACCACGCACAAGCAAACACAATGCAAACAGTCACCCATTTCTCTGGACAGAACAGTGAGAACTTTTAAAATCAAATTACGATCATAATAATAACAGAGACCGTATTTAACTTTGCATTTGTGAGATTAGTCACATACCAGCATTCCCAAGGGCACCAAGCCGTCAGGCTAAACCAACTTAATGCTGCGCAAAAACTGCTAAAAGCAACCAGGAACAGTAATTTTTAAAATTAATTTAAAACAATTCCTGGAAGCGCCATAGGAAAAGGCAGATCATTGAATGGCCACGTTATTAGTCACAGCAGCCGCGCTGCGGTCAGGTGCCGCACACCCCGGTTCAGAACAGCCACGCAACTGACTTCCCTGGAGGGCTCTCCTGGCCCAGGTCCAGCAGACGGCAATAGATCATCCCCTGAAAAAGGCCCGTTCCTCCCCTCCGGCTCTACACCTTATGCATTTCAACGTGGCGCTGAGGGACGTGGTTTCATGGTGGGCTTGACAGTGTGAGGCTAACGCTTGGACTTGATGATCTTAAGCCTCTTTTCCCACCTAGATTCCGTGATTCTGTCATTTCTCCTCCACTGCCTTCTTTCTTCCCTTTGCCTCTCACCCCAGGCTGCAGCATCTCTCCGCAAGGGACGGACAGGCACAGCCTGGACCCTACCCCAGCTCTGCCTACCCTGCCTGCACCTCTGCCTGCTGCCCTGCCCTCAACCCACCTCTCACCAGCTCCTGCCCATCCATGCCCAAAACCAGGAGGATGCTCCCTCTCCTGTTCACCTCCAAACTCTCACGTCCCAGCCATCCTCCTCGCATGCTCTGCTGCTTCAGAGCAGGGACGGACGATGGCATTTCACAGGAGAAAGATGTGCCGGTGAGATATGCGAGGGGGAGATTTCTCGAGCACCAGGTGAGGAGAGGCAGCGAGCCAAAATACGGTCGGGCTGCTGCGAGCCATGTTGCTGCAGTGACACCATGTGTCCCTTGGTCTTCCTGGTGGGATTGAACTGTCCCCGCAGAGTGGCTGGGGGAAAAACAAGAGAAGAAGGATGAGCCGGTCAGAAATACATCCTGGCCCTGAGAACAACGTGCACTGAATTTATGTCACTCCTTCCACATCCACAGCTCCTCCTGGCTGTCTTCTTCCTGCTTTTATTGCTCAGGAGGGAAAGAAACATTCTGAGAGAAAGAAACAGTGCTGAGACTTCTCAACTTGCCACAAGGGTGTAAAGGGTCAAGATTTCCAGTTGCTGGAGCAGCAGTTATTTCAGTGCAGGGACCATCCTGTACTGGTGGGACACCAGCCATCTCCCTGCTGTGCACATCGCTGCTGGGGGGCAGCTGTGCCAGGACACGCTCCGAGTCAGCCCTGTTCCTGTCCCCTGGCAGCTTTGTCATCAGCCGTGCAGATCAAAACCTGCTCCAGAAGCATGGGGAGCCCCACCAGCACCACGTGTGTCCTCTGCAGCCGCCCTCCCACCCCAGCCCCTACCTGCCCCATCCTCCTGGCCAGGATCACCTCCAGAGCACCCATACAAGGGGACCACCAATCCCCCGGGTTAGATCACAGACGGTGAATGCTGAGCCCCCAGGAGAACAACCTCGTTTTCTCCCCGCGGGGCTGTTGGCAGCAGCAGTATGGCCAGGGCTGCAGTAGCTCCTCATGGCACTGCAGGGTTCAACAGTACTTCCCAACCTGTTCACGCAACAGCAAAGCGTTTGATTATCTCATTCGGGTATGGCCCCTCAGGACAAGAAAGACACTGAGGTGCTGGAGCATGCCCAGAGAAGGGCAACGGAGCTGGTGAGGGGTCTGGAGCACAAGTTTTGTGAGAAGCAGCTGAGGGAGCTGGGGGTGTTCAGCCTGGAGGAAAGGAGGCTGAGGGGAGACCTTCTCACTCTCTACAGCTCCCTGAAAGGAGGGGGTAGCCGGGGGCAGTTGTTAGTGATGGTTTTGGCAGTGTTAGGTTGATGGTTGGACAAAATCTGATCAAGCCATTCTCTTTCAGCTGAACACAAATGAATGGTTTTTGCAAAATAATCCTGGAATAGGCTGCCCATGGAGGTGGTGGGGTCACCATTCCTGAATGTGTTTAAGAGTCATTTAGATGTGGTGTTAGGGGATATGGTGTAGGGCAGAACTTTGTAGAGTGGAGTCGATGGTTGGACTCGATGATCCCAAGGGTCTTTTCCAACCTAAATGATTCTATGATTCTCTGAAAGCTAGGAATGACCCTCTCATTGCGCCCAGCCATCTAAAGAAGGAGTGGTTTAATTAAGCATTGCCCTAATGATGGAGGGTCACTACATTGCCACGGCAACTGGACTCCCCTCGCCACCCGGACCAGCCCTGGGAAGCTGAGCTGCGGATTAGAGCCGCGTGACACCAGGGGAAGGGGCTTTCCAGGCAGCAAAGCAAGGTCCTGATGGCAACTCACAGGTACAGATAAAAGGATATGAACATGTGTCACTGAAATACCTACAGCTTCTTGGAGACAAAGTGCAGTATCACAGTGCCGAGAGACAGATGTGGTTGCAGCTCTGATCCATCTTTGCAATATTAGCTTGGGAAAACAGACAAATTTCCAGAATCCAGTAATTAGGCGTGACTCAGTCTTTCAGTGGTCACCTAGAGACAACCAGACCAAGTCTGGGAGTAACTGGCCATTGGCTTCCACTCCGAGAGGTGCTTCTCCAGCCCCTGGCACGGCAGGCACGAGCCCAGGGCTGCACACACTAACAGCAAAGGGCTTTCTGCTGCTTTCAGAGGAATACAGAGATACTCAGACTTGTGAGTGGCTTTCAGCAAAGACCCTTCAGATTGTAAACGGGTAAAAAAAAAATCTTTGTACTTTTCCTTCCAAAAAAGCCCTTCCTCACACTATTTAGCTTCCTGGCTTATCTGTCTTTCCCAGTTCCCGGCAGTTTAACACAGGTTACTAATCCAACTTACCTTCAAGTCTTTGCTGTGGCTTATGGTTTCCCATCCAGCTGTTTTGAATCACAATTGTGAAATGCACACACCACCCCCATTTCCCATTTAATTTAAAAGCAGACAACATTAAAGCTGCAGATTTTATTTTTAAAGACAGCTTGCAGTTCAATCTGTTGAGAAACACGGTTGTTTTGTTTAGTTTTTAACTGGGGTCACCACCTTTTCTGCTGTTGTTCCAAGGTTGACAGTGATTTAAACTTGGTGTATTTTTACAACCTGCACCTAATCCAGGGTATAAATCATTCTGAAGGACATTTATTTCTGCCTGTCATTTCAGAGGAAGATGCTATTAAAGCTGCGCTCAGTACAATGTGCAATTCAAAAATTTGTTGCTGATGACTTCAACATGCATTACATTTTCATTAGCTACAGAGAGAGGCAGAGGCAGGGAGGAACGCCAGCTGATTCATCCGAGTAAATGATAATTGCTTTCCCCTCATTTAAGAGCATGTCACTGGTTTTTCTTCATTAATAAAACGACATCTGCATTTTATCTGCACCCCATTTTTTTTAATAGAGACCGAGTAGATTGGGCTTATTGGACATGTATGTAGGAAACGCAGAGATACCGCTCTGCTTTCCATGATCAACTTCGTCTGCAGGACAGATATTTTGGAGATGGTCTAACCAGGCTTAGGCAAGAGTGAGAAAGGTTTGAGCCACACCTCATCATCTCCCATCTGTGCCAAAAGCGAAGAGCACAACGTGTCTAACAGCCATGCATGGCACACAGCATTGCTGGTGGACGCGTGTCCCCATATAGCAACCTGGCCATGTCTATCCCCAAACATGAGCTGCCTGTCTGTTTTTAAATGTGTCTTGAGAAACCCTGAGGCTACTCTTCTTAGAGTTATAGAATCATTTTGGCTGGAAGAGACGGTTAAGATCATCAAGTCCAACCGTTCCCTTAGCACTGACAAGTTACCACTAAACCATGTCCCTCAGCACCGCATCTACATATCTTTTAAATACCTCCAAGGATGGCGACTCAACCAGTTCTTCTCCAAAGGAAATTCCACCAGCCATGGGCTGGAGACACGGTGGTGGGAGCCAGCACCCCCCAAAACCCACCCAAGCTGTTGGCTTTTAGGGAGTGCACAGAGAGAAAGAAAGCATTGCCTTCTGCAAGGAACGGAAATGTGTAGCTGTTGGAGATTATGGTTGCAGTATTTTCCGATCTGGTTAATTAAAGAGCCTGTTACGGCACTTGCTGTGAAGCATTGAGCGCTGAGGACGAGCGGTGAAGGGGTGGAAGGGGCTCAAAGGTCTCCCCGGAGCCTTCTCTTCTCCAGGCTGAACCCCCCCCAGCTCTCTCAGCCTGTCCTCCCAGCAGAGGGGCTCCAGCCCTCCCAGCATCTCCGGGGCCTCCTCTGGCCCCGCTCCAACAGCTCCGTGTCCTTCTGCTGTTGGTGCCCCAGCGCTGGAGGCAGCACTGCAGGGGGTCTCCCCAGAGCGGAGCAGAGGACACCTTAACAGTACCTTATCAGCCTTTAGCACAAGCACTTGTGGCATAATCACCAGCGGTGGTGTTATCAGGACGGGTAGCTGACCAGAAGGCTTTAATCCACATTTCTATCCCACCGGAGGATGCTGCAGCACAGTGCTCCAGGGGCTCTGGCCCATGGGCAGGAGGAGGCTGGCAGGGCCCCTCCATCACCTCACCTCAAACAGGATTTGTAATCCCACCCCAGAGGTCTGGAGCGAATCGATGGAATGTGAATCTTCCAATCCTTGAGACATCTTTGACAGGAACAGTAAGGCCATGGCAGATTGGAAAGTGTATTGCTACCAGAGCATCACCGACACACAGCAGGTACCAGTTTAACCCGGCTGCCAGTCTTGTCATCACCTTGCATGTCTTAGTGGGGCTTTGCAGTGGAGACATTCTCCGGGGAGTAATAACAGTAATAATAGTAATAGTTAAAGAAAGCAAAAACCAATAATTTTAGTTCATTTCCCGGCTGCTGTTGAGTTTTCCAGATGTTGTGCAGCCCATGCTTTGCAGACCCATCATATACACACCAAGTCCTAATGTGGTGCCCAGCAGATACCTCTTGACATGCCTGAATCATAGAATCGTTTAGGTTGGAAAAGACCCTTGGGATCATCGAGTCCAACCATCGACTCCACTCTACAAAGTTCTCCCTTACGCCATATCCCTTAACACCACACCTAAACGAGTCTTAAACACATTCAGGGATGGCAACTCCACCACCTCCCTGGGCAGCCTATTCCAGTGTCTGACCACTCTTTCTGTGAAGAATTTTTTCCTAATGTCCAGCCTAAACCTACCCTGCTGCAGCTTGAACCCATTCCCTCTTGTTCTATCACTAATTAACTGTGAGAAGAGACCAGCACCAACCTCTCTACAATGTCCTTTCAAGTAGTTGTAGAGAGTGATGAGGTCTCCCCTCAGCCTCCTCTTCCTGAAACTAAACAATCTCAGCTCCTTCAATCGCTCCTCATAAGATTTATTCTCCAGGCCCTTCACCAGCTTCATTGCCCTCCTCTGCACTCGCTCCAGCACCTCGATATCTCTGTCATATTGAGGTGCCCAGAACTGGACACAACCAGTGCAGTTAAATGCTGATGGGAGGATTACTTATATTATTTTTAAGACCCCAAAGCAAAAGTTACAGGTACAAATCCCATTAATAACCAATTTGAAACTATAGCCTGCAAAGCCCATTAAATCCAGAAAGATATATTTAAGGCAAAAACTAAAACTATTTGAACTTTGCGGTGTCTGAGAGGCCAATTTAATTGAACAGCAAACAGAGCATTTCTAATCCAGCCCAGATGAGAAAAGAGAGAGCAAAAAGGACACGCATTTAAAAGAGAAGGAAAATAAATAGCAGAAAGGTGCAGAGAGTTATGGACCCAAGAGAGTGGTGCTGCATGGGGTTTGCAGAAGAGACTCCGGCACAAGACCAGTGTCAGATCACTGACATTTCAGCAGACTTCAGAGGGGGCTTTGAAATGGTCGACTGGACTTTCAAAGGTCTTGGTGGGTTCATGGCCTGGAAAGCAGCCTTCCTACACAGACAGGGCAGTGCACACCCACACACTGTCCCCACCAACTGATCAAAAACCAACCTGGCCACCAAAGAGCCCCAACCAAGCCCCGACCTGTGGCAGAAGCAGATGACGTGCACCAACTGGCCCCAGCACTGTGGCCATGGTGGGGCATCATTCCGGTGCCCAGAGGGGTGTTAGATGCCCCATCCCTGGAAACATCCAATGCCAGGCTGGACGGGGCTTTGAGCAACCTGATCTAGTCGAAGATGTCCCTGATCAGGGAAGTGGGGCTGGACTAGGTGACCTTTAAAGGTCCCTTCCAACCCAAACCATTCCATGACCCTATGATTCTGTGATTCCCTCCTAACCTCCCTGTGGGGCAGCTCCTTGGCACAGCTTGGCTCCCACGCAGCCTGGGGGTGACCCCGAGCTTGGACATGGCCCTGGGAGCACAGGCACTGGCTGCCTCCTACATACAGCAGCCCTCGGTGCTCTGGGGAACCACAGGCTCCCTTCCATGGAGAAGCCACCACAAAATAAATGTCCAGGCCTCCAGGGGGCTGGGGACTAGATGTGTTACAAGGATTAATTTCAGTAAAAGCCCTGTTCACTTCTCAGCCACTGTCTCCCACCACCAAAGAGATTTTTGGCTTTTCTTTTTTATTGAAAAATCTTTGGTTATCCCTATTGTCTGTGATAGGTTTTGAAAGAGATCACTAAAAATCCAGAACCAACTGTTGCCAAATCCACAGTTATTCTCCCTTCATTGTTTTTCTCTTGGCCATTTCAAAGGATGTAATTTTTTGTAAAAAAAAAAAAGACGATTCTTTTTCCTGCTTGCAATTCTGCAAATACTGAGTGGTGCCACTTAATAAAATCACGGCGGGTTAAAACCTGAATGAGAGGAGAAACGGAGCATGATAACTGTTCCCTCCGCAAAGGAAGAGTGCGTACATTCAGGCAGGGCTGCAGAGCACGGATGAATAACAACACTTTGACTCTGATGCGTATCTGTTACACGCCGGCTCAGAATTGTTATGTTTTATAAGCAGAATGCATTAGCTCCTCAGCACTAATGCTATAATGAATACATCCATGCTGATAATGTATATATGAATCCAGAAGTTGCCTCTTCAGATAGGTAGTGTCATCAAAACAGCACTTCATGGAAAATTCCTAATATCCTCCTTGATTGTAACACGCCGCTGACTAAATGAGGCAAGAAGAGAGCTCGTGCCAGTGCTCCTGCCTGAAGCGCAGTCTCTCCCCAGCGAGTCCTGGCTGCATGCAGGTGAGTCTGAGATGAAGGAGATCAGCCTTCCCTGCTTCAGTTATTCACACCGGCATCCCAAAGCATTTTGGGATCAGGGATGCACTTGCAGCAAGACTCCATTCTCGCTGTGCCCCAGTCGATGCAACTGGGAAAGGCTGAGCCATGGAATAGCACCGCGCCTTGCATGAAACTTGGGATCCCCCGGCACACAGCGAGAGCAGGGCTCCCCAAAACACTGCTTTGGGCAGTTTCCTTCAGAAAACACCTGTGATGGTGCTGTGACCCACGGCCAGCGCCCTCCCCAGCATCACACCTTCCATCCCTGAAGGAGCCCGAGGGTGGGAGGAGGCACAGGCTGAGGCTGGGGGCTTCCTTGGGGGATCCCCAGCAAGGCCTCCATCCTGGCAGCCAGGAGCGAACCATCCCCCACAAACCCCAGTATTTGGAAACAAACCCCAATTCAGGTCATTTACTAAAGTCTTCTAGAAGTGGATGGATATGTCCGAGCCCTGTCAGCTCTCTTTCCAAATCCGTGTCTGCTGCCTGCAGACACTCCTCTGCAAAGGAGCTGTGCCGGTGCCACCCCTGTCCCCCAGAGGCCTGGGACCTCGGTGACCAGGGCATGGCACCGACCAGCACCGTCCCCTGCGGCCGCTGCTGGGCTCCTCCAGCGAACAGATCCTGGACTTCACCAAATGGAGTGTCCCAAGGAACAGCCTTTTCTGCTAGAATAGCAAGATAAAAACAAACAAATAGGCAAGGCAATGCCCAAGCACTAATTAAGAAGTGGGTTTGTGCTGTCGTGCCAGTGATTCAGTGAGAAGATGGATAATGTGCTTCCACCACAGCACTGTGTAAATTTGGCATCTTCCCGGCCCGACATCAGAATTATACTAGTAAAACCCTTGATTTCCCTTCTTTCAGGTGATATGGCTGAGCTGAATTTATTCATGTTATTTATTTATATTTTCCAGGTGAGAGGAAGAAAAGCGGGAAAACTCTTCTCAAACTCCCCCGCTCAGCGGCAGGAGCTCATGCACATGCGGCTTGGCGACGGTGGGAGATGTTCCGTGGCAGCAGCGCCGTGTGTTGCATGCACCATGGCTTCTCGGGAGCCACCGTGAGAGCCCGCCTCCACTGCCAGCCCGCTTTTAGAAACCTGCCTTTGGTATGAAATTGCTGGGCTCCATAGAAATCCCCCTGTACCATAAATTTCCTCTTTCACTGGAAAACTGTGGCTCTGAAATGCAAACTCCGAGGTCCTGGGAGAGCAGACCCAAAAAGCCCACCCCGTGTCTAGCCCTGGCGTGAGCAGCTTCGCTGCAGAGCACGAGCCCTGCCATTGCGATTCGCAGTGAAAAAAATATAACTTTGCCATTCAGCGGCTCGACGGCATGCGCTCGGCTTCACGCATTACCATAGCCCAGCATCGCTGATGAGTTCTTTATGCATTCCATTTACAAAACATAATTATTTCAAGAGCTGATAGTGAAGTTATCCATCAAACCATTAATGCTGCTCCACTCCCTAATGAATGCTTGAAATCCACATGCTCCACTCCGTATGTAATTTTAAGTAAGGACTATACTGAACTTTCACAGTATTAAATGCACTATGGAGACAGCTATGGTAAATGATCCTCTGGATAGTCCTGGAAGTACTTCCTAGATATTCCCCATTGTAAACTTTTTCTGAAACATTGAAGACTTTGGGGAAAATCATTAAAAAACACATTTCATTCACGATTTCCAAAGTGGATGTATTTCCAATTCCCCAAACAAGAAAAAGGCTCTTGGGTCTACTGAATAATGACAGATGATGTGCTCTACACAGTATTTATAATTAAATGCAAATGTCAGTGCATAAGAGAAAATAAAAATGGACAAAGGAGATGAGAATTTCTTAGCGTGTGACCGCACTGCATCGCTGCACCCGAGAGCACGTTAGATGGAAAGATTTGGGGTGAGAGAGACACAGATCTGCTAACGTTCCGGAAAGCCATTCTGGGTGCAAAGTAGAAATAATATGTACATGTTGTACATATACAAAAGAGAGAGGGAATGTCACTATTATAATCATTTGTTTCAATAACACTAATTACTTTGCTGCAATTAAACATACACCTGAAATGCTGCACCGTGGCAGACTTGCCAAGGATTAAACATCATTAAAGCTAAAATAAAGCCTTTAAAAGATGCACAAACAAGGTGATAAGCAGCTGCCCTGTCCCCTCCGGTGGGAGACTGCATCCCGCCAGCAGCAGGAGTGAGGTGGGACAAAGACAGGGCCGGGAGGAGAGCGGGTGGTCCAGGGCTGGGCGCGATGCAGCATCGCACCCCGTCGGCCGCAGGGTGACAGCAGACCTGAGAGATGGCAGAAGAGGGTTTCTGGAGAAGTAACTTAGAAACTGGTATCTTTGTCATAGTTCCCGTTCCTCCATCTGGCAAATCGCCACTTATGTTTGAAGGACTCGGAGACAACCAGTGCAGTGCCAATCCGTCAGCAGCAAGTGCCCAATCCGCATGGATGGGAGAGGACAGGCGCCTGTCAGCCGACATGAAACATGAGGGATGGCAATCAAACAGGAGCAGGCTTGCATTTCCTCTCAATGTGTTTTGTCCCTGCCCCGCACAGACGGGAAGCCAGGGGCAGGCGGGGACCAGCCAACCCCATGGGGGCAAAGCGCATCACTGAGCGTGGGGGACACAAGGTCACTGGGAACCAGAGCTGAGACCAAATTGCTGCAATGGGAAAGGCAGGAGGAAAGTGCCGATTCTGAGAAATACAGGAAAGCCTTTCAGACATCATCTCTGAAAAACAGAGATGCCTCTGTTTCAGTTTCCATCGTCTGGAAGCACGAGAAGGACACGGAGCTGTTGGAGCAGGGCCAGAGGAGGCCCCAGAGATGCTGGGAGGGCTGGAGCCCCTCTGCTGGGAGGACAGGCTGAGAGAGCCGGGGGGGTTCAGCCTGGAGAAGGCTCCGTGGAGACCTTCCAGCCCCTTCCAGTCCCTAAAGGGGCTCCAGGAAAGCTGGGGAGGGACTCTGGAGCAGGGAGGGGAGCCATGGGACGAGGGGGAATAGTTTTAAACTGAAAGAGGGGAGATTTAGGTTAGATATTAGGAAGAAATTCTTGGCTGTGAGGGTGGTGAGGTGCTGGCCCAGGTTGCCCAGAGAAGCTGTGGCTGCCCCATCCCTGGAGGGGTTCAAGGCGAAGCTGGACGGGGCTTGGAGCAACCTGGGCTGGTGGGAGGTGTCCCTGCCCAGGGCAGGGGGTGGCACTGGGTGGTCTTTAAGGTCCCTTCCAACCCCAACTATTCTATGAATCTATAAAGCACAACCACCACCCTCATCTCATCCCTCTCCTGCCCCACAGACACCACGGCTTCTCCCCGCCAGCAGAAGCCTGAAGACAGAGGACGCGCACACAAAGCATCCCCGGCCTTACAAAAAAGGAGGGGGACATGAGATTAATGACTCCTGGTTAATGTCAGCTGAACGACTTACACTCAGAGCAGAGGGCTATAAATTAGAGGAGTTATGTACCAAATGTCAACACAGTATAAAGGAAATCAAATAATTAGCAGCAAGAATCTGACCTAAAACATGAGTATCAATTTTAGTCTACAAGTCTCATTTTGCTCATTTAACTGAACAATGCAATTAATAACTTTTACAAGAGGACATGATTCGGGGGGGCGACAGCAGGTAGTTCCCCCACACCCCTACAACTGCTCTGTGCTGTGCTGCAGGTCAGCACCACAGGGGCTGAACATTTACTAACTAAACCCCATACATTTACCCAGACTCAAAGAAAAAAAGATCCAAATGGCTGGGAGGGAATGGGATTTCAGATGAAAACTCCAGCTGCAAAGAACCGGAGCCGGAGAGGGAGGAGAGATGAAAGCTTCTATTCAACCCCGTGCTCTCCACAAGGAATTCACTACAATTTATCAAAGCAGCCATGGATATTTTCAGTGCAGCCCATTTAAAACCAAACTACCTCAAAGCTTGTACGTGAACCTCTNACAACAAAATAAAGAAAGTCTTCTTTATGGAAAATTGGTGATACACTTTCAAGCATCCCTGTGTATTTCTCACTATGCTGGAAAACATAAAAAGGGGACACTTAGAGACAAGGCTTTAGTACAATTCAGAAGCGATGTAGTATTTGTTTTTTTTCTCATTCTTCTCTTTCCCGTCTCCTCTCCTGTGGCTGTAACAGATGCAGAGGGTCCATCCGACACAGACAGCACCAGATGGCATTATCTTATTGCAAAACTGTTTTCTTTTCTAGAAAGACTTCGTTGATGTCCCTCACAACTTCACTCAAGTTCACTTCATTAAATCAGCTCTGTGTATTAAAATCTGGTCTCTGGACATAACAGCCCACCACAAGGAACTCTCAGATTCAGAGACTTCGTTTGAACGCATCAACAGAGTCATGGGGCTAGATCTGCACCACAAGCTTGAGCGGCGTTAAGCAGCACTACGGTTGCTGCCAATCTGTCTCAGGTTCTACAGAAAACATCTTTTCCTTGGCCAGACGGAGCTTCTCGATCACCCAAAGAGGGGAAAAAAGTGCATTTGCCCACTGCCGTTTCCTGGGCAGCATCCCCTGGTTTGTTTAAAGGTTCAACACTGAGCCAGGGAAGGTCTCCACCAGCTGAGTGGGGCTGTCACCCTCAATACAGACATATTTATGAGAAGATCGGGGTCTGCACATCTTCAAATAATACGAACAACAAACTTCGAACACGTGATACTCAAATGAAAAGAGCAAATCAGCTGAGAGTGTCCGAGACGAACCAGTGAGAAGGTACCTGAGCCCAGGAGATGGTCCTGACGTGGCATGCGCTGGCAACACAGGGATGCGCTACCGCGGGAGAGTTTTGCAGGTGAGGTTTCAGCTTCAGAAGATATTTTGGGCCTGCAGATGTAACAGAAGAACACAGTAAGGATACCAACAACAAGAAAAGAAATGAATGGTCATATTGAACTGAAATGGAAATACCAAAAGAGACTGGTGAAGAGATGTATAGCATTGAGGTGAAAAATTACAAGAAAAATGATCTGAAGTTTTGGCCACAAAAAGCTGTCCATTAACTCTTTTTTCACCATATTTAATCTCAGATAAATTTAATTTAGAAGAGGTTGCATTATAACTGAGGTGAGGAAAGGGTACACTGCAATTTCTCATCCGCAAATGTCTCCCCCCAGTATCTTCTTGGGACCTTTCCACCAGGTGGGGCAAGAACTAGCTGAGGGTTTCCTCACTGTGGCTTGTAAAGGACTCAATCCAAACTCTGATTCGGGTTCTCAAGGAGTCAAGTTTCCTCTTATTCTGTGCTTAAGTGTGTAATGCAAACAAGCACGCCAACTACTGCAAGTGTCATCATCCTCTTACGGACCACATGAGTTTATGAAAGACGGGCAATCAAGGAAAATTAAATAAAAAAATGCAGATAAGACTTTTTGCTTATGAAACTCCTCAGCTGCAGATCTCCGTCAGCAAGCCACATTAGTGGAAATATCACTCTAGACTTGTCTGTGTCTCTTCATCACTAAGTCACTGTGGGAATGAGGGTACCGGCAGAGACGGAGTTGGGATCTGATGCAAACACAAGCGATCTCAGGCTCTGATAACCGCCACGCACACAGTTCTAGCAGGTACGCTACTGAATCATTGCCAAGCGACCATTCTGTAGCTATTCATTTCTAAATAGGCCTTAAAAATCCAGTGTAATTTGCTCTCCAGCAATATCCAAACTGTATGTTTGACTTGAGAAGAGAACCCCCCGTGACTCGAGAGCGCAGCACTGCAGCCAGCCCAAAGCAATTATCAGCTTCCCAAAATAGAAGCCAGAAAGGATTGTGCCAGCTGAGATACCAGAAACTCTGAGCTGAGTCCTACCAGCTCCAAATTACTCACATAGCATGTTGCAAACACTTTGAAGCCAAATGGAAGATTCCCTCTGGCTTATAAAAATTCACTGAAATATACCCCTTGTTAATTTGTCGGCAAAACAGTGCAAACTTGACAAGTACCACGGGGCAAAAGTCAACCATTGCATACCATGTGATTTTTGTTAAGATATTAAGTTTGCAAGAGAACAGCCTTTCTCATAACCTTAGAGATGAAAAAGATGGTGAATATTTTGCTATAATTGGTCTTATTCCTATTTGTACTGCATCTATGAATAATATTAATTCACGCACAATTTAAGCCATATGGTGGAAAGAAAATTAAAAAGTTACAAAAAGAAAATTAGCTGTTGATATGTTTTGCGTGTCTGGGAAATTTCCTTGTTAGGTTTCAAGTTATAAATCTTTTTTAGCTTTAAATAAAAGCAAATACAATTTTTTTTTTTTTTTTTAAGAGGGAAAACAAATTCTTCATTGTCTCCGCAGAAGAATAGCTGCTAATATCACTACCAAGTTCAACTGGAGAGAGCGATGTGCTTGCCAAGATGCACCAATTCAGCCCTTCACAGATCTGGTCTGTCCACCCAGCTCCAGCAGGGTCACCCAGAGCCAGTTGTTCAAAATCGTGTCTAGTTGGGTTTTAAGCATCTCCAAGGATGGAGATGCCACAACCTCTCTGGGCAACCTGCACCAGTGTTCAACACAGGAAAAAAGTGTTTTCTTGCGTTCAGATGGAATGTCATGTTTTTTAGTACATGCCCATTGCCTCTTGCCCTGTCAGTGGGCATCACAGAGGGAAGCCTGTCTCCATCTTCACCATTCCCTACCACCAGGTGTTTATCCACGGGGATAAGACCTCCTTGGCCCTCCTCCAGGCGGAGCAGTCTCAGCTCTTGCAACCTCTCCCTGGAAGCAAGATGCTCCAGTCCACAATACTTATGACTCTTCCAACAACAACAACAAAAAAAAACCCAACAAACTGTCCAAAAAAATTATACTTATGGGCAAAGTAGGTATTTATAATTAATATATTTCAAAATCATTCTCTCATCTCTCAGCAAAGATCTTTCAAAGAAAGACAACATCTGAATATAGTCCTGAGCATTCTGTGCACCCATAGCCTGACTACTTCTTGACTGTATCTCTAGCAAGGGGTCCCCGCAGGGGTTATATGTGGTTATACACACTCCCCTGGTATCTGCCTGGAGGTTTTATTGTCCCTTTGCAGCAGAAGTACAACAGCCCATTTAAAGGATACAGGAAAATGTCAGCAGAAGTTCAGCTGCTGTTGGGGGACCCGGAGCACATCAGACGGTTAAACCTCACGGTAAATGCCCAGGAAGGTTACAAACGGAGTTTAACTATATTCTGCTAAACTTCTCAAGAGAGGAGTCACCCCATCAGTCTAGACGAACATCAACAGAAATCTTGGCTGGGTTTGCCTGCTTCCTACATCTACTTAAGGGAAATTTCCTCTTGCTGTTATCATCTACGTGAATTGTACTCACAAGGGCATTTTGGAAAATAGACCCAGCCACGTTTAGAGAACTCAATTCTCTTTGTGTTCCTTTAAGCTGAATTAAATGAGACTAATGTGGTTTAAAAGTTCTTGAGCAATACAATTAATGCCATTACAACTCAATAGTTTGCAATATTGTCCTCACAACTGAAATGGAGTTGGTTTTCCCAGGACTAATGGGAATTCCTGCATTTCTAACGGGAGACATTTAGCAGAGACATATGCTTTCTAGAGGTTCTCTCTCACTTGTAAATATTGTAAGGTACTTATTCCATGGGTACAATGCAGTTTTCACCATAGCACAGCTGGGTTTTCTGGTATTTACCCAGCAATGCTTCCCATGGACTCATTTGTGACTTTGCCAAGCCTTCTCTCTGCCTGCTGCTTAAAAGCTCTAGGAGGTTTAATAATAGATAACAACTCATGTAGCATTAGCGTGATTAAATGCTCAAGCAAAAGATTACCCAAGTTAAAATGACCAGATATCTAAATTCAGTGGGGACAATTCTAATTTTTTTAGCTCATCAGACTGACTTTTCCAAGTAGGCACTTTGTCTCACTTTTACCCTAGGGCTTGTCTTTGTCTTAGCAGCCGTTCTGTTTTTCTAATCACCCTGCCATCAAACATAACACGCTCCTCAGTTCCAGCTGTATTCCGGCTTCCTCACCTTAGCAGTGGTTATTGTACAGAACGGTGCAGAAGTCTCAGGTGAGACCCGAGCACCTGCTCCTGCTGACTTCTCGCACATCCCTGTGCTGTCACAGTGCTGGTCTGATTTGCCGCTTCCTCACCTAACACAAACAGAGGTTTTTTCCCCAAGGCATGATGCAGCAGGGTGCAGGAATCATCAGCACAGTTCCTGTGTCCCTCTTGCTGGGACATACAGGAACACAGCATCTTCAGCCAGGTTGCTTCTGTTCCACAGGTGTTGGATGCTGCTAGATGCCAGACATTGCATGGTCCTCAACAACTGCTGTATCTATACATACAGCTGCATGCATAATGGTGGCACTCATCTATGGGTCTATGCACAGACAGCCACATCCAGCTGGTCACCTGAGGCCCCTTAAAGGCACAAAATTCAGATGACCCATATGAGAGTCACTGCAGGAGGAGGAGAACTGCGTCCCTAAAACACCCACTCCTCTCCAGTGATTAGGAAGGACCGTGGGGTCCTATGGGATAAAGTCTCTTTATGGCCAGGAGAAATATAGCTGATGGTGACACTGAGCCCCAGGGTGTGATGAACGTCATCCTCAAGCAGGCATCTCCACCTGCTCAGACGAACCGTGCTCGAAAGACACCTGCTTCCTTCCCAGGGAAGGGGGCTGAGTGTGTCCAGCTCGGCTGCGGTTGGGCTACTGAAGCTCAGGAGAGCAGCCCCTGCACAGCCAGCCCAGCTGCAGCTGCGGTGCTGGTGGTTTCCACCATGATCATCCATCCTTGCTCCACACCATGAGCTGCCTGATGCCTACCGGGCACTTTATCTTCAGCAGTATCTTCCAACCTCATCCTCAGTTTTTTGCAATGACAGTGGTTTCACTGAGTTACTTTGTTGTAAATGAAGGCAGAACCATGATTGCAGTGGAGTACTCCATTGAAAGTGCTCAGGTGGGGACTCTGGATGGGTCCCACCAGAAGAAATGTCGCCTCAAGGGAATGGGATTCACAGGCAAGCGGGGGCAAGGGCAGCTGCACACGAATGGGGTCATAATCTTGCAAGTCCCTCACTCTGGGTGTCATTACTGAACATGTTGCAGCAAGGGTGAGCAGAGATGATGAACAGGAAAGGAGCTGACCTCTCCTCGGAGGCTCAGGATCCAGAAAATCAGGGAACTCATTACCCCTTCCCTGAACACAGACATGTCTCCTTTTAATCCTGTACCTTGGTACAAAAACAGAGGACCTTTTAGTATAACGAAATGTCAGTAGATTCAGGATATGTAACGGGAAAAGTCGTTTCACGCACCACATGAAATTGCTGCCACCCCTGGTCATTGCAGTGTAGCTGCTCTTTTGTTTTCTTGTTTTAAGGGACAGGTAATTTCCATCCCACTCATATATAATTTCCAGTTCCCCGACCACCACCGGTCATGTTTCAGGGCAACACTGATCACCAGCCGCCACGAAGAGAGACTTTCCCCGTAAAACATGTAATTCTGGTCCTGGTGGCTGCAAGGGGGTCTCTGGCAGAACTCACAGGCTCTTGACGAAGGGGGTGTTGAACAAAACAATAGGAAGCCAAAATCACAACGCTAAATCCCTGGAAATTATCATGGTTATAAAGTAACTGTGAGACTGTATTTGCTAGGAGCTTTCTTAATACAAATAAACCTTTCAAGGCAACGAGGGCTAATCAGATACTACTCTTAACAGGTGACTTGCAGAGCAGCCTAAACACGCATGATCTTGAGTTTTGCATAAAAGACACAAGAAAAATCTGTGGCTTTGCACTGCGTCGGAATGAACCAAGGGAGCGCTCAGAAGTTGAGGGTGGCTTTTGCTTTGCATTTTTTGATTCATTAAAAGCACCAGCTGCAAATCTTGGGACTCAGTGCAAGCCCACGGGGAGAAATTCTGCAAGACTACAGTGTGCTACACGCTTTGGCTATATCCTTTCAATTCAGAACCACTGTGCCCGCTGCTGAAATCCCGGTGAAAAGGTCAGCAAAAGTAGCCCTTCTCCCTGGAAAATGGGACTGAGAGCAGGAATGTAATAATGAGCTGCAGGGCATTTTTCTCATCAGCAGTGACATGGACCAGAAGGAAATCTTATATAAAGTATTAGAAAGTTATTAAACACATAACGTCACTGACCAGTTTTGGGGTGATTTTTCCAATGGCTCGCAGTGTACATTGCTGATTTTCCTGCTCTGAACACACTGGGCACATGCTTCAATGGAAGCAGAGCGCTACCAACCACCATTTTTACATTTGAAATACAATGTGCTTCAACACCTTTACAAACCTGACTACTGTAGTCCCTGCAGGCATTGTCTACACGAGGAAAACTGAAGAACGCCAAAACGTACGTGCAAGAACTGGTCCACGTGTGCCGGGGTGGGCACTGCCGGGTCAGCGTGACGGCAATTTCTGTACGGGCATGAACAAGCTCTTCGTGAACAAATCAGATAAAGCACATCCTGGGCTGCTTTCTCACAACCTGCTAGTTTCGCACTGGCACAGCGTGAGCTGACTACTTTCATCTCAACGTGTTGGAAACCAAAGCCAAAAATCACAAACGTACTGAGGTTCTCAAAGCCCCTTTAGGAGCTCACCTTTCCAACGCCTTCACCTGCAACTGAGCTGTTTCTCGATGGGGTTTTTTCAGCCGGTATAGAATCATAGAATGGTCTGTGTTGGAAGGGACCTAGGACTAGACTTAGAAATGGAGTATCTTATTTTGGAGTCTCTGTATCATTACTCCAGTGAGAGATTCTGTGTCTTTTTGCCACACCTCCTATAAAGGATGGGGAATCAGCAAGCCTTTTTTATTAATTTCAAAAAAATCACCACACCGAGATACTAGCGAAGCAATTCCCTGCATTTCTGCTGCAACGCCAGGGTCTATATGAAGCTGTTGGTCTCTGTGTTTCAAATATTCGTAGTTAAATATGGACCCAAAAGGTAAATGCTCGTCCTATGAGCCTAATGATTCTCCTGGAGAGGTGAAGACTTCCTTAAAGAGCTTCTGCATGGAGCTGTCGACACAGGATAACTGCATTTCACTGACTGCAATTAGGATGGAAGTAGAAAAAAGTGTCAAGAAAAGTAACGAATAGGGCAATTTATTTCTCCTTTTTCTATCCCCACCTTCCATGCCCCTCTTTAGGCTCACATTTCTTCACAAGCAATCCATTCTTGTGATATGTCATTTTAACAACTGCTCACACTTTTAAAGAACATTTTCAGCAAAAAGAAACTCATGAAAATATGCTGCTTTTTTAAAAAAAGTTGCAGAGGAAAATGGAAAATATTTTACTTTTCTCATGAACTTTTAACTGATTTTTTTCTCTGTTTTTTTGGGGGGGTTTGGTTTTTTTTTTAATGTTTCATGGGCTGTGAGAGTTGTTTTCCCTTTATCAGTGACAGAATCATTCCCTGCCAACCAAATAAGCTCTTTGCTATTAGATAAATCATTAAGGATTCAGACAATTCATGACTTGCAGGCTTTCTTCAGAGGGAGCTGAATTTGGTCGCCCATTCATTCATGTCACTGGGATGCAGAATTTGACACGGGCAAATGAAGCTTTGAGGCCTAAGGAGGAGAATTCTGTTGTCTATCATTAACTGTGCATTAAAGTTTAAGCGACCACCATCAGATTGCTCGATTTGTTGGAGAAACACGTACATATTTTTCAGACTTTGCAGTTGAATAACACAAGGGCACTCGTCCCACAGCACACTACAGGAGACTGAAGAAACGTACACTCAATGCTTGGAGATGAGAACTTTCAGATATTGAAGTTCTCCATCAACTTAATATCTCAATGGGCTTTATCAAGTATTCAGCTGAAAGTCACATATTGGGAAAAAGGAACGTTATCATACCAAACTTAAGTATGCAATACCACACCATCAGCTTGAAACATTACTGATTACTTAATTTTTTGCTCAGTAAAACTACATAAAGCTGCACCACGGTAGGTCAGATGATTCAAATTAGATGTTAAAAAATGCTGTTCTCTTAGGCAATTGAAGGCAGTGGAGCGTAAAACAAGATCGTATTTGTTTGAACCGGCTGAGAGGGAATTCTGTGATTTTCCATTATGGTGCGTCCCTTCCAACAGAGCTGCAGCCTGACCCAGCCTGCGCACACACTCCGTCTGCCACGGATGGTACCAGCTGAGGCAGGAAAGGCAGTGTACAGGGGGTTTGAAACCCACGAGCTCAACAGCCATTCTGGATCCGTGCAGACAACTGACAACTCACAATGACTCTCACACATCAGTTTCTTAAATTCTCATGCATGAAGGAACGTAGCTCTGAAGCATTTATTCCTCACTTGCCAGTTAGGCTACATCACATACCAATACAATTACAATTTGGAATTGAGATACTGACACGTTAACGTTTGTTCTTTTCCATTACAGGGGGAAGCACTTGCACCCTGCTACGCCACAGCCCAGACCATGACTCTGCTGATATCCTTTAGGGCTCTGACAAATTAAACGGCCTTGAAGTTTCCTCCTATTGACCATGAATGTCATATATCTTTTATTATACTCTTAAAAATAAAAGACAAATACTGTGATGCCTTGTTTCTTTCATATTCCGTACATCACCTCTGATGTGGGGATTGAAAATTGTCTGATGGACCCTAGTTATTTGGACTAAACTCACTGGAGGCTATTTTCTGAACACAGAGGCAGTTTCTTACGTGTGAACTTCTCCTAACTCTTGCAGATCAAGCGAAGCAAAGTCTCCTGCTAAACACCGTAATTTCCCATTTGTCTGTTTTGCTGTCACTCATTCAAAAACTTCAGGTAATTTTCCAAGTCTTCAGGGGCCCAAGATTACAGAATTCAATGGAAAGCAGAAAAACAGAAAAGCTGAATTCGCTGGAAATGGGGCCAGGTGCTGCAAGCCAGTCTCAGCTCCACCTTCCTCCTGCTCTGCAGATCCAGGGGCTGGATGCTGATGCACAGTCAGGAATATAATGGAAAGGAGAGGTTTGGTGGAAATATATGTCTGAAAGCGAAAGAATAACTAAAGGTCCTTGATAACAATTAAGAAAACCAGGGACTCCCAAAGAAGAGAGAAACTGAGGAACGATTCTACAAAGTGCATCAGAGAGCTGGGAAGAAGAAACGGGGTAAGTTCACAAGTAAGTGCGGATTAAACAAGGACATGAGAGATGGTCCAAGAGTCAGTGAGCTGCAAGAGGCAAGTGAGAAGGGAAGAGGCAAGCGGGGAAGGGATGGCAGACATGGGATGCACAGAGACCCTGGGGCTGCACAAAGGGAGGATGACAGTTCCCTGGAGTATGGGAAGCAGACGGAGATGGAAGGACAACTGGTGGGGAACAAGCCATGCCAGAAGCTCCTTGAGGCTGCTATGTAGTTGTCCTAACAGAGCTAAGATGTGTTCTGCTCCTAAGATAAATATCTCATTTTTGTCATTACCCTGGAGATGCAGCTCTCAAACTGTCAGCGTTTTACCTGCTTCTGTCTTTGCAACCCAAACCACTGAGCTCAAAGTGGTTTGGGAATTCTGGGGTTTAGTCACCTGGGGAGCCATAGCAGCTGACAATAACCACTCTGAGGAGGAAAGACATGGAAAGTAACTGTCTTAGCAGAAGTAGCCGATGCCAGTGTACATCATCCAAATAGCTGGCTCATGGCGTCCTTCTGCTACAGCCTGCATCAAATGCACAATTCAGACCCAAGAGGGGACCGCACTACACCCAGGAGATTTTCTGCTGCGAGCCCTTGCAAGCCACCACTGTCTTCATATAATGGTCTGGACATAATTTTTCAAACACAGGCCAAAGCCAATAATTAGTTTAGTGTGTAATTACTTCTTTCAGTAAGTCCGCAGTTCATATTCTGTGAGGAATTTATTTCCTGAAGGGTTTCTGAGGGTTTTGCAACTATGGAATGTAATTTGTTAACTGTTAATAACTACCAAATTAGCTAATTCATTAAGAGTTAAAAATAACTCATCCATTTCAATAGTAATCAACGAGTTATCAGTAAATTCAAAAACAGAACAGAAAAAAAAAGGAGATATACCTCTTTCTCTGGCCTGAGACAGTCAGTGGGGAGGACAGCTGTTACTGGTGAGGACCAGAGATTTCAAAGGAATCGCGGTCTCACTGCTCCACAACATGCACGGACCCAGAATGGCTGTTGAGCTCGTGGGTTTCAAACCCCCTGTACACTGCCTTTCCTGCCTCAGCTGGTACCATCTTCTCCGAGCCGGAACACCCTCCTCTTTTGGAGCTCTCAAACCCTTCTTCCTAACCTCTCTTTTATACCAGCTGATACCTCCCAGCCCTGTTCCCCTCGAGAAGACAGACTGCTCCAGGCTTCACCATTTCCCACCCACTGGTCATGTCCACCCCAGAGTGCACCACAACTACTGGTGCTGCGACACTCCTGTACCCCAGGATCGCTCCTGTCCTCTTGGAGTTTGCTTACCAGTTAGCATTGGTTTGGGCTTTTCTTTTTTTCAGCAGTGCATGAGGAATTGTTTTAGAGCTGAGCTCTTTTCCTAACACAAAATGACAAGATTGACTGATACTTATAGACTCCCTGGTGAATGATGACACTAGATGATGCCAGAAGCTAAGCAGAAATAAATGTACAACTACTGTGCAAATCATTCCCATTTATGAGACCTCTGGATAAATTTGCAGGTTTTGTGGATGCTAGAAAGAAAGTCCTCGCTGTGCGCTGGTTCTCTTCCCCTCTACAAATGTCATTTCTTTCTTCTGCTCTCCGACGACCACTGCGCCCTGCCTGTGCATAAATATTTTATCTTGAAAGTCATTTTATTGTACCCTGCATCGCGTGGTAAGGCATCTGAACAACGGGCAGACCGAGGGAAGCAATTTAACAGAGGGTAGCATCTCTCAGTGGATTTGAAAAGAAGATCACATTCACTTGGTGAGATTAGGAAAGCAAATTGACTGCAGGACTATGGGGGAAATCTCTGAGCGTTGGAAGTCTAATTTGGGTTTATCCCCAAATATAGCCAGAGCAGTTCCAAGGGCCTGCAGCAGCAGCAGTGATTCCGGTGGCAGAGTGTGCAGTAATTAAGAGCCCGGTCCCCGCGTGACTTGCTGCTGAGCACAACCCTCTGACCTCCGCTGCGTCTGTGACAAAGCCAGAAGAGCTCCGACGCTCAGAAAACTGCGGCTCTTTCACAAACGTGTGAAGGAAAAGCATAAAAGAAAAGACGAACCACAACCTATCATGCAACATGCATTTCAGTCGAATTTCCAGTCACTGCAGCCAACTGTAACTGCATTATGCGGCGCAGTCTCCCTTTCAGACTGCTCGCAATGCGCCCGCGCGCCGTGACAGAACGGCGCAGCTTTATCTCCAAACCCAGACAACACAAAGAGCCCTGATAAGGGTAAAAAATTTGTTTACTTCTAATGGATTTCTGCCACCGCAAAGAGAAATAAATGTCCTGTCAATTTTAAATACATATATATACCTGCATTATCTATGGTATTAATCCGAGGAAGCAAAAGCTGTCTAATAAGAAGCTATAACATTTATTTAAACTTCACAACGTACTCAATGACAAAGAGGTACATGCATATTCACAGACCCTATACCAGCTTCAAGGTTTTTGTAATCAAGTCTATTATTTTGAAATACTGTTTGAGGACATTTATTATCTCTTTGGATCAAAACAAAAATAGAGTCTTATGATACTGATACATACTGTAAATACTGTAGCTGGGTCAAAAAACAAAGGTTACAGACTTTACGAAGCTTTAACCTTGGTAAAGCAGATACTGGGACTCCTCTCCAAGCAGTATGCAGCAGGATGATCACTTCTTATATGAGAACTCAATTCAAAAAGCACCCAAATCAGTAGCAAGACACCTTTAAAGATTAATCTTTGCCAATTATCCAAAATGAGAGTTACCCACAGACTTGTCAGGTGCTAATCTGCTACATGGAGACCTATAAGAATACATAACGTGAAAATCTATCATCCCCAAGAGTACCTGGTGAAACTCAGGAAAGAAATGGCTGCAGTGATACAGGAGAAGGAACTGCAACTAAAAGCGGTGAAAAAAGGTCAGGTAAATGTCCAGAGAAGTGGGAGCAGAGAGGAATTGGCTGCTGACAGTGGGACACCCACAGAGGAAGGTGGAATGGGCTTTCTGGGAAGCAAAGCTGAAGGTCCTTCCTACAGCTCAGCAAGACTGGTGAGTCAAGGGAGGTATGCGACTCAAATCTCTGCTTTCACCAAGACAAAACTCTGCAAAACTTCGGTGTGTTTAATCAGCCAACACTTGCAGCTGAATGTCTGCAGCTTCACATTAGACTGACCCCCCGCCTTACAGAATCACAGAATGGTTTGGGTTGGAAGGGACCTTAAAGACCATCCAGTCCCACCCCCTGCCCTGGGCAGGGACACCTCCCACCAGCCCAGGTTGCTCCAAGCCCCGTCCAGCCTGGCCTTGAACCCCTCCAGGGATGGGGCAGCCACAGCTTCTCTGGGCAACCTATACATAACAGTACATGTAACGCAGTGGCTGTGGTGACCACTGAGCACTCAAAGTTATTTCCATGGGAGTCAGCAAAATGAAACAGTCCTCAGTAGGAAAGAACGGAAACCTTAATCAGAGAGGAAAACTTTCATAGGAAGCTACATGGGAGAACACATTTTAAGGACCAAAAGGATCCGTAAGGAGATGGGTACAGAGGTAAAGACAGGGTTGACTGCTCAGCCAAGAATGCCTGTGACACATTGGATTTAAGTGAAGCATATCTGGATCTCAAAAATAAGTAGGGCTGAATGACTGGTTACAAAGATTGGTTAAAATGCACCACTCTCATCCGAGAGGGAGCTGGCTTCTATGTCACAGCCAGAGATAAGAGAGATGAACTATGTATTAGGGCAGTGCGGGACAGAGTCTTACGGGATGAAAATTGCAAACAGTCATGGTAACAACTTCCATCGTAGAAGAGGATGACAGGCCATCAGCAAGGCTGGGGAGAGCAAGGAGAGAAACTAGATGTAAACGGCATCTCTGGGAGAAGAATATTATTATTAACTGAGAACCATAACTGTTCAGATGTAAATTGTTAACTCCGGGCGCACCAAGTGGAAAGGGCCGTCAGACGTGGCCATGTTGTCACTGGTGGAGCTCCTCCTGGAGCTGCAACACTTGCCGGGTCACCTCCTGCAAAGCACCGGTGGAGACAGCCAAGAGCTCACAAATCCATCTGCTGGTCTGTCCCACGGCTCTCCGGGACACTATGGCCCTGCTCAACTCACGGGCTTCACACTCATCAAGACACACAGGGCACAGTCGTAGGCTCATAACCCAGGACGTGGTACCCCAAGGACCAAGGTGACCTCCACTGACAGCAGTGCTCCGGCACAAGCGTTTCACACAGCAGATGGGACTGTACACCCCGTCCCTGTACACGGCACGGCGTGGGAGCCGGGGGGAGCAATGGGCTGATCTGTTCAGTGAAAATGTGAGACAGGAGTAGATGGAGGTGAGGGGGAAGGGCAGAAAGCAAACAGGATGCTAAGAAGAAAGAAAAATATGAAGCTTGTTGATGAGGGATGTCAGCAGGCAGATCTGATCGCATTTTCTGGTTTCTCATTTTTTCAGTAAAAGTTGTTCATACCAAAAAATGAGATTTCGGGGCAGGATATTATTAACATTTGGTTATTTATTTAAGTAGCAAAGTCTGGAAAAGTTTGGGTAAGGACGTTATCCCATTTTTCATGTTGCACTTTATTCTCTTGGCTCACCAGACAAGTGAAAAGTGAAAGAGAAAATCAAAGAAAAAGAGAGACCATGGGGAGCTGCACCCAGACACTCCCAGGACTTGCTTTTTCTGCTGCCCGGCTTTGAGCAGTCCCTCTGCCCCGCAGAGGACAGTCCCAGCACCACCGGAGCAGGTTTTCTCTCCTGCTGTGTGTGTTCTGCTCCTGTTGATAGGCTTTCTGAGGGGAGGAGGCTTGTGTAGCCTGGCCGCTGCCATCTGCCAGCCCCCTGCTTCTGACTCAGTCCTACAAAACACAAAGGGGCAATAGGAGGATCAAAGGTACAACACAAAGTCCATAGCCTTTGGGGAAAATCAGCGACTGAAGAAGAAAGAGTTCAAAAGAGGTGTGCAGATGGAGGCAAATGCAGGAAAAACTCGGTTGTTGTATTGGTGGCTGCCAAAAGGCCAATTAGCATGACACAGGCCAGCTAATCAGTACCTGGGGCTCTGTGAACTGGCTGGGACCTTGCGCTGTCTCTTGCTCTCTGGGATGCGATGTGGGTGAGGGCCTGGGGTCAGCAAGGGGACGTTGGGGAGCAAAGTGACAGTAGGTGGCCAGGCACCACATTCTGAAGAACTTGTGGCCGTCGTTTCCCTTTTACCTCTGTTGCTCTCCCAACCAGGTGTCTGCAGGATACACAACACCGTTGCATCTGGATTATTCTCTTCCATCGCCATACTGATTCAAGGATATCTCCCTGGGTTGGGGGTTAGTCAGCCTTTGCCAAAAGAATAATTTATGTGAACTTTAAACATTTTCCAAAAGAGAAAATCTGGGGCGGAGGCAGAGACAAGCCAGCACAGTGGACATCTGCTTCTGTGGGCACCTCCTGGCTGTGGTGGGTCTCCAGTGGGTCCTGACTTGGGAAGCATCTGAGGTCCCACCTTATCTGTTGTTCAGAGCCTTTCCTAGGGACAACTTGGCATTTTGGAGCTTCCACCCCTCCCCATGACACCATTCAATGGCAACTGTCACATAAACGGGTTCTACTTAAAATTCAGGTTCAGTAATGGAGTCATGTTGAGAAAACCTCAGGGTGCCTCTAAGATTTAAATTCAGGAAAACCGTCAATGTCAGCCCATCAAAAAAACAGTCTACCTCAAACGGCAAATGAATTGTTTTATCTCCTTTGTCAGGGGCTTGCTGCATATAATTTAACACGACAAAGCACAGCACTGGACTTGGAGAATAATAAAAACAGATGGAGCACTTTCTCATTTCTGTGACCTTTTTGTTCCTTGACTTGAATCAGGCAGCAAATCAGCTGCACTAAGTAACTAGTGCTCCCTATACACACCTGCTCACTTCCCAAAGCACAGGCAACCTTTCCTGCTAGGCTGTTTAGTTTAATGGTATCTCCCTCACAACAGACAGATGTGACTTGATGCTGACAGTGCTACGTAAACTGTGCTAATGGAACCTCAAGGCAACCTTGAACAACGAAAAGCAACCTTGAACATCAAGCTGACAAACAAAAACTCAGCTTCAGCTGTTACGATTGCAAAGGAAGTCTTGAAAACGTGAGCAGGATCATCCTGAGCAAGTCCCTTGTTCTCTTTGCCCAAACTCCCTGTTGACAAACAAGATGATGTTAGAAAGGGATACATATGAGCAGAGATGGTGGTGTAGACGTGGATGAGATAATCAGTGCTATAGAGGATGAAAATTCTGCTTCTTGAGGGAGATTTGCCATTTGTTACAACCTGCCACAAACCTACACCTGTCCAGACCTTTCAAGACCTAATGATTTAACGCGTTTGGCATCAAGGAAGACATTGTGACAATACTGAAACAGTGGTGTCTTTCTTACTGTGTCACTCCGTATGAGAAGTCATCTCCAAATGAAAAACATTTTGCCATTTTTGGAGCAAAGGGGAATCCTTTGACAGTCAGAGAATTCTCGGAAACTTTTTCCATTTACAGGTAACGCCCTTTCTGACAGGATATACTCTTCCAAACTTTTTTCCAAAGAGCTGTAGCTCTTAGTGCTATCCATCTGCAGGGTCAACACAAAAGCTCTACAGTACTTTTACACTTCCATCCAACTGTGCAGCTCTCATTTGAACTTTTTTAATAGATGCACTTAGGAAACGAAACTTTTTATGTCTCCTTACTCATTAACTGTGGAAGGCTGATCTTTTGTCTCGGCTCAGTTTGGCTCCTTTGTGTGTGATATGTATGAGCTGGAGTACGGCTGACCAGGCCACCAGTTACCTAATCCAATTACTGCAGTCCAATTACCACATTGTGTTCCTCTTCTCCTTGTCATGGACCTTATGACTTCTTCATGCAAGATGAAAGACACCCTTTAAACCTTAGCACAAATTAGTTCACATATTAATGTTGCCTAGATCTGTCTAGATCCCTCTGCCCGATCAGTGCCTTTTCACCTTACACTAAGGTTTCTGGTGAAAGTAAAGCACAATTACAGCAAGTGTGTGAAACCGCCACGCTTCAGTTTCTGTACAGGCTGCAGCCTGGGGTGCTATGAATAATGAACATACAGCATTGGGGGAAAAAACCCCCCCTTTTTTTTTTGGACTGAAAGGTATTGAGGCCATCTGATTACAGCAGCCAAACGCCCAGGAGAGATGACTATTATCAAATTCCACAGAGTAAACACAGCCCGCTTAACCGTCAGGGGCCAGGGCATTATCATGACACAACAATCACAACAGCAGGAGCCCTACACCAGCAAAGAAGCAGGATGAAGAGCTGTCGGCTACAGGAATAACACCAGGAGATGAGAATCCTCACCTCTGGTCCTTGTAGGAGAAAAGTCATTCTTTGACAGACCATCGAGAGGAGTTTTCTTGGGTGTACCCACCTTACACAAAATACCTTAAAGAGAACCATACGATTCTCTAGAAACCATTGGTGAAGGAACCCAATACCTGGCATCCCCTTTACGCCACTCCGCTCTGCTCCAATGTCCCTTCCTCATGACCGAAGCGCTGAAGCGGCAGTGGTGCAGCATGGAGTCCCCGTGAGTTCTTCGCCAAGTGCTTTGCACCAGTCCTCGGGTACAGCTCAGTACGTGGCCATCTCACGCGACTGGGGCAGTCAGACCCCCATGAGATGACCCACCATGCAATGGCATCAGTGCACAAGGAGAGGGGTGGGACCTCTGCTTTATTCTGAATTTTATTGTTGATGGGTCAGCAACTAGAGAAAAGTTTTAAATGCCACAGACCTTCTTTGTGTTGCTGTTAAAGACTTACAGGTTACCCCAACTATTTTTATAAAGATGCTATGAGACATAGAATTCATTTTGGACCTGTAAAACTAAGAGTTGCCTGATTAACATCTGTTGATTACAATATAACATGATTACAGCTTCTATACAACACTGCAATATATTCCACGAAACAGTGGGGGCCCATAAATGTACACCTGTTAATCAGGAATGAAATTCCACAACAATAAAAGCTGTGCAGCTGGGTCCTGATCCAAAGCTTACAGAAACCAAGGGAGACGTTTTTGTTTTCTATGAGCTGGGACAAGCTTTCCATTACCTCCCAACACCAACATTTAAATCATGATGCGCATTTCACGCTGTTCTTTGTAAGTGGTTTTGTTCATTTAGAGCTCTGATACTAACACCGTAAACAATATTCATTAATAAGAAAACAAATTATTTGCCAGTACTGTAGGGATTTCAATGAATTTTAAATTTTCAAAACAGTAGCTCTTGGTCCATATGAATTACAGTAGCAAATCAATTTGCCTTGATTCTGGGTATCCATTTATTTGGTTGCTTCTAATAAAACGAATGCCAAGTATATATTAGTCTAACAGTTTATTTACACCGCTTTTCACAAAGGTATAAACAGACTGAAAGCAAACTCCGTACATGGGAAAGCTGTTACGAGTCTGAACAGGCATTTAGCGACGCTGGAGGGGCCGGAGGAGGCCAGGGAATTGGCGCCTGCTTCCTACAGTGTCAGGACTCGAGCACCTTAATTTTTAGGTTCCTTGGAAACACCATGCCACATTGATTGAGGGGATGCTGCTGGTAACGTTAATGACTCGCTAACAGCAACACATTAGCAAACCTTTCTGACTGTACGCCTACTGTCTATGCCCCAAATATGCTGATGACAAGAAGAAAGTGCTTCTCACTCGAGCAGAGATAATACTTCGACAGCCAGGAAGAAATGGGACGGCCACCTGCTGCTTGTATTTGCATCCAATCTGGCCGCGGTGGGGAGCCCCAGTGGTGGTGAGCACTCGCTCCGCACCACTTCCCAACCTCGCTCCAGACAAGGAGTGTCTACGTAAGCTCACGAGGTCAAATTCATCCCTGACATAAAACTTTGCTCACTGCAGGAGGATCTCAGTGAGACTGGTTTTGGACCATTACTGCCTTGAATACTTCTCAGTCTCCTATTTCTTCTTTTACTGAGCTCTGATCAGGTTTTGGCTTGGTGAGAGCCAAAATCTGCAGCTGTGTTTTGTTCTAGACTTACGTTGGCCATGATACAAACTTATTTGGGCTCTGCTGATATCATGAACACAAGCAATCAAGTAAAATCTATTCTTTTCTAGATCTACTGTTGCAGTTTTCCTTACACTGGGCTTATTCCCCATCCCTGGAAACATTCCAGGCCAGGTTGGACAGGGCTCTGAGCAACCTTATCTAGTTGAAGATGTCCCTGCTCATGGTAGGGGAGTTGGACTAGATGGCCCTTAAAGGCCCCTTCCCACCCAAACCATTCTGTGATTCTATTATATTTTATTCTCAGGGGCTTAATCTGGAGCTGAAACACATTCTAAAAAAAAAAAAAAAGGATAATAAAAAATCTGAATGTATTACAAATCACTGCACTGTTCTAGGGAGAAAGAGATGATAAAATATTTTTACATACAACAGTTGGAAGACATTACATCAAGCATGACTCTCAGAATTTTCTTGTTGACAGTGTTATCACACTGTTGAAAGAGAAAAAAAAGTTTCTAAACACTACCGAGTAACAGCTGGCTACCGAAAAAGATTTTCTGGAAAATCCACCAACATGCAGGTAGGTCTGCTGCTGGGAAAGGGCACAACTGGGGGCATTAAATTGAGCCTTATAAAGGCTGGCACTGAATTATTTTTTTTTTTTTAAGTAAAGTCTAGTTTTTTCCTTCAGCACAAAACTATAAAACGTTATTTTGGCAGCGGGTTGTGCAGTACAGGATCTCAGAAAGGAAAAAGAAGAGAATGAAGATCAAGCCAAGCTGTGTGCAGAGGAACACTAATATCTAAGGGTAAGCTCCCAACACATGCTTTCCCATAAGTCAACATTTGATCCTTCTCCTCATCAACTTTGGCTGAAATGTCCAGAAGATTCAACATTTATTAATCGGGGAAAAAGAGCTTTTTCACAGACATCCCATTTCCTTAGAGATCTGGGCTGAACGCAACAGAAAATGAAGCACTGAGCCTCCGCTCCTCTTGTGCTAGACTTCCCATGACAGACTGCTGGAAATGCTTTGTACTTGTAATATAATATTAAAATCAATTAAAAAAACTCCTCTTTCCTTAATTAAGGCCAAACGCACGTGCGAAACTATTTGACAGATTTTTCAATAATTTAGCCAGACTGGAACGATGGAAGGAGAAAATAGCTTTTGAAGGTATTTAAAGCCCAGCATGACAAGCAGCTAATCTGAATGGAAATGGCAGATGTTTTCCCTTTGTGTCCAACAAGCGGAATTGCCTAAAGATTAGGGAACAAACACTGCGGTGCAGCTGACGGGACGTGGGAACAAGGCTGGGCAGATGGCACGCTCCACCTGACCGTGCACCGTGGTGGGCCTCCACGGGGACTCCTGGGCGCCGCCCTCCGTCACCCCCTCTCCCGCTCCTCCTCCTGGGACGCTGGCCCCCCCGGGACAGTGCCAGCTGAGCCGTTCTTCCAGTCACCCCTCCACAGAGCACAGGAACGCACTCTGCGGGTTTCCACGGAGGTAAAGGATGGGCAGGTAATATCCTTTGGCTTCCACCATTTAAATTTTCCACCTGATCAGCCAGAAGAAGCAACCAGAGCAGGGCTTGTGCTTTTTGTTTTGTTTTAACACTTCCTGTGCCAAGGAAACTCACGGGAACCCAGTCAGTTATTTGTACCAGCTTCATCCTTTAAGAGCCTGCTTCAATTCCTGCTTCATGCCCCATTTTCTACTAAGAATGATTATGTGTGAGAAAATCCCTAAATGTCACCTGTGTCTTGGCAAATGCCGTTGCACAATACAGCTCTGCAGCAACAACGTGCAGCTTAGATTGTGCCGCCGACATAAATCAATGAGGTTAGTCCAATTTAACTGCAAATGAGATAAACAAGAGAATTTCAAGCAGAGTGCTTCTCTTCCAGAGGGCACATCTCCAAATGGACGTTTGCATTCCCTCCGAGTTCCCCCACAGCACCAGCCCGGCGCCTGGACAAAGCCCACCTCGGCTCCACCGGTGGGTCTGCAGTTCAGCCCAGCTCCTGCCCTGGTACGGTGGGCACTGGGGGATACACCAGGATACACTGGGATATAGCTGAACGGTGCCCACTTCGTACTGCCCACAGACCGTGGCTGATACACCAACATCAGCAAATATCGATATCTCTTGTAAAATGAGTGAAGTTAGGTTCAGGACTGCACGACAGACCCACGATAAACCCAACACAGGAGTCTTGGGACTGACATTCTAGAGGATGCTGAAGCACGAGGTGCCCCATAGCCTGCAGCCTCCTGCCTGGAATGGACACTTCTTCAGAGCCAAAGTCTGCAAATCAACTTCCAGAAATTACAATACCAGCCCCTACCTGGGAGCCTGCATGAGAGGCTGCAGTTAAAGAAAGGCAGTGGGTTCGACTAAATGGAAACCAGAATCCAGCTCCCAGAGAACAAACGAGAGACTTTGCACCTTCACCAGCTTTAAATCACAAAGGAGTCAGTGGAGAGAGCATCTGGAGTCCATGACCATGAATAGTCAGGCCTCTAAAGCCGCATGCCTCCTGGAAGTATCTATAGCCTTAGTGTTGCCTGTCTCCTGCCAGGGAAATGATTAACACGAACTCGGAGAGCAGCTCCCTTATCAGAAAACACTCCTCACTTGAAGAGCAAGCAAACACGCGACTAATGGAATGAATTTTCCCTGCACAGGTGTATGTGTGTACGTGATGGAGAACTCGCCCTTAACGAAGATGCTGCCCTGCCCTGAGCAGGCTGATAAATGTTAATGGCCGTGTACCACCAACCTTCCCAGGAGCTGAGGAAGCAGTTCCAAAACACGGTGTAAGGCTTCCTAAGGAAGATTCACAGCCTTTGGCACTCCTTTATCCAGTTCAAACAGGCCAGGCTGCCTCACAGACTCCGACCGCCCCAGACTGTGATAGACAGAGGAACTGTAAGTTCTCCGAGATAAAGCTGATCCACCTGGACCATGGCTAAAGGCTGCTGCATGGCAAGGCAGTGGCTCTGCACAGGAGGACTCATCTTCCCCTTGCAGCAGACTCCAACCCATCCTGCCCCACCACCTCCCTCTGCCACTCTCTGAGGACTCCCAAAGGTGGCAGGAGATAGGGACTTTGAACTGGATTAATGCTATTCTGGTAAACGTTCTTTGAACCCTCAATTTGCACATGCAAAGATTCAGAGAGGGGAGCAGGAGCACTTCACTGGAATTGTTTTGCTCCAGACTCAGAAGCCTTTGCAAGTCCAGCTGGAGTTGATGGGCAGTTAATGGAAACTGCACATCGTGTCTGAAAACCAGGCACGGGTCGTCTTAAAACAAGCCCCAGCAAAATCCAGGCAAGGGTTTATTTCTAGATTCTACCTGATCTGTTGCTCTATAATTTGAATTTTAAAAGATTTACATATATTTATTGTATATGACATTAAAAATTCATGCATACGGAAGACTAATTTCAAAATTGCTCTTTTGTTCCACATTTGCGCACAAGTGCATTAAAGTATCATGTCAACAAAATGAAAATTCAATAAGAGTTTCATTTCAAAAGCAGGAAGCGTTTGAAAGGAATAGCCTCGATATTTCTTCAGAGATCTTGACTTTTGAACCTAAGAACTAGTCTAAATCAATTTAGAGTCCTAAAAGGATCTTATTTTATAACTTACAAGCCCATAGCCCACAGCCCTGAGCTGTTCAGCCCAGGTCATGCCCGTTAATCAAAGCTGTTGGGTTTATCTATAATCTGGGGTGGTTAAGACACCGTTGTTCTGGCGATTTGTGCACAAACCATACACGCTCCCAGGACCCCTCACAAGGCTTCCCAATGCCATTTGCTCAGGATACAGCAACACCTAACGGGAATCATCAGCTCTGTGTTTAAGCTTTCTCTGTACTGTCCTTTGCCTATAATGCCTGCCATTGACAGCAACAGGGCCAGGGTCTCACCACCCTTGGAACAAAGAATTTCTAAATCTCCCCTCTTCCAGTTTAAAATGGTTTTCCCTCATCCCATGGCTCCCCACCCTGCTCCAGAGTCCCTCCCCAGCTTTCCTGGAGTCCCTTGAGGGACTGGAAGGTGCTGGAAGGTCTCCCCGGAGCCTTCTCTTCTCCAGGCTGAACCCCCCAGCTCTCTCAGCCTGTCCTCCCAGCAGAGGGGCTCCAGCTTGGGATGGCCCCAAGTCAGAGAGAATGGAAGCGAAGATGCCTGTGTCCCTGAATGGTCCAAGCAGGAGCAGTTGGTGGGTCTGGGCACCTTGGGGTCAGGCCACATCTGAACGGAGGGTTTCCATGACCAGTTGTGTATCGATGCATTTTCAGCCCTATTTCTGCTTGAGATTAATCAGTTCGTAACTGTTCCTAATTTTCATACCAGTTTCTAGTAGTAAGGGGGAAATCTCTCTTCCCCTTCCTGGGGTGCTGTGTGCTCCTCTCCAGCTGAGTGGTTGGAAAAGGCCATCTCATTGCCCTCAAGCCCATCTGCTTTCAGACAAAATTAACTTAACTCGTGGTCAGAAGCAACCAGAGTCCACCTGGCTGAGCATGCGCTGGAGCAGATCCAGGAGCGCTCGCAGCCACGGTGGGGACCTCCGGCCGCTCACAAAGCAGAGCCCAGCTCAGCCCGTGATAAAACCCTCATCAGCACTGCGTAATGTCGGCACAAATTGATCCTTAAGAGCTTATCACCAAGTTTATACAAATACACCTCTTTGGCAGCATCTGCTACTCTTCATTTCACACCACTGAGTGTTGGCAGAGTATCTCAACACTCTCAGTGTTTCGCAGTCACTCTGTTCCTTTCAGTGACTCACCTTTTCATCCCCCTCTCTGTGCTCAGATGATACAGATGTCCATATTTCACTTCTTGAACTTTTCTAATAATCACAAAGAATGGCATATCTGCAACACAGCTTCAGAGGATTCGTGTTCTGTTCGCTTTATCCCCTGCAGGTAATCTTAAAAGACATTTCTTCTCCTGACACATATCAATAAATTAGTCCTTTCCACAAGGACAAAAGCAAAATTCCTGTATTTTTCTGGGTCCACCAGTCAAAGTTTTGCCCTCCCAGTTATTCACCAGACAAGTATCCTTGGAGCTTTTCTAGGATAACTAAAATTTTCCTTACTTGTGCTGGAGACTGCTCTAACCAACAGAGTTTATCACAGCTTTGACACCTCTCTGGCCTTTTCTACCACCAAACACAGAACTGTACTCATGACCTTCAGCACACAATACATATGACCAGCAAAAATTGCCCATATTGTGTCTGAAGCGTGACACAGCAGAATTTAAGCGCTCATCATTCTTTTACTGCATACAAGAAAAGGGACTTACCCTGGGTTTGCCAATTAAGAATGCCATTTCTCAGGATCACTCATAATTACTCACTATTCACCTATATATTCATCTAGAAGTGCACTAACTCGTTGCCCCAAGCAGATGAACCTCACATGACTTCACTCTTACCATCACAGACATTTCTGGCAGAAAGAGAAAATCCCCCAAAAGAACCTTTGCATGCTGTAGGTTTTTGATCTGGAGGGACCACTCTGCGTTACTGTGGCTCTAGAGTTGATTACCAATTGCCCTGCCCCAGTGCTGTTTTAATTCACAAACCACTCTTTTATTTTAACACAGGGAGATCTTATCCACACGGACAAATACCTGTTGGGAGGGAATGAAGGTGACGGAGACAGGCTCCTCTCAGCAATGCCCACTGACAGGACAAAAGGCACAAATTAAAAAAGAGAAAATTCGTGAGCAGTGTTTTCTGTGCTACCTCCAGCTCCCAGCCCGTCTCTGTGGGCTTTCCTTGTGGCTTCTGTGACTCTGTGAAAGACAATCCCTTCCATGGTTTTCCATGTCCACTATCCTCATCCCATCCTACCATGCCCAACGTGATACAGAGAAAAATCAGCCTCCCGGCCCGGCTGCATTTTCTGTGCCTTTCTCCAGAAAGCTAGAAGGAATCCCAAGGCATTATGCTAATCGATCTGGAAATACTAAACTGCCCCCCGCTGTGCACACACGTCTCTGCTGAGCACGGGCAGCTCCCGGCGGGCAGGGATCACGTCTGGGAGAAAGGCAAAAATGCGGCAGGCATCCCCGCAGCCCTTGGGCCACCGAGACCCCTCACTGAACGGGGCTAATCGAGAAGAGGGGGGTGCGTTCACGCAATGGAGAACCAAAGCCTCAGCGCCACAGGGATAGCCCAGGATGGAGGAGCACGGAGCGGGAGGCAGCTGAGGAAACATCGCTCGCGTCTGCACTGCACACCAGCCAAAGCACTCCAGGGCAGCCAGCCCCAAGGCTGTGCCGGGAGTGCTGCCTTTAGCTTACCTCCGGTTCCTAGATATGGGTGACATCACCCACTTATACACCTCTCATCACTGGGTGATTGTGCCAAGTTCAGCGCAAAGGGGAAAAAAAAAGGTCTGAAGAGAGGAACAGGCTCAAAAGCAGAGCTGAAAGCTTGATTTACTCTTCTGAGAATGAAATGTTAGCAGAGAAGCAGGCTAAAACGATACACGGAGACTCCACCTCTCGTACGCCACAGGCCATCTTCACTTCCCCAAAATTTCTGGCTGTGAAACAACGAAGGCCATAACAACACACCCCAGGGACGCGGCTCTGTCTGCTGCCTGCGGGCCCTGCGGCCGGCTGGGTCCAAACACCCTTCCAACCTCCACGGGGGCTTTACACCACGCATAGAAAATCTATGCCAAATATATCATAGTGCTCATTAGCATAAACAAACCTTACGTTTCTAATGTGTTTCTTCTACTGCGGAGCCTAAAATTTGGTTCATGCGCACCCCAGAGACAGGACGTGCCCCAGCTAGCCTAACATTTACAAAGAAAAGATAGAGCAAGACTGGAGGAAAGAGATACAAGAACCTCATGAAATGGTCATGTTGAAATATGCACGTACTCCCCAGGCAGCGGCTGGGGAAGGACTGGGAGCTTTTTTCTTTTAACATTAAACAAACAAATTCCTTTGCCTCTGCCCTTCAGGTCACAGATTCAATTTAGTATTCTTATCCTCCTGCATCCACAGGGGAGAATAACTGACTCACAGAGTGAGTGAATGGACTGCATAAGCATATAATTTTGTTAATTTTTAGGTCATTATCTGCTAGTGAATATACAAGCCAGCTAGAGCTTGCAGTTGATAAAAAATTCTGAAGACAAACACTTTTGAAAGTAAGCTCTTAAATGATTAACTTATAAACACAAGTTTAAGCCACTAATTAAAATAATGCAAAACTTTCAACTGTTACACAGAGAAGTTAACAAGGAAAACCTGCTTTTCCTCAACAGTAGAGACTGAAGAAACAATCCTACCTAATACTACCTTATGTCACAGTGCTATCCAGAGGTGCTTGCCTATGGTCTACTTTTAGGGGGAAAAAAATGGGGCAGAAGAAAGCAGAAAGCAGCATTAGACTTTGTCTCTTTATCTACATCTGTCACATCTCTCTTTTTCTTTTTTGTGGGCATAAACACTATCTGTGAGCAGATAATGAAGCAGGAACTGAGCCCAGCAGAAGGACACTGGGATGCCCATGATTAGGGGAACTGAGGCTTGTTCACCCTTGAGGGAAAAAAAAAAGCTACAGAAAGATCCAGTTACTGTTTTCTCTGCTGAAACAGAGAAAACTTCCTTGACTTTTCTCAGAAGGACAATGTAAAGAGTTTGCTCCCCATGCTTCTACAAGGTCTGGTCCTGAACAGGACTCTAGACCCCGTAGCAAAACAAACTGGGTGAGCTCATTAATATTTGTGTATTCTCCTGTGCCACTGCGCTTGACTAAGGCGGTGTGTTCCTGCATGTGTCTCATGACAGCCCCCATCTCCGGGGTGCTGGGCTGCCATGGCAGCAATGAACCAGCTTTCCAAGGGCTCAGCACCTTCCCGAGCCCTTCCCTGGCTTTAGGCAGCCCGGTGACAGTGATGTGCTGGCAAAGCTGAGGGCAGCAGCTTTTCTGGTTTGCATTTACCATGACATTTTGCCAATGCCTGCAAAGATGCTTTCCCCACCTCATCCCTAGAAAGTCTGTCTAGTTTCAGGACAGTCACTGGTCTGCCAGTGAGTCCCCTGCCTGCCTCCGTCAGGCCAGAGGGAAAAGGGTTTGGATGGGGACTACTGGAGAGGAAGGTGGCAGAGATGGTGCCCAGAGGAAGGAAACTCCTCAGGTACGACCAGGTTGATGGTTGACATTCTGCACTGCAGAGGAAGGGAGAGGCGGCAGCAAAAGCCGAGAGGAGGAAATGTGCTAGGGGAGAGGAAAGGTGACATCCCTGCCCAACGTGGCCTCCCAAAGTCTCCCAAGCAGACCTGAAAGCCCCCGTTCCTCTCCCCGGAGCTGCACTGCCCACCGCACCTGGAGCAGCTCTGCAATGTGCTGCTGCCCCACCGCTGCCTCACGGGATCCGAAACACCGGGACACGGCGCAGGGCTTTTTAGCCAGACTGCAAAATGCAAACCACATTATTTTTTGTATCAGTAAAACAATTATTAATACTTGAAAACAAGCTGTAATCTATTCACATATAATTTCTAGTTTCGCTGTCAATGAGCTAATTTAAATTTTTAAAAAGTTTGCAGCTCCCTAATTAAATTTGCTAAAAGCGTTTCTCTTATCAGAAACATAACGACTAGCGTAATTCAGTTTTGGCAGTTGCCTAAGTATAACAACCTCCCTTATGTTAAACCCAGGAGTTACGACTCCACAGCAGCACCATTCAATGCGTATCTCAGCGTTAGCTCAAACCACGGCCGACCCAAACACGCTCCCCACACACTTCCTCGTTACAACAGTTTGCACATCATTTTCGCAGAAGTTTTATGATACCGCAGTAAAACTGACGACCAGTAAATGAAACCTCTCTTTTTATGCAGGCTCACCAGGTACTTTGCTAAATGTTCCGTTTTAATTGTATTTCATTATGAATAATGGTGTGAACAGAGCTTGATCAAAAACTTAGTGTCTGAAGGGTCTGAGCTGGCTGGATGCTGCCTGGCTGCTGCCGAGCAGGGGTCGTGGTTGGACTTGATGGTCTTAAATGTCTTTTCCAACCTATGATTCTGGATCTGCTCCATCCTCTGCTTTTGCCTTGCTCCAGCCATCTGGTGGCATCTGCCCCAGCCCTTCCTTCAGCTCTACCCACCGTCCCCCTCTAAGACTGCTAAACACTCTGTTCGCAGTCACTGCATAAAGCTTCTCCCCCAAGTCCATAAGACAGGCTGTTACCTCCAGCTGCACCCATGGCCAGACAGCATCTCGGTCTTGCTCACTTTTTTTCTCTTGAACAATCTCTCCAAGTTACAGCTCTTCACATCCACCCGCACAGGTAAGACTATCAGCAAGGTTCTCATCTTGATCATTGCAACATCCCTTTTGGGACCCTTGACAAATGCAAACTCAACCTATTAAAAAACTGCCGCGAAGTCCATTTTTCCAGGCTCTCACATCCATCGCATCTCCCTGGCAGCGCTTCCTTCTCTATCGCAAGTGTCAGTGGGGCAGTGCTGAACTTTCAAGACTTCACAAATTCTCCACACCTCCCCTTTCCCAGCTAGTCAATACTGGAAAAGTGACCTCTGGTGATATAT
>VXBH01008101.1:62617-85626 GCA_013400035.1 Rynchops niger | reverse complement strand
AACTGCCCCTAACATAGAGGGCAGAACGTAGGTTCTGTTCCTTAAATGCAGTATCTTGTGCTCTTACTACTAAAGACTGCGTATAATTCTTACTCCAGCCTGCTGCGACACTCCAGTTCTCCTCTACATTAATAATGCATCTCACCTCTGTGCTGCCAACTAATTCCGTTAGTACTCTTTTCCGAATGCCGAGAACAAGGCCGCTAATATTTTTATTGGAGATGAAGCAAGACCTATCTGTAAGTAATTTCACCAGCGGAGTGAAGGGTCAGCAATTTCCAGCACAGCTCGTTTCCATCTCTTCTTATTTGACTACGCATCTCAGAATCCATTGTTACAGTGCTGGTCTGGTCTAACAGCTTCTCACGGGGGTCTCCTCCAACTCCCCAATTATTGATAGGATATGATTTAATTTTTTTGCCTAGCAAAGTATAACAGTAGTCTTATCAAAGAAAGTTATGTTCATCTAGCAGGGGTATTTCCTTAAAACAACCAAGTGTTTTGCATATCTGTTTCTTTCGAAAACATTGTCCTTCCTCTAAAGCTTGCTTTCAATCTTTCCCTGCCACTGGGCTGAGAACAAAGCCTGCAGATACCCGTTTTCCACACGACCTATATTTGCTGTTCTTCAGCCATACGGCAATAGCTATGACAGGACAGACTTATTACAAAAAAACCCCAAACTTTTAAGGGCGCATCTGCACATGACAAACTCCGAGCTTTACGCCCACCTTGGGAGCAGTAATCCCATGCGCATCATAAGCCTTATGCTTCTAATGAAGGGGAAAGATACTTCTGTAAGCATTCAGTGCTGTAACAAGACCATCGTCGTTTTTAACTACACTGGTCATTAGCTGCCCCTACTTTTACTTAAATGGCTACAGAAACTTTTTCTAATAGCTTTAATTCCTTTTTTTTTTTTTTCTTCTTATAGTCATTGTCAAGACATTAACAACTATCTTTGCCACTCGATGCCTCTCTCTCTTCATGGTTTCATTGAAGTGCAGACACACTTCCTCCTTCCTTGGCTGGCATGCTAATTTCAGACTAAAGCTGCAGTTCTGGTTGCAGATCCAAAGTTTTATCTCTGACTTAAGTTTCTCTTTCATGTCCACGATTTCTTTAGCTCCCCTGAGTTTACTGATTAGCTTGTGTTTAAAAAAACCCGTGAAATTAAAGCCCCTACAGACCATGACTGCCTATGTTCTTATTTAAAATAAGCTGTCCATAAAAGAACTATGCTAGGAGCATAAGAGATACTGCCTTCTGTAACTCTTCTCACTCTTTTCCCTAGTCCTCTACAACTACCCACGTGGCAAATCAGATCTGTACCACGTCTAAGCAAAGACAACAAGACTGCCCAGTATCTCTGAGGTCTTTCAGAACCTTTTTTCTACATACTGAGTTTTAAGTTTTCCTCGCAGTAACAAATCCTGCAGTTTTTTGCAGAAAGAAACAGTAACGTTTATCCATGTCTGTAACAGATCTCTACCACTTAAGAGAATTAACAGTTCTTTCCCAAAGTGATTTTGATCCACATGACTTTTGAGCCATGCCTCAACTTCCTTCCTTAGTTGACTGCACAGAATCCCAGAATTGTGGACGTTTTACTGGGGACGTGCAAACCACCTGAGAGTTCCACATTACTGGCAGCTCCTCCCACTTCTGCCTCTACCTTGTGCTTCACAGAAGAGCTGTTTACACAAGTACGCCCAGTCAGCTGATTAGCAGCACACATAGGCTGCACACCTCAGCGATTCTTTTGCTTGAGAGAATACAAGAACCCAAGAGTGCTGGAACTTGTTTCCTTCATGGGCTATGGCGATGCAGGGGGAGATTCTGCTGCCCAAGGCAAGGACAACAGATACAGGGGTTTTCTTTGAAAGGCAATCCTCCTCCATCAGCGCCCGCTGGTCATAGACAGCAGCTCCTTCAAGCAAACTAAATTTGCGAACCCCATGACATCAACATCCAATTCTGCTCCATCACCGTATTTCCTTGTTTCTGAACAGCCTAAAGCCATTACAGTCACCTTCCACCTCACCACACAGGCAGAGCCTTTTCAACAACACGCAACTATTACTGCCCTCGTTAGTCTGCCCCCTTTCCCATACTTTCACACATTCTTTAAGCCTCTACTACAGCCATTTCCCTAATCACTGGTTTGCCTATCCAGACAGGGAATCCCTCCAATCTTCCCCTACAGTTTCTTTAATTGAAGTTCTGAGCAGCTGTGCCAGACTCCGTTCCAGAACACTGCTGTATCAGATCCTCACAAGGGTCAGGGGCAAGCTCCTACACGTGAACTCCTGGGAACACAGTACGATCCAGGCCAAGGGCTTTCATTCACTCTAGTGTCTACAGCTCAGTTTGCATGCTTTTTTCTACCAGGTCACACCAGCCTACGCCTTACCTGTGCTGTGATCTTTGCTGTAGCAGCTGCTGCAGCAACGGCTGCTGCCGGAGGCAGTCCTCCTGGTGTAGCTGGTGTCAGGAGCGGCATTGGAGGAGTCACGGCTTTACCAACTCGGAGATACTGACCCCCAAGGTCAAAGAGGTTCATAGAGGAAACAGCATCTTGAGAAGACTGTGCTTTCTCATATTCTGCAGTGAGAAAGAGGAGTATTTATAAATGATCCTTTTTACTCCTAAACGCAGCCACTCTCACCTCATAACTGTGACTGGTATTTGCAAAAAACAACTGCTTAGTGTTCAAGTGAGAAGACCCTCCGTGCTTAGCTCGCTCATCTCACCCCTCTGAGCACACAAGCATTGAGAACAGTCAGCACAGCAAGATCTCTCAACCTACGTAACAGTGAATAAAAATACCTGGCTATTAATTATATTTTTACGTTCAGGAACAGATCTGCTCCAAATTTATTTCTACCCCATTGCTTACTGCAATTCCTACACTAGAGGAAGGAAGAAAAAAGAAAAAAAAGAGAAAGATGCAGATGCTCCTGAGCATCCTCCCAAGCCCACATCAAACACCAGACAGCCATTTTACCAATGAAACCATAGCCTTTGTGTTTTCCTGTTGTGGGATCCCTGGCTAGCGTGCAGGATTTAATCTTCCCAAAGGCCTCAAACACACTCTTGATGTCATCATCGGAGAGGTCTTGATGAACAGATGCCACATAGATGCGGTTGAAAGCCCGTGCCTCTTCTGCTAGCTGGTCTATAATTGGTTGCGCCTGACCTATATTACTGGGTCTCCCGACCTGCAGAGAACAGAGCACAGCCCATTACGCTTTCTGAAGAGCAGCAGCGTGACTCACCAAGAGCTGCAGCAGACAAGCACTCAGCCACCCGACGGCCTTTCCAAACCAAGTAACACCTCAGAAGGGCGTAATTAGCAAAGGGCAGCAGTTGACTCAGCTCTGGGATACAACCTGCGCTACCGGGGACTGCAGAAGTATCAAGAGCCTGGAAAGGCTCTTCTCTCTCCTCCACCATTATTTCACAGAATGACAGGGGTTGGAAGGGACCTCTGGAGATCAACTAGTCCAACTCCCCGGCCAGAGCAGATTCTCCTAGAGCAGGCAATTTCCCCCATTTATGTTACCTGACCTGCCAGAGAGCAGCTTCCAGGAACTGAAAACAATTCTGAAAGCAAAACACAATGCTTCTATATCCTTTTGAAGGCTCCTAAAACCCTCTCGGAAATCAGACACTGCAGATATGCAGAAAATATCAGAGATAAAAATGGAAGATATAAAACACTGCAGAAAATTCTAGTTTCCCCCCGCCCCCCCCTCCCCCCCAATTTCAATACCCAAAGTTTCACCTTTGCAAGATCCCCTCTTGCTCCCTAAAAAACGACAGCTACAGTCCTTTGTTCTTTTCTGTTTGCTCTAACGCCTCCTTTCTGTACGGCAAGGGTGGACCACTACCTGAAGTCCCTCACACTCTCGACAGGCACAACAAAAGCCCGATGCTACTTATCTACCATCCACACAGGTACAATATAAGAAGGGAATGTTAAAATATCAAGAATCACCTTTGTCTTGTCCTCAAGAGTCTTCCATTCTACGCGTGGACGGAAAGTCTGAGCTAGCTTACGAGAACAAGTTTCTAGGTTGCGTTAGCACACTGGGTGTTTCTCCTCAGGGAGAAAGGGACCCAGAACCACAATACAGTCCATGGGCTGAGTATCAAGGTCTAACAGGGAACAGCCTTTAGGTTATCTTCCACGTGACAGCATGTGGGAAGCATTTATAGGCACAAACCCATTATTCATACCAAAGAGAACTAAGAATTTTCAGAGCAGGCCTGCTACTCACCTTTATATTTCTTCCCCCCAGCATGACAGAATTCATCTGCTCCAAGGCCAGCTGAGCAGCTTCAGGCACCTCATATTCCACAAAAGCAAAGCCCTAGGACAGAAGGATACGCTTGTTCAATCATACCAGCCGCATCTTGTCTTGAATCTAGTGCCAAGCTAAGGCAGCCAAGACTTCCCACGTACCAGATTCCTACTATTGCGGCCTAAGAAGATGTTTCATTAAAGCAGCTTTTTATTAAAGCAGAAAACAGCATGCAGAGGCACCGACAGAAGGCTACCTGCTTCCAGAGCCCCTCCTGCTTAGAGGCAAAAGAGCAAAAGGCCACCACATACAGGACTCCCAGCTATTTGGTGTCTTTCGTGCACAGCACCCCCATGTACATCTGTTTCCCACTACAGAATCCCACAAAGCTAAGCAGAGGAGGCAGCTACAAACATTTATCTCAAAGTGCTAAAAGCAGCCCGCTCTCTATGAGCCCTCCTTCTTCTCCTAGATATATTCAGGAAGGCCTCGGAGAGAAGGAAAACCACATCACTCAAGGGCTGTTAACCAACCTTGTGTTTCATCGTAACAGAGTCCCAGGACATATCAATGCTTTTTATAGGTCCAAAAGGGGCAAAGGCCTGGCGAATGGTGTCTTCTCCCAGCTCATAGTATATGGAGCCCACATACACACGACACATGATGGCCAGGGCGCGCTGCCTCTGAGCTGCCATCTGTATTGGAAAGAAGAACTGACTGGTTAGATCACGGGGTGGTCGTGGACGCCTGGACCTCTTTCCCTTCCTCCTTCCCTCCCAGGAGCTATGACCCAACACCAGGTAGCTCCTCACTGGGCTGCAGCACAGCCTGGCACGCGTAGTAATAGAGAAGTATTTTCCTGCTCAATGCACAGACTGCTGGAGCGGATAAGCAGTACGGCTCACTCCCAGGGGCAGTCAAATCTCTGATGGGGTCTGCCACCTCAGGAGCCTTAACTCCAACCCCACTGGTAAGGTCTAACCCTCCCCAGCCTGATCACATCTCCAGCAACGCTTGCAGGAGGAGGAAATAACTTCATTCTGGGACAGCTTCCCCCTCCAGGCAGCAAAGGTCTCAATTCTAGACACTATTAGCCATCCCTCCCACTCCCTCCCGCAAGGGGCAGCAAGAGATCCGATACTGGACACCTCCTAGTCGCTCCCCCCGCCCCCCCATCCTCCCAGGCAGCAAAGGATCTGGAATTGGGCACCTCCTCCCCACTCCCTCAAGCATCACACACCGCCTCCCCCCTCCCAGCCCCAGGCAGGAGGAGATCCAGTACTAGGCACCACTTCCACCGCACATTGAAAAGCAAAGCAAAAAAAAAAAAAAATAAATGGTTAAATGAAACTTCTTAGTTAAGTGTGTGGTGCTAGTACTTATCACTGCCTGTTGTTACTGGCTCAGATAGTGGTGCAGCCCCCACAGACTCCGCCCTTATCAGTTTCGGTGCAGAGAAGGTCTCTGTGCTATTTTCTCCTAAGTATGCCTGAAAACCTGTTTGCAAGACAAATCCAGAAATTTCTTACAGCAGGTATCCAAAAAAAGCAGTATATCTTTCAATTATTCTTCACCCAATTGCGATTCTAGCATTGCTGCTACTAACGAACATTATTCTGGGAAGATGCTGCCTACAAAACACCCAGAGGTTTGGCCAGCATGTCCTAGCAGCACGTCTTGGGACCAAGGCAAAAATGAGGTCTCTGTAGAGGCAGCTCCCTATGACCAGCAAGACTGAATTACAGTGCGTTGGAGATACGCAGAGGGCTTCGCTCCTGTTCTGCCTGGAACAGATGGAACAAACGTCAAGCAGTAAGGGCTACGGACTGCTGCAGAGGAGGCAAGCGCAGCATTAAGCTCGATGCCTCTCTCTCCCTTCCCAGCACCGCAGAGCTCGGCACCAAAGGAGGGAGCTCTGAGCAACCACCTCTTCCCCACCACCGCTGTTTAAGAGGGTCTTTAATCAAGGCCTTGACGAGAGGCCGGTTTTCAGGATGCCGTAACGGGCGTGAGCACAATGAGCTCCGACGTGTCTGGGGATGCTGCCGCTCAAACGGCAAAATAGAGGGGCAGCATTTTATCTGTGACAGTCACAGAAGCACGGACACAAACTGTACCTGAAGAAATCCTCCTCCCTCATAGTACCCGTACGTGACTGACATTGACCATAGGAGGAAACAAACTGTAAAGGTTCGACTCCTACTATTCAATACAGCAGGGATACTATAAACAGGAATGGTTCTCACCCCGTACTGCTGCTCCTGAAGTGACATTAAGCTTGCCTCTTGACTGGGTTTAAGTATTTCACACAGTTAAAAATAAGCTGTTTTTCAATTTACTCTGCAATGCTGTGACTAGGAGGACTATGGCACGTGTACGCGCAGGACAGCTGATGTGTTGTCTCCCAGGTTCTCCAACACATTCCCAGCTTTGGTGCAGGAAAGCCAGTGATCAGTAGCCCCTCAGTCTGTGTAGTGTGTCCATGGATGGGTTCAGAGCCATCACCATGCTAACCCCCAGCGTCCGAGTGACGTGCCTCACCCACGGTGCCACCGACTGGGACAAAAATTCAGTGTTTTACTAGGAGTGCTTCTTGACAAGAAACTGCAGCCTTGCACCAGGCAGAGGGATTTTTCACCTTCTGAAGGGTCTATATAGACAAAGAGGACACCTCCTTCTTTTCAGTTATCAATGCAACCAGTGCAAGATAAATGGCATTTGTCCTCTCCCATGGCAGCAACTTTTACAGGAGGAAATGCACATCTTACCCTGCTGCAGAGTCCTAACAAAATAGGTGGGGTGGAGTAAGGACTCTGTTACTTCAACAGCACATTAGAAATTTGGAGCTACAAAAGGCAGAACTGAGGTGGACCGAGATGACTACAGGCATTTGTGGTTCACTAACAGGCATCGGTAGCACCGAGTTAGGGAATGATGCAATGCAGACCTGTGAACTAAGCACACAACAGTGTCAGAGACTCATGACTAGAAATCTCATTGTTTTCACCAGGTACACGAAGTAGATTTTACTGGCCACTGGCCCTCCTTCTCCACCTCTAAAATGGAGTTTAAAGTGTCTGCAACCTTCATAAAGGCAGCAGCTAATAGCTGTATCTGAGTAACGCTGCTGTTAAGTGCTTATGAAGGTTATTTTAAGGACAAGCCAAAACATCATCTTGAAGTGCTCCTTTAAACAAAGGACGTGATGCAGAAACATCACCACTAGCTTAGATTTTAATACAGCGCCAGGAAATGGTGTTCATCTTGCTGGAGTGACATGGAAATCTTGTGCTGTGATAACTGGAGCATTAAGTAGACAGGAAGCTTTAATCTCAGGCACTGAGACACCGCAACAGGAAGTTCAGGCTGCACTTCCTTCGTGTAGGAACATCAGGAATCTTGTCAACAGGAAAACGTGTCGGACAGAGGTCTGTCTGCATTTTCTACATTCCTGATAGGCTTCGGGATTTAACATTTGCTGAGGACCAGGCATCCTAACTACAGTGAACCGTACCGCAGCCAGTGGTTGTGCCCCATCGGCAGTAGCCTCTGACTCCCTAGAGGGAGGAGTGTCTTAGGATAAGGATTCGCAGTGCTGACTATGCCCTTGAGCTAATGAGAAATTAAACATTTCCTGTTACATTATCAGTACACTTTTCATCTGTTGCCCAGCTGTGAATAATGAGCCAAAACGATTTTTAAGCAAAATTGATGGAGTTATGCTATCAAGTAAGCATCTACATCAATTGGCAGAAGTTATTGGGCATGAGGGCTCAGAAACCAGCTGTGCCAAATTCACATCAAAATGTGTAATTCTGTTCCATTCCAAACTTACACACCTCCATAAAATATATTTTGGCTTCCCTGCTAACACACTACCTACTGTGGCCGTGTTAAAGAACGTAAAACAGGTGATTTTAGTATTAGTGCATCTTTCATTTTGGAGTACAAGCCTCCGGTTGCATTTTACACCAAGCAGAAATACTATATTCCAGCAAGATGGAAAAATATTGACAAATTTACAAATGAAGCTTTGAATGCAGAGTGGAGCTTATGGGACACTTTCCGCAGTGGCCATTGTCCAACCTGTCTAGACAAAAGGAAGGGCTGCATAATCCCAGGTAATTAGGCTCTTTGTGGCATCCGATTAGAAATTGCAGCACTGAAGCACTGTACAGGTTCTCTGAATCATCCTGCAGTTTTGTTACTTCCATCCTGCTTTTACTTTACTTGAAACATGCCATATTCACCTAGTCTGTAAACATGCACAGTAAAGAGCAGTTTTACATCTGGGCTACAACATCTTCTGCAACCCTGTAGTGCCCCAGTCCGCCCCAGCACCTCAGCTGCCAGGTCTCCGGTGCTGTGAGTTTATTTCGTAAGAAATCGCCCATGTGTGAGTTACCTTGGCAGTTAGTTTTAGGTCAGGACCTCAGAACTGTAGCATCCCTAGAAATGCAGCTCCCACAATTTCACGGGTGTGTTCAGAACCGTTCGAAATCTAACGCTTTCTTTGCCAACTGCCTCCAGGACCCCGACTGCCAGTGTCACAGCAGACTGCACCCAGCCTAGGGTCTTCCTCTGGGGAGTTTACACTTTGCCTCTGCTTGTTGTGCTTGTCCATAACAGGTGGGTATGTGGGAGGGTTGTGCTGGGTTGAATTAGGAGCATTGTATTACCACTACATACTTCCCCACTCTAGGCCCTGACTAAGACATAGTGCCCAAGAAGAAGTGAATATGTCTATTGACCGATTGTAAAGGTGAGAGAGGATCTCCAAAGCCCATTGTCACTGCTGCCATCTGAAAGACAGTAAAGACAGAGTTCAGTCTGTTGGAGCTGAGCATACTACGGCTGTTTGTAAAAACTCAAGCAGGGCGGCGGCACAGGGAACCTGCGAGAGAGGCCTCTCCTTCCTTGCCCCTCACTGCCTGGTCCCAAGGACTGTCCAGCGCTGGGACCTGCAGATTCCAGTCCCACCAGGTCAGGGTGGAGTTGTGCTGCTGCCACTGCCTCAGGAAGCAGGGTCTTCTCCCAGGGGGGACTCAAGGCAATAGTAACCTCTGCAACCACTGTCGTTGATTCACCCCCAGCATTTAAAAAGGAGACCCTCAACTAGATCAGACACTCAGAAACATGCACAGCCCTGAAAGGCCAGAGCTGCCTGATGTGGCAAGCGCATCCACAGTGATTCTCAGGAAAAAAAAATCCAACATCCCAAAGCCATTATTTTGGGCTTCCTAACTTTGAATAGGAGGCAGTGAGATGTGTTCAAGAAACCTCCGAAGGAAGGGAGATTTAAATACCAGTTAAGGGGTCTCCAGTACATAGGCATTCCAGCATTAGCAGGAATTGCCAGCAGAACTCTGAAATTGAGAGAGCACTGGGTGAAGGGGAGGGAAATGGGGTAGCGCTGCCAATAACACGGGAGAGACAGGTACCCTCCCCTCAAGCAGAGGAGATGGCAAAAGGATATTCTTCCCAGTAACCATAAACACCATCTTAAATAGATTCAAAAGTGAAACCCACAGCAAATTCTTTGGCTTCTGGCATTTCAAGAAGCATTTCGCCAGCCAACAGGAGAGAAACTCTTAAAAATTTACTCTGAACGAAGGAAATTTGGGGGCCAATTTGTGCATGCGATTAAAGGGGGTTTCTTTAGTGAGCTGAAGACAGTGTATTTCGATTTCACTGTGGAAACACAAGCGCAGGTACCCGGCTCCAGGCAGGCCTCAGGGCTGTGCTCTGGTTCTAAGTGCAAAAAGAACTCCACCTTGTTGGGGAGAGTAAGACACAGAAGGAGCATCTCAGAGGGTCTCTCACCTGAAGGTTGGTGAGCTGCTGTTGCTGGTGGGCGATGGTTTGCTTCACCAGCACACTCTTGATACTCTGCTCCATCGCATACTTCTTTGCCTAGAAAGAAATAGACTCTGTAGTCATTGGACAACACCACAGAGCAGGGGTTGATGTTTGATTTTACACCACAGTTCCCCAGAACCACACAACTGGCTGCCAGTGGAACTTCTCGGCGCTCCAGCCCTAAGCTCTAAGGCACTGTACATTAGCCAGCGGTCAACAGCTTACTAACATCTCGGTCTGCACCTCTGAGTTGTGAGCCCTGAAATACAGCACGATGCTCGAGCAGAGGACTGGATAGACTCAATCTGCAGCAGACGCGATGTTAGGAAAGCAGCATGCACTAGACACTTCGCATTTCCCCTCATCCGCCCTCTGCCCCTTAGATCCCACCATAGCACCTTACCTGCTGGGATGAGGGCAGGACAGATAGCCTCCTTCAAGTCCTTTCCACTCAGAGAACATCTGGACAAAGAGTTTCTACAAAAGGGAAGGGCCTCCAAATCCCCAAGGCCAGTCTCTTGACTGGGCACTCCCCCTCTCGTTTCTTATCACATCTGGCCTATTCTAGCTTGGAGGACCTACTGCTTTCGCTCACTAAAATGCTCCAGCTCTCCTTCTCCGGTTCCTAGCCTGCAAACACAAGACTGTCTTGGCTTTTTCTTTCAGTCTTCTAGAAATTTGACAAAGTCTGAGCTTTACACCCAGTGGTGCTGACACGGAGGCTCTTTGTCAAGGGAAACCTAATACCCACATATGTGCCTATTCCCAGGGGACGGTACAAACACATTCAGCCAACCCCTCGGGCACCTGCTTTCCATGGCTGTACGTGTTTGGGAGGTGCCAGGGAACGGTAGGCTCTAAACCGTGGATTTGAGACGTGTGCTTCGGAAACCTGGAAACGGACAAGGGGATTTACATCTGTCAGCTACGGAGAAGCCAGAGGAAACGAGGCCGTTTCACACTGTGAGCCAAACAACACACACACAAGCAGCTTCAACATTACGGGAACATTCACACGAAGCCTACCTAGAACAATACTTTACTTGCCTCACCAGAGTACAGAAGACACCTAGCCCACAGCTCCCACATTCCCTGGTTTTGTTTTCTTTCCCCTCTTTTCCCAACTCTGCTCTCCTCTCAGCAAGCCAGGCATCACTCACTCCCATCAGGAAAGTGGGCAGAAGTCAGCAGTAACCTCCCCACCAGCTGTATAAAACATGATTGACAACCAGAAATCAGAGCTGGACTGAAATTTGACCTAGATTAAAACAGGTTGGCTCAAATGGGTCGAAAATACTTGCTACTGGGTCTCTTTACAACAACATGGGAAAGAGCGTAAGGAAAAAACAGATACTTCATGATGTGTTCTTGTGTGGACAGAATAAAAGAGCAGCTGGAGCATATCAGAAACCTATTCCTTGTGGAGTACAGACTGCTCCTTGCGGTAGCTTTGTGGCAGCTGGATATTGTCTTAGAATTACAATGTGATCTTAAGACGTTATTTACTTATGATTTTCTTTTTTAAATTAAAAACACTCTCCCCACCCCAACAGCAAATTTGACATCATGCTCCCCAAAAAGCATTTATAAACTCTAAACCAAAAGAAGAAATCACTGGGCACACATTGGAAAGTGTGAATCCACACACAGCATGGCCATTACCCCATACATATTATTGGTAGGCGAGCTCCCTTTTATAGCATCAGTAACAGATGCTCATTAAAAATACCCGCAACAAACAAACAAAAAAACCCAACCAACCAACCAAGAGTGCTAAGAAGCAAATTCACATTGAGTTTACTCACTTTCTGGAGAGCTTCCTGCTGTTCTGGTGTGAGGGGAGGAAGCCCCAGCTTAGCTGCCGTGCTTTGTCCATTTTCCATCTTAATGGACTCTGTACCCTGAGAAAATAGAAAATGCTCGTGAAAAAAAAAACCGCTCTCACAGAAATGACCAACTTCTTCATTCCCAGAAACCCAAAGCACTTAATGTCAGAATGTCACAGTTGGCTAAAAAGTCCTCCCAAACCTATTAGTAATTCATGACAACCTGTTAATATTCCAGCCACTCCCTATGGGAGAGCTATCCCATCAATTGTACAAACCAATGAACATGTTGGAAACTTAAAGAGTTCCCTCACCACCAGATTTAAAGAAAATTAAAGAATCCCCAGTCTTCACTCAGATCACCTCCATCCCACCTCTCAACAGTTAAACTCTGTCATGTGTACCCGTCTATTTTCTCCTTCCATCTCTTCCTACACTGGTTTTTCACCTTTGGTTTCTCAAGTTCTCTTTTTAAGATCTTCTCTGAAACTTCTCCAAACCTCTGTTCTGTACCAGGTACCGAGTAACAAAGCAGCACTGTTCTCATACTTAGCATGAGACGCACACTACCTGCCTGTGCAGATTCCCAAACCTGGCACCAGCACAGGTCTAGAAAGAAGCTTCTGGGCCACTGAACTGACTTCATGGTTTCAGATATACGTGCAGCTAACAAATGTCAGCCTTCTTTGTGTCTTAGATATTCTACTGACTTCTCTACCTCAAGCTCAAGTTTTACACTGAAGCCCATTCCTGTGTAACAACTGGTCAATTATTCCTGCCGTGTTAAGCAGGTTACCCTAAGGTACACCCATCAACCTGGTTTTGGTTAAAATGATTCAGCAGCTTATGTCTTTCTGGTAAGCATCCACCAACGTGTATGCTCAGGGTATTCTTCTTTGGTATCCCAAAGGTGCCATCACATGATTTTCAGTCAAAATAGGGTTCATCATTAAAAACCTATTAACGAATGTCTCAGTTCTCCAGTGGAAAAAAAAAAAATTAAATTTTTATGTAAGCACTCTGTAACAAGCACAGTATAGGAAAAAAACCAGACAGACCCATTCAGATGGCAAACCAAAACCAACTCTCCTGGCATAGGAACAAAACTGTCACTTAGAAAAGATATAATATCAAAGTAATTGGCATTTTAGCAGAAGTAACAGTGAGTATTTCCCACTAATTCGGTTCCCATTTATTCAGAACAACCACTTGCTCATGACACTTGTGGCACTAGCTAATGACTTACATATTTCCTATGGGCACAAATGTCCCTGAAAGACCACTGATCTCCTCCTCCAGAAAAAAAATAATCTTACAGGTACACCAAGATCTTACAAACAGAATACCAAACTACAGAAGAGCAAAAAGCTATTTTTTGGCTATATCTGGAGCTTCAGTGAGAAAACCATGGCTTTCAGAAGCAGAAGATCCTGCATCCTGGCTGCATACAAATTGCATGTTTCGTTGCATCCTCTTTATCCCACCACACGGCAGAGGGGACCCACACTGATAAAGAGACGAGCTGCTGCAACAACTCCCATCGAGACGTAACAGAACTGCCAGAAGCCCTTGGAGACAGCAGAGCCATCCAGGTAGCAGCAGACCCCCAGTTCTAGCAAGAGAGCCATACGCTGCCATCTGACTGCTTGAGAGCACCAGCCCGGCGCCTGCACCGTGACGACTGCCATGATACTCAGTGGGCACAGACCAACCACCCATTTCTTTCAGAATCACAAGTTCTCTGGCAGTCCAGTTTTTCACTTATGGTATTGTCATATTTTTTTCTATATATTGATATGTACAATGTTCTGTTTGTGATGGGGAGGGAAAAGTGTAAAATAGTTGAGACACTTTAACCACATGAATTCTTCCCACAGTAAATGACAAATACCACCTAAGTATAAGTGAAGCTCAAGCACATTCACATGGTATTCTCAATTTAGGGTATTAATTTAGATTTTAAGAATTACTATTCAAGAAGTAAACAGCAGCAGAGAGGAGAAATGCAGCAGCTTCTCGGAAGGCACCTTGGCCCAGGCCCAAGGTAATGATCCTCAAGTCCTCCCGCTAAAAAGGAGTGGGACACAGAGCACAAGAGCCCCAAAACTCCAGGCCTCCTAAGGTCCCTCTGTCTACAGTAACTGCCGGTTCCAGCTGTGAGAAGAGAAGCTCCAATGCCACAGCCCTGCCGTATCGAGACCATTAAGTACCTATGGAAGGCTGCAATCCCCAGCCGTCCCACTTGCCCTTGCTGCCCATATGCTGGACGGTGACATTACGGAGTCCCGCACACAGACCTCCCCAGCTGATACCCTCCAAGCTGTGACAGAGGGACTGCACCAACTTCTCCCTCGAGGCACGGCTGACACGAATCCTTTCCCGCAACTGATCGGGGAGGGGGGAGCTGACAGATAAATGCTGCTTAGTCAGCTCGTTAACCAAATTTCTTATTCTACTCACTGTGTATAAAGTGGGGTCACATTCTGTTTAAGCAGATAAACTTTAATTAGTGCATGCAGGAAAAGGAGATTTCACAGTCTGTCACAGTGCACACAATTAGTTTACTTTCCCCACCATACACACATTACTTTATCTGTTCTAACATATTAAATGCAACATTTACCATCACGTTGCCCAGTCATTCTTTATCTTGGGATCCTCTGGCAATTCATTTACCTAAATGACAGTGACTGTTGGACTAGCAACTTCTTCTCATGAGGCAACTGTGTTCATTTTCCCAACAGAATGCTGTGCATTTCTTGCGAGGACGCAGAGCGGGACTGGTCTGACTCATGCTCTGCACCATAGGGGAGCTCCCTCCCGAGTCCATGAAGCAGAGGAAGAAGCAAATGTGACCACAGCACGATGGTGCCATTGCTGGAACCATCCGTTTCACAGCTTCACCGATCTGGACCTGCCTTTGTTGTTCATGTAAGTGCTGCCTGTATCATCCACCAACAGAACTAATCTCTTCTCTCAACTAAATTGTCAACCACTTAAAATACCAGAATGGACAAATACCACGGTAGACACATAGTAGATTGAATAGACCCGTGTCTGCAAACACTACATATAGTTTCAGTATAATGACTATCATGGGAAAAATTTCAGTTAATAGCAGGAAACAAGACATTTTTAAAGTACTCCCTTTACCAGCTGCAAAGTTCCTCCCACACTAGCCCCCTTGTCTCAGCGTGCTGGGGACCGCAGCCTGCGCCACTTCCCTTGCTCTTTGTCAGACCATTGCGGGCGAGGAGTGGAGCTCACCTACCTGGAGAGCAAAACAAGCCGCAGGATGAGCCCGCCGACGTTCAGAGATATGGCCTAGATCATTCCTACTCCACTACAATTACAGCAACAATTGAGACTTCTGGTTTTGTGCATTCAGTCTCAAGTTCACCGTAAGGGGTTTGGGAGCGTTTTCTAGGATCAATGAACACAGAATAGATGCAAAATAAACCCTTCTAAAATAAAAACGTATTCTACGAGTAGCTGAATACAATGCTCTAGAGTTGCAGTTCCTTCACTGGTCCCTTCAGATGGAAGTTCATAGCTGCACTGAATAGCACACAAGGGCCCAAGGGCAATAAAAGGCAACAAAAGACAGCCAACACTTGAATAAGAACAGAGGGAGATGGAACCATTTAAAGTCTGCAAATTGGGACACTCAAGTGCACACACCTGATCAATAGATACTATTGCACAGCCCCCATGCAAACTGAAAGCAAGTACCAACGCAATATAGTAATGGGGATCTATTCGGTACAGGAAGGCTGCATCATCCCCAGGATTAATTTTGATTATGAACATTAAAAAAAATAAGAACAATAATAAAAAAATCCTTCTTATTCTTAATGAACTGGATAAAAAAATGTTTTCCACCAGGCCCTCCTGGCTGTCGTTCCCATTTGTTTACATCTTACATATATGCTATCCTACAGGCAATTCCAGAGACTTCCTTACTTTTCCGCAGACAATTTAAGAAGACCACACCTTTTTCTATTGCTATTTCTATTTCCTCTCAGCTTTTAAAAATTTAATTATCTCAATTTAGGAGCTATGAGATTTGGGAGAAAAACATAGTGTAACAGCTATCAAATGTGACCATTCACAATAAAAAAAAAAACCACTCCATTGATTATAATTAGTTATGATTCTTTAAAAATAAAGACTATTACAGATCTACATTTAATAGAATTTAGACATTTGAGCTCATTAAATGGCACAGCTTCTGAAAACTGGCTTATAACACCCAATCCCCAGCATAGAGGGTGTAATCAAAACTAAGGATGATGAAGTGATCTCCAAGTGACAAGGAGCACCCAAGAAGCCAGACCCAGGCACGACTGGAGCTGGTTCCAAGCTCTTTGCCACCACACACCCCTCTGGAAAGAAACCAAAGCTACTACAGGACTTCACTGATCAAAAACGTACCACCAGCTACCCTTTTCACAGAGAGTTTCTTCAAGGTAGACTACCACCCTCTGTCACTGCAGTCTACACGAAAAGCAGCAGATTGTGTAAAATAATCCCAGTCTCTCACTATTCACAGGGAAACGACCATTGCTTCCCTCTTTCCTGGCACCTCAGGGTAATGCCACTACCAAGAAAAGGCTCAGCACAATTAATTTAGTCTGCTGGGCAGCAATGCAACAGTACCTGGTGAAAAGCAGTTGGCGCTTTCTGCTAAGGCCGGCCACCTTGAGCACTGCCTTACTTAAATGCACTGTAACAGTTAGGAGGGAACAAGAAAAATGGGAGAGAAGTTGACAACAGAAGCAGGAGAATAGGAGCTTCTTTAAAAAGAGAAATAGAAACTGTATACCTGGTGCTATGAACATTGCTTCTGAGCGTTGCTTGGCCCTTTAAGGTGGTTTGAACTCCAAGAGTTCAGGCACATTCGTTGGAAATTTATTACATGGCTGAGAATTTCTCTGAAGTATAAACACACACAAGAGAAAGAAAAACACAGAATCTTGTTTATTTTAGGAACCATAACAAGCAAACAACATGAAGATTCCATAAGACAGAGGTGGAAAAAGGACTGGTGAAGCACCTGGCCAGTATACTCAGTTTAATCCCTGCTCTACCACCTGCATCAGTGGTTGGGAACCTGTGTGGCTCAATATTTTCATGCTGCAACACCCCACACCAGTGGTGAAGCTGGAAGAAGCATCACCTGAGTGCTGCTCAAAGGCAGAGTTTTTACTTGCACAACAGGTTATTTTTCAGAAAAGGTACTTCTTCAGGTACTGTATACTTGAAGTATATACAATACACTGAAGTATTTTGCCACTATTTACTATCTAAATCTTTGTGGATTCAGCTGTAAATTCTGTAACTCTGCAAGCCTGTATGTGCACAACGACCATTTGCTATTCTTGAATTTCTTTAGCAACTACTCCTTTCCACTCCACATTGAACACTGTTTTTCAAATGGGGAGGAACAGCAGCGCCAGTGAGTTATTTCCTCTGTTACTGTAAGCATATGCAACTAATGTACTGCCAAAATCTGCAGCATGGGGCATGTCCACCTTTTTTCCACCATCCCACCAGATGTGTTCCACAAAGAATGGGCAGGGACTAAAACTTTTCAAAACGTGTCATTTTCCTAGCATCACAGGACCAAACTGTTTACATGACTCTGTATTGGCCAGCAACATCTCTTCTATTTAAATGAGCAAGGAGATTCTATGACAAATTTCACTAATGCTGTCCAGTAGCATAACATAGTTTTTCCAGAGCACCAAATCCTATGCAAATCCAACACCTGAAAACATGAAAAGTCTTAAATACAGGTACACAAGCGATCTATCTACTCTTGAAACAATTCCTTGTGAGGCCTTTTCACAGCATTCCGTAGAACTCCTATACACTGGATCAGTACCGAGAAATTAAAAAATCTTCTAGCTGTTACTTTTATATGCAGTGTGCTCTGCGTTACCACCTATCTGCCATGGAACCCAGAAATCACCTGCATCTCAACTTTCAGCTTTTTAAGGAAGAAAAACTACTGTTCCCGACAAGCTACAATACAGTGCTAAAATAAATCAATACGCATGCGATCCTCTTTCTCTTGATCACAGACAGTAAAGGAAGACACAAGGGAAGACATACCTTCCCCCAAAAGGGGAGACCACTGTCCCCGTCTATCAGCTCACTGTCTTAGTGACAAACCCTTCAGCTACCCCTTCTCCATATCATGCAGCTACAGACTACGCAACAAGTGCAGCGAGAGCTCGCACGTCATTTCAACGTCCATGCTGCGTTCCTCTGAATCACCACTTGCTCTTAGCAGAAGATAGCTCTCTTGCTCTTGCTTGGCATTGTCAGGCTCCAAAATGGCTTCTGCCAACGCGAAGGGCAACGGAACCGGTGAGGGGTCTGGAGCACAAGCCTGAAAAAGGAGCAACTGAGGGAGCCGGGGGGGTTCAGCCTGGAGAAAAGGGGGCTGAGGGGAGACCTTCTCGCTCTCTGCAGCTCCCTGAAAGGAGGGGGCAGCCAGGGCGGGTCGGGCTCTTCTCCCAAGGAACAGCCCATGGGACAAGAGGAAACAGCCTCCAGTTGTGCCAAGGGAGGTTTAGGATGGATATTGGGGAAAATTGCTCCACCGAAAGGGTTATCAAGCATTGGAAGAGGCTGCCCAGGGCAGTGGTTGAGGCACCATCCCTGGAGGGATCGAAAAGCCGGGCAGAGGCGGTGCTGAGGGACGTGGGTTATGGTGGTTTTTGTCAGCGTTAGGACTAGATCCGAAAGGTCCCCTCCAACCTAGGCAATTCTACGATCCTGATTTTAGTTGATAAGACTTGCTGTCACTGAAGTCACCAACAGACAGCATGCATCCCTCCTGCAGGAAAGGACAAATTATCTGAGACGTGATTTTAAGAACGAAAAAAGGAAGACAAGCAAGCAAGCACACGTGAGTATATTATGGGATGGCAAAAAGGGTTAATAATATTACTGAATACATAGAAATAACACTGTAGGGTTTTTAACTTTATAAATGAACTGGTGAGACAAATAAGAGACATACTGTATCAATTTTTGGTACATTTATATCTTAGAGAATGTCATTAGTCTGGAAAGAGTGTCAAAAAACACAGAAGTAATGCAAAAAAATTCAGAAGACCAAGAAATCAGGCAAATACCAAAACACAAAGCACTGCACATCATTCTGACGTACTGTCCCTGAGTGTGAGGAGGTCACCAGGCGCTAAAGGAGCATTTACAACGGAAATACATCAAAGCCCAGCGCCTAAAGCTGTGACATACAACACTTTCACAGTACCGATACCAAAAGCAGTGGCACCAAATGCCTCAAGACTACTTAATTGGTTTAAAAATATAAGTTTCTTTAACAAGACATTAATGATTTAATCTAACAGGTGATTCAATTTCTAACACTAAAAGGTACCAATCAAGTAACTGAGAAATTTCATCAGATTTACATTAATAATTAACTATACTCTTATAAGAATTTTTTTGTTGTTGCCCTCCACTCTGTCAGCACAAGCAGCATACATAAATACTCCCCTACACGTTACAAACATACCTTGCCTGGGGCAGTAGGACAGAAACTATTGAAATAGTTTGAACTATTGAACTGTTTCAAACATGCAAAAGAGTTGGGTTTTTTTAAGAACTACTTCAGATCAAACGAAAAGAAGAAATACATGCAGTCTTGAAGTAACTAGTACTGGCCCTCGTAAGCTTCATGGGGAACTTAATTTCTCCAGGCTAAGAAAATTTATCCCATACATACCATAGTTGAATTTTAGATCTCAAATGCAGATACGCAACTACTTCCTGTAACACACGAATTTACAGTCAAAATTAAGAATGGTTAGTTTCACTTTTACAGTTAAAAGAATTTGAGGAGGACCTATTGCTACTAACGTCTTTGTTGTAGCTGCGTATTGCCTTCCTGCTGGACAATGCACGTGTGCATTGCTGATGGTCTTCAGAAAGCCTCCAAATTCACATACAGTTCAGAAGCTGCAAATTTAAGGTCTGGAAACTGGAAACGTCTGTGCAGGACTGCCTTGCAGTGACCGGGATTGCTCCCAGTACAGTGGGCTTACTACAGAAAACAAACCTGCAGATGTTCAATAAACTACTTTTGTTGCTTGCAGACTACATGTTCCTCGTACCAGAGGCAGCAGCAAGAGCAATCTAACAACGCAAAGGTGAAGTAATTTCGGTAATGTTGGGGGAAGGAAACAAAGCTGAAGCTTAACTCTCCTGCAGTCAAATATTTCCCCAGACACACTTTAATTTTTCTTAACGCTTCCCTCAGCAAATAAATTCAATGTCTGCTACGTTTGTCCTAGAAATACAATACCACTCTGACTTGATTCCCACAGTTACTGACGTGAACCCGACAAAATACTTATTTGTTGGGAAGACAGATTTTGCACCAGGAGTAGCATATGGCAGTCCTTTCCTTAACTACGAGGGACACAGGAGGGTACTTCCTCTGCTCTGTGAATCAACCCACATACTCCCACTGACAACTGGGCACTCCTGAGGGAGTGACTGTAAATGAAAAACAAAAAAATACCCCATGAAACGAAACAAAACAAAGAAAAAGACCCCTTGGAATTACAGAATTTGTGTGTGTCTGGGCACACACGCAGACCACATGACGAGAGGAAAAAACCTGTCGTGGCTCTGACATCAGGAGGAAGAGAGCGGGCCGTAGGGGAACTCTGCCTGTATCGCAAGCTGAGGGCACGGCCTGAGGTAACAGCATGGGGTAAAGAGCTTCAAAGGCCAGTGAGGAGAAAAAATACGCAGATGAAAGAACAGATATGGCCAGTAGAGATAATCCAGGACAGCAACGCGGTGTTCCACAACAGTAATATTCTGGGTGACAAAACAAAGGAGTACAGATCTGTTATTGTAATCAATAGCATTTGGCACCAGGCAAAATTAAGAGTTGCAAAATTACTTTAGTATAAAGCCTAATTCTACCTAAAATTCAACGGAGAAACAGGGATGCTTTTTCTCAGTAGTGGGAGGCCTAGAAAGAGAACAGGCTAGGTAAAGAAGTGATGATTCCCATCTCATGCTCATCAAACTGCATGGCATTCATTTAAGATGCATTCAATAAATGTTTACTGATGGGCTAAATGCAAGGTACGCTACACTTGAAAAGCGTCAACCATTTGGGAACTTTGAGCTATAATTCATAAGAGTAAACTCAGTCTCCCTACAAGATGCACTCCTTTTGACAAACAAAAGCCCTCTGTGTTCTATTGTAATTATTTTTCCCATTTAACAGTACAACAGCTGAGCCCGTACTGCAAATCAACTTCCAGAAAGTTACCTGAAAGCAAAAATCTACATTTACCAAATTCCAGAACTGGGTTCCTCTTAGTTGAGGTTACTTGGTCCTTAATTCTCAAGCTTTTCTAGCCAGCCTTCATGACTTAAATTGGCCCAGAACCAAGTAAATGTTGCAGCTGTTCTGATTCGACAGACAAAGTGCTGGACTTTCTTTAGGACAACTTCCTGGTCACGTCCTAGAGCAGCCTATTTTCTTTCCAGCATGGAAAGTAGATTTAAAACACAGAGGCACTTATTTGAACCTGAAGAAAAAAGCAGCCAGGGATCACGCAAAAAGTGTTTGCAGGGACATTTGAATTGGGTCTTCATTTCAAGGACCATTAACACTATGACCATGTGTCAAGTTTTTCAAGCACATAGTGGCAAAAAAATGCTGATGAACTAACACATGATATTGGATGGTCAGATTCACCTTATTTCCAGCAAGAGGAGAACTAAAGTCACATAAATAACACCCAGTTTATGAAAGATCTTACTTGAAAAAAAAGTGTTTTAACTCATTGTGTGAAGCTGGCAAGAATGAAAGCTCTATTTAAGATGTTTAACAGCCCTGAAGTTTAAAATAAACCCTTCCAGTCATACTACAAAAGCCCATATTGAAGAAAAACATGCAATACTCAGCCAAACTGGAAGGCTGTCTCTTACGCTACGTCACTTGAGCATGGAGATATCACCTCGTCTGGGAGCAAGCAAAATGAAAAAAAGCCACTTCCTTTCATCTCAAGGCTTGTATTCTAACATGACCTTTAGTCTAACTAATCCTTTAAATTTTCTTTGCTCCTGATACCTACTGCCTCTTGTCAAAACATTCTGGAAGCGACAGATGTACCAAGAGAGACACAATTTACACTGGCTATTCTGAATTCTTCTGTAGCCAAACACTGCTGAATAACATCAGCATATTCAAAATATGCATATTGTTCCTCACCTCCCGTATCTGTCACAGTACTTACGCGCTTCCTTCAGTCATAGGACTGCTGCCGACAATTTCTTGTGCTCATCTACAGGCCATCGCTACCTCCTCGCTCATGCTCATACAGCCACCCACCAGCTCTGCAAATAAATTTTAAGTTCCTGGGTCCTATGTGATTCTTGCTCCTACCCCCAAGAATAATCATAGGTTCATGACTTGTGTGGAGTCAATGTGATGCTTCATCTGTAACAGAAGTATAACTCTGAATGCAAACCCAATTTTTAACTGGATAGTGTAAGCTAACAGGTTTAAGCTTGAATGCCTGGTGTCTGAAGTCAAACAAAAATAATCAAATTCCTTACATTTACTGTATTCTGCTCAGCTCTTAATGCTCAATTCAAGTGGCAAATGTGTAGAAAAGTAACAAAATAGTTTCTTTTACAGTGTTGATTAAATTTGTTTATAATAGCTGATACACATAGAAAAATAGAAACTCTAAAGCAAGGTCTTTATTTTTCTGTTTATGTTGTCAGGCCCTGATAATTTACTGTAAACAGACTTGCAGCTCTGACAGGCTTGTCTGACTAGCCACCGCGTCAGTTCACTTCCATGCAGCAAAGCTGTGCAGTGGCTGGGAGTTATAAAGTTAAGTAATTATTTTTGAAATGTATTCACGGAATCTTCAGAGTTGGAAGGGACCTCTAGAGACCATCCAGTCCCACTCCCTTGCTAAAGCAGGAGTGCCCAGAGCACATC
>VXBH01008101.1:0-60100 GCA_013400035.1 Rynchops niger | reverse complement strand
CGGCTCGGCTGGGCGGGCCCGGCCTGTCCGGGGCGGAGTGCCGTTCTGGAACGGGGCCCGGCAGGCACCCCCTTCACCCAGGCGGCGGCCCGGCTCTGAGGGACGGGTACCCTGAGCTCCGCTGGCACTAGGGCCCCGCTGCAGAGGATGTGAGGGACTCAAGCAAAAACTAAGGGAAAACTACGAGAAGTTTACAGATTCTGAAAGCCTGCCTCACAAAAAAAAGTTTATAAAGTTCAGGCCGATAAAGCTTATCAAAAAGCAGTTGAAAGATGACTTAACATCTAATTGCCGTTGTGATGAGAAAGTCTCGCATTGCAAAAGTGCTTTTCACCTAGGAGTGAAAAAGATGATAAGGTAAAGGTACAATATCTGTATTGGAACATCAAACTGTATGTCTGCCTTATTTCTAGCCTAAATGTAAGTCACAGCAGTTTACCACTGGAAGACACTGAGACACAGTGCGTTCCTACATTACGCAATCTTTCAAGTAAGACTAGATACTCTACTAAAAGGTGTGCATACCACAACTGTAATACACGGGCAGGAATTGCAATCCTCATTAGCAGATTGGACTTGACCATCAGTGTTTGAGGACTCTCTCCTGCAGGAGAGGACTCCAAGGAGTTGTGTCTGACTGTCAAGTGTGAGGGCAGCATTTCCATCCTTGTGCTGGTGCTGGTTTGTGATGAAGGATGAGCGTCCGGCAGACACCGAGCTGACCGTGAGCCAGCAACGTGGCAAGGAAGGTCAACGGCGTCCTGGGCTGTACCAGGGAAGACCTGGCCAGCTGCCGGAGGGACTGACCCTTCCTCTGCTTGCCACTGCTGAGGCCACACCTGGAGCATGGACCCAGTGCTGGGCTCCCCAGGACACGACAGACACAGGCAGAGTGGAGCGGGTCCAGTGAAGAGCCACCAAGATGCTGAAGGTACTAAGAGCATCTGTGATAGAGTCACCAAATGGTTTGGGTGGGAAGGGACCTTAAAGACCATCGAGTCCCACCCCCCTGCCCTGGGCAGGGACACCTCCTACCAGCCCAGGTTGCTCCAAGCCCCATCCAACCTGGCCTTGAACCCCTCCAGGGATGGGGCAGCCACAGCTGCTCTGTTGTAGGACGAGGCTGAGAGAGCTGGGGCTGTTCAGCTGGGAGGACAGAAGGTTCAGGAGCATCTCATCAGTGGGTGGAAATGTCTGGTGAGGGGGTAAGGAAGGTGGAGCCAGGCTCTCATCAGTGGTGCCCAGTGACAAGAGGCAATGGGCATAAACTGAGAAATTCCATTTGAGGGTAGGAAAGCACTTTTTTTCTGCAAGAGCAGTTGAACGTGGGAACAGGTTGTGCCCAGAGAGACCCTATCTGTGGAGATGCTGAAACCTGACCGGACACAGTCCTGGGCAACCTGCTTTAGCTGATGCTACTTGAGCAGGGGGTCAGACTAGACGATCACAGAGGCTGGAAGGGACCTCTTGAGATCTCAAGTGGTACCATCCAACCTCAGCTGTTCTGGGATTCTGTGAAAGCAGCATGTCCTGTCCTGGAAACACCCTGCAGAAGCTGGTTAATGAACTCATTGCTGAATGCAGCACACCCAGTGGCAGGGAAATCCGCCAGACAAACTGAGCTGTGGCAATGTTAAATCAAGCCATGAATTTAGGCAGGTGGAACATGTTAAAGAGCTAACTAACTCATCAGGGAAATGAAGCAGTTGGTATATGAAGGAATTTCTCAGTTTGAAGAGGCAAGTGCAAACTTGTTGAGGAGAAAGAGTGATTTCTGAATGAAGCAGCTGTAGGATGTTTCATAGAATTGTCTAGGTTGCAAGGGGCCTTTCAGATCGAGTCCAACCATCAACCTAACACTGACAAACCCACCACTACCCCGCGTCCCTCAGCGCCGCCTCTGCCCGGCTTTTCAGTCCCTCCAGGGATGGCGACTCCCCCACTGCCCTGGGCAGCCTCTTCCAATGCTTGATAACCCTTTCCGTGTAAAAATTTTTCCTAAGATCCATCCAAAAACCTGCCCTGGCGCAACTGGAGGCCGTTTCCTCTTGTCCCATGGCCTGTTCCGTGGGAGAAGAGCCCGACCGCCCCGGCTACCCCCTCCTTTCAGGGAGCTGTAGAGAGCAAGGTGTCCCCTCGGCCCCCTCTTCTCCAGGCTGAGCCCCCCCGGCTCCCTCAGCCGCTCCTCATCAGACTCGTGCTCCACTGAATTCCCTCTCCACCCAATTTGCCTGACTTTGTAGATAGGTCTGTTGAACTCAGGGAAGCTATTTCACATCTTTGTAGTTTAAGAGTGACTAACAAATTGCTGAGTGGTTTGCTGAGCGGCGTGCTCTGATGAGACAAGCTGCTTTCAGTGGCTTTATTGATTGGTCAGTTTGTAAAGTTGGCACAGCAGAGCACAACTGGCAAATACAGCACAAGTCGGCAGCTCAGCATAGCATCCTAGCACGGCAAACCAAGCCCGGCGCGATACAGTTGGTGCGACACGGCAAAGCGCGGGCAGCGTAAGGCAGGCAGAGCCACAGGCAGGAGGACCCGGCACAGCGCAGAGCACTGGCACAGTGCAGCACGGTACAGCTGGTTCCACACAGCACAATGTGAACAGCACGGAGCAGCACGGCAAGGCTTTTGCGACACAAATAACTCCTATTTGCACTTTTCACCCACTGAACCTGACTTGCCCAGCAGCTGATTGCCCCTTTCTCCAGGCTAATGACTGAAGTTCCAAACACTAAAGGAGAAACAGGGAAGGAAGAGGCATCAGAGGTTTTCCCCTTAAGATGCCATGAGATTTTGGAAGGATGTAAGACAAAGCAGGGAATGACGAGGGTTCTGTTGAGCACCAGTGAGGTTTTGGCTGATCCACACGTTTGGATCCAGCTGGTGGGTTTGGATTTCTGGAATTTCCTCTCGTGCCATATCAAGTCCAGCTCACAAAGTCCTCTCTTCAGCTTACACTAAGATGTGCGATTCTAATTACAAGGCATCACAGTGTTTCATCTGTGCTGGGGAAACCTTAATGAAACAGGAGAAACTGGGTATAAAGAATGGAATGTGGCAGATCGGAAACTGTGCCAGAGCTTTCCAAGCCTGCTCCTTTCCTCTCTTCTGCAGGTATTACCAACTCTGGGCAAAGAGGAAAAAAAATAGCTTTGGGACCTGCAGTGAAAAAAGCTTCTTATTCCCAGAGGGAAATTTATCAGCTGGGGGGATTCTTGCAGTGGCTTTGCATCTTCACAAGCACCATCGGGAAGGGGCTGCAGGGGTTGCTCCCCCACGCCTCACAGCTCCCTTTGGGTTGCTGCTTCAGGAGTGGGGACCGGAACGTGTGCTCCTGCTTGGTCCCGGCTTTTCACGATGCACATGTAATTTCTTGTGTCTGCTGATTACTCCTCCACTTGCTGTTGCCCTTCCACACCCCAGCTCAGGCACACGCCTCCCATGGGCTGCAAAGGCTCAGTCAGGAGCGAGTGCCCGCTCCGTCCTGATGGAGGAAGTTCGGTCAGGAGCCCCGCGGTTTCTTCTGGTCTGGTGCGCTTCCCGTCCCCAGCGGCACAGGGGACCGCTCTGTCCCAGACCACAGTGAGGTGACTCACAAGGGAGGAGACCGGTATTTGTGGAAGGCATTTTCCAGGAAGTTAGCCAGCTTCTCACAGTCATCCTAAAATAAATAAGAAAAACACATCAACAGATCGATTTGGCTTGGCTGCCTTGGACATCTCCTTCCTTACATGATTCCATCCCAAGCCACCGATTTCACGCCTAAGTTCTGATACAGGAAGAGAACAACTCGCAAGAACATCTACTAATAACTATCATATTTCTGAATAATGCCAAATGACCGATCCAGAATGGAGCCTTTTTGTGTCAGGTGCAACATAAAAGCAGAAGAGCATACAGTTCCTTGGAGCTTCCAATCTGAAGGAACTAACAGGCCCAGCTTAGTTTAATTTCAACTTAACTTTAGGTCCAGTGGTCAGTTAATTATTTTCTATGGCCATCTGTTTTATAATATCCTCACTGCAAGCAAAAATAAAAATGAATGTCACTTCTTGTTGGTCTGGCACCTGTTTTGTACAGAAGTCTCTTTTCTCACACGTTCAGGAGTAGGTGGTTTCTAACATAATTACAATATTTATTCCTTAAGAAAGAAATTACTGAAATACACAACGATATGTAAAGGATGCAAAACGCCCCCAACCTTGTACCATAGAGGCGTTTTGGAATTGCCAGAAACAAACTCAAAATTCTCACTCAAATGAAAAATGCAGAATCAGTTGTTTTGTTGTTTATTGCGTAGAGGCACACCTTTGTCACTACTGCTGCTAAATTACTACTTTTAAGAAAAAACTTCGGGTTTTTGAAGGTTAGATTTGTGTGGCATAGGTGGCGTCTTTTTTGAGGCCAACCACTATAGTTGGAAAAGGAGACGAGCATTTGGATACGCAAGTCCTTCAGGTCAGAAACAAGCAGCACACTTCCAAGCTCAGTACAGGCTCAGGACGTTTGTTCAGTTTAACACAATAAATCAGTTACGCCATCTCAGAGAAAAGGCAGCTGGCACCTGTGGAGCAGAAAAGATGTTAAAGAGGGGTAGACGCGTAAAAAGGAGGTTATCTCCTAGGAGAAAGAAAGAGAAAGGTCATTTACAGTCCGTGGAACACGGACCCATGTGAGGTATACTCTACAGTACTAGGTTGCCACAAATGCCACGAATTTTCCAGTGCACAGGAGAAAGCACCCCAGAGTGTCAGTGCCAAGCTGCACAGTCACCATGCTCAGACGAAGAAAGGAAGAAAGTCTAAGTGTACTTTTTTTGCAGGTGTACTCACATACATTTTTCCCTCAGTGAGGCTGACCCCTTCCTTGGCTAATGTCAGCATCCAGAATGAGGAATTCTCCAAAACTCTGCCTACAGCCCCAGAATTCCTAACTTGTACAAAATAAAAATAAATATATATTTTAATTCCCCCACGTTCCCTTTCCTTGAGGCTTTGCTGCTGAGTGGTCTGAATGACTGGGCTGCTTGGAATTCTTTCTTGGGACTGTGCAAACACCTACGGGAGGGCCTGGAAGCTGGACGCTGGGGTCGGCCACCTCTCCGGGCAGGCAGAAATCTGCAAAGGGAGTTAGGGGCAGCTGCCCAGGCAACGTCAGCGTGGGGCAGTTCCTCTGGGAGATGGGAGGTGGCCTCAACCTCCTTCCCCCGTCACTCCTCTGGTCCTCCCGTTCAGACACTGCAAGGTTGATATCATTCACCCTGCCATCCCATCACAACACGATGGAGGACACAACAACTGTCCTCTCAAAGCAGCAACCTGGGAGTTCGGCATGAGCGAAGTATGGAATAAGAAGACCCAACCAAACACCAAAAAAAGGATGCGTTGTCACTCACACAGGGGGAGCAAGCACAGCACAGGGCTGCAGGCTGGCCCCTGTGAGCTGCTGGATGGGGAATGGAGGAGCTCTTGCTCCTCTGAGGCACCACAGGGAGTTGGGGACTGCGCTTGGTAGCACAGCGTGTGCATGGCTGAGCTGAGGAGGCGGCAGGAGGCTTACCTCGTGGATGAATCCGTAATGCACCAGCTCTGTGGCCAAGTCCTTGGAGTTATCGGCTGCAGGGACAAGGAATGGGGAGAACACAAGAGTTCATACATCTCTCAGTTCCTCCTCCCCCAGTGTCCCTATCCCCACCCGCAGCACACCTGCATTATGCTTCGTGATGCTCTAGGGGCACGTGCTGTATACTTCTGGTGGGCTAAGTAATTGCTACGTAAACACTAAGTAATTGCTAAGTAATTCTGGGGCAAACAGAGCAGAGAGGTGGGCAGTGAGTGGGAGCTGAAGAAGGTTCTGAGCAGGAACGAGCTCCGGTCCCAAATCGCACAAAGCACAATAGTCTGGGCAATGTGTCGCTTTGAGAGGATTTTTGCTTGTTTTGGCTCAGCATGAAAAGCAGGTGGGTCACTACCTGTAGGCAGCAGAGCACAGGGAGCTGGTGAAGCAGCAACTCCCAAGCATTAATTTCCAAGCTTTATGCTTTATTTCTGGGCATAAGGCAGTCAAAGGACTCCAGCTGTGTGGCCTCCAGAAGGCTCCTGCATGTTTTAGGAAGGAGCCTGCAGTGACGGACCTACTTTGAGGAGAAGCACCTTTCCCTGGAGCCACGGGGCTCCCTCGGAGGAGACTCCACCTTCTCCTTTGAAAGGTATTGCGGGACTATGCCAGTGTCGGGAATGAGGGAAGAATTCACTAGTGTTGCCCCAAGAACTGCAGGCCACATGTCCCAGGGTGAAATGCTGGCCACTCACTGAACTCCCAAAGTTCACTTTAGCACATAGGTTACTGCTGCATGGCAGAGGCTAAAAGCTCAGGGTCTGAGTGGACAAGAACCGCTACAACACAGACACTTAGGTTTAGCCTGCTCTCCCAGTACAAGGAGGAAAGAAAATCTGGCTGTAAACACAATCTGTGTCTGTCTAAGACAATCTGAGCCTAACCCTGACCAGGGCCACCAGGCAATACTTCTGCATTCACGCATGAAAATCTACTTGCAAGTAAACCTACTGGGCAGCAAGTCGTAGCTCAGCTGTCGATGCAATTTGTCCTCCAGGATCAGCAGAAGAGTAAGCTGCAGAGAGAAGAGAGCGCTCTTTACAAACACCAGTTTCTCCGTAAAAGAGAAGGTGCTGACTCTTCCATCAGCACTAGAAACTGCCGGCAGTGGTGAGCAGGGAGGATGTCGGTAGCTGCCGAGATGCTGGATGTCTCTGGCAGCGTAGTTTGCCTGTCTTAGAGGAATGTTTTCTCCACAGTTACAGCTAACCTGCAACTGTTAAACTAGAGAGAAGTAAAGTTAAAAGGTGTCCAGATAAAGATGTCAAGGTCTTCCTGTCCTGCAGCCAGAAGGGGCTGGTGGCTTTGTTCTTCATCTTCTTTTATTATAAAGGGACAAGAGTAAGTCCTTTGGGTGCTGCAGCAAACTAGCTGAGACCAAACCGAGTCCCAGCCAGACGCCAGGGATGGGTACAGAGTCTTGCCCCAGTGCCTCATGTAGAATAGGAGCTGAATACTTACGTGCCACTGGGTCTTGTCTTCATTCAGCTCCATGTTACATTGCATTTGCACCACCTAGAAGAGGCCAAAATCAACATCAGCTTGGACACAGTCCCTCTGGCTCCCTCAGGTCTGCTTTACTTCTGCTCTCCAAGCAAGACTCTCAAGTTCCTATAGGCCCTTAATTCTAACTGCTGGCCTGACCTTTTCCTTCTTCCCGCATTTCTAGGAATTGTCCGGGTGGAGCAGCTAAGGGTTAATCTAGCCCAATACACTGAGACCATCCTCAGCTCATTGAGAGGTGCGTAAGGGAGCCCTCCGCAAGGTGAAGTTCTGGGAAACTTTACAACCAGGATGAATTCTCTGCTCCATTTGCCATGGGTAGGCTTCCCCCTAAAGCTCTGCCCAAACTCTCGGTTACGTTTCAATACTGTACTTGTTCACGTACGTTCAATACTGTACTTGTTAACGACTGAGGGAGCTGGGGGTGTTCAGCCTGGAGAAGAGGAGGCTGAGGGGAGACCTCATCACCCTCTACAACTACCTGAAAGGAGGGTGTAGAGAGATGGGGGCTGACCTCTTCTCCTTGACAGGTGATAGGACAAGAGGAAATGGGTTCAAGTTATGTCAGGGGAGGTTTAGATTGGATATTAGGAAACATTTTTTCACTGAAAGGGTTATTAACCATTGGAATAGGCTGCCCAGGAAGGTGGTGGATTCACCATCCCTGGAGGTGTTTAAGAAAAGGGTAGATGGGGAACTTAGGGACATGGTTTAGAAGTGGCTTTTGTCAGGGTAGGTTAATGGTTGGTCTTGATGATCTTAAAGGTCCCTTCCAACCTCAGCGATTCTATGATGCTATGTCCGTATGGGATGACCAGTCCTTAAATCAGATGGAAGAGCAAAACTGAAATCTTGAATATTATTAAAATGGCACATGGATTTTCTTTTGGAAACTGCGGAACACTCAAATGCATTAGATAAATACGGCATTTTATTATCAAGTTCCTATGAAGGAACTGGGTCAGCTTCAAGTTCCCATGAGACTGGTTCACACCAGAAGTGGTCTTGTCTGGGCAAAGGACAGCCAGAGAGCGTGCAAGCAGTCAGTCCAAAAGACAGGAAAGCCAGCGAGGAATCACCATCCCTGTTCCATGCAAAGTTTAACTGGGTTTTATTTATATTCCTTATGCTCAGTGGTGAGTTCCATGCTTGTTCCTCCCTCTGTCCCAGCACCTCTCTACCACAGCTCTTCCCTAGGACAAACAGCCCTGGGCGTTTAGCGCTCTCTGTCAGGAAACTCGCTGTCCTCTGACCTTTGTCATCTCCAGGCCATCCATTTCTCCAAGAAGAGCTGAGCAGTGTGACTGTGTGCCCAAGGTGGGTGCTCTTGCCTCACACACCGTCTGGCCGTGTGCTCCTTTATTACGCTGAATTACACGGAACTGCACAGCATCTTGCAGACATCATCAAAGATGGGACTGATGACATTTGAGTGCATCATTGCCACCTGCTCCCCACCTCTCTCTGCCTAATGCCCACGATCAAAGAACCATTTAAGTGGGAAGGAATATCAGGAGGTCTCTAGTCCAAGCCCCTGCTCAAAACAAGACAAACAGTGAATTCAGACCAGGCTGTTAAAAGCTTTGCCCAATTGGGTTTCGAAAACCTCCAAGGAGATCCCATAACCTCTCTTACAGAATCACAGAATCTTCATGGTTGGAAAGGACCTTTAAGATCATCGAGTCCAACCAAACAACCTACAACCTCTGCCACTAGAGCATGCCCTGAAGTGCCACATCTAGAGGTTTCTTAAACACCTCGAGGGATGGTGACTCAACCCCCTCCCTGGGAAGGCTGTCCCAGGGCCTGACCACTCTGTCAGTAAAGTCATTCCTCCTCATATCTCACCTAAACCTCCCCTGCCACAGCTTCAGACCATTTCCTCTGCTCCTGTCATTACTCACCTGGGAGAAGAGGCCAACCCCCACCTCTCTGCACCCTCCTCTCANTGCCGGGCAGCTTTCCAGCCACTCTGCCCCAAGCCTGGAGCGTTGCTTGGGGTTGTTGTGACCAAAATGCAGGACCCGGCACTTGGCCTTATTAAACCTCATACAGCTGGCCCTGGCCCATCGATCCAGCCTGCCCAGGTCCCTCTGGAGAGCCTTCCTACCCTCAAGCAGATCAACACTCCCACTTAGTTTGGTGTCATCTGCAAACTCACTGAGGGTGCACTCAATCCCCTCATCCAGATCATCCATGAAGATATTAAACAAAACCGGCCCCAAAACTGAGCCCTGAGGGACACCACTGGTGACTGGCCACCAAGAGGATTTCACCCCATTAATCCCAACTCTCTGGGCACGGCCATCCCGCCAGTTTTTAACCCAGCCAAGAGTACACTTGTCTATGCCATGACTCGCCAGCTTCTCCAGGAGAACGCTGTGGGGGACGGTACCAAAGGCCTTACCAAAGCCCAGACAGACAATGTCCACAGCCTTCCCCGCGTCCAGAAGGCGGGTCACACAGTCATAGAAAGAGATCAGGGTGGTTAAGCAGGACCTCCCTTTCCTAAACCCACGCTGGCTGGCCCTGATCCCTTGGCTGCCCAGCACTTGCCGTGAGAGCTCACTCAAGACGATCCTTGGCCCACTGTTTAACCACCCTCACCATGAAAAAATTTTCCTTGGATCCATCCAGCATCCATATTCTGGTGCTTCCCAGAACAGAGAAAGAGTGTATTGTAGCTACACTGATTTGGGACCCGCAGATTTGTCCAGGTGCAAGTTTTCACAAAATCTGTAGAAACTCAGTGCCTCTGAGACCACCAGTCCTTTGGCAAATTGGGTAAAAGCTACTTGGTTGAACACCTTGGTCAGACAGACAATGCACTTGCAGAACGTACTTCGGGGCACTGGGTGAAAAAGGTATTTAAGAAACAATCTAGATTGGGCACTTCAGGGCATGCTCTAGTGGCAGAGATTGCAGGTTGGGTTTTTTTGTTGTTTGGGTTTTTTTGTGTGTGTGTACAGTTGGACTCGATGATCTCAAAGGTCCTTTCCAACCATGAAGATTCTATGATATAACAAATGCAGAGAGGGGAAAAGACCTAACTGTGTAGGTTTACATTTACACTTCTCTAGTGTATCCGATTGATCACCACAGCACTCTTACTAAAAATAAGCACCGAGCAGAATGAATAAAGCATAAGTTAAGTGCACTGAAAGCTGATTCTCTGCCAGATATGAAGAAACCACTGCAGATGTTCTTTTTGAAGGGAAGCATTTCACAGGATCTTGCAGGAATAAGAATTAGGCTTAGCCCTACATAGTATTTTTAACATTAATTCAACGCAAGTACGAAACTGCATTCATGTCATCCACGGTAACGCAAAGACGCTGCCATAGGTGATTAGTGATTAATGACTAGACGTGTCATTACAGGGAAAGAGCCGCACAGGGAAATACTCGGTACAAAATGGGTTTTTAAGAGAGAGGTGCAGACAGCTCGATGAGTTCTCTGACTGCTCCCAGTGGTGGCCGGCCGTTCAGGAGACAGGAGCTGCTGTAAGAAGGGCCGTGCCTGAGCTATGTCCTGACAATGGTGGCCAACAACTTGTCTCCCCACATGCGTGTCAGCAAAGGACAAGTGCCAGCTCCAGCCCCTGGGAAGCATCCAGGGCTCTCAGCCTTTCCTCATCAGAGAGATGCTCCAGTCCCGTCTTCATCTTTGTAGCCTCCGCTGGACCCTCTCCAGCCGTTCCCTGTCATTCTTGAACCGGGGGGCCCAGAACTGGATACAGGACTCCAGCACTCCCTGCCCAGCACCCCTTCCACTGCCCTTGGGGCTCCATAAAGCCACTTGCAGTGACCTTCCTGCCTGTGACTTCAGTGTCACATCACGCGGTCTCGCCGGTGTGGTGCCAGCCAGAGCAGGGCCTGAGCTCAGCTGCCACCTCAGCGTGACACTGCAGTGTCAGAACCAAACGATGGTGGGATTCCAAACCTACACCCCAGCAAAAAGACACAGAATAGGCTGTGCCACAGAGCTGCCTGCAGCTGTGGGAGGAGGGAAGGCAGAGCCAGAGAATCAGAGGCAACGGGGCTGCTCCAGGTCTCAGGTGAAATGGACCTCACTATCTCCATCCAAAGGGACCACCACAGTCCTGTGGCAGCCAATATAACGCGGAGAACGGCTCTCACGTGGGCTGGAGCTCAGTGCATGGCTACAGGGACAGGTGTCCCTGCAGCAGGGTGTCAGGAATGGAGACCATCCTCCTGCTCCCAGCAGGGAATCTGTCCCCACCCGGATCTGACCTTACCTTCCTGGTCTCCACATCAAAGGGCTCCGGGGTGGGAGTCTTGGCTTTCTGAGGGTCCTCCTGGGGCTGGGAGAGTGCACGTGGGAGGGCGTGGGGTCTGGAAACAGCGAAGTTCATCAGAGGATAAATCCCATTCCTGGTACAGACACAGAGGGAGGACAAACAGCTGAGGCCTGTCCTCTTACAGCCCCAGCAAGGCTCAGCTGAGGAGGACCGTGTCCCAGAGCAGGGATCTGCTGGCGGTGAGGAGGTGGCAGGTCACAGAGCCACCCTTGCCCTGGCACTGCAGCCCAGGTCTGCTCGCCCCGGGTGGTACCCCCGAGGGGATCGCACAGGAGCGAGAGCTGCTGTGCAAGGGGGACGTCCTGTATGTGCTGCAGCCAACCCAGGCTCCATGCTGCACAGGGAGCTGAGGGCAGAGAGACAGTGGGGACCAGAGCTGGGTGGACACATTGCAGGTCAGCCAGCACCACCTTCAACCCACCTGACGTCTTCTAAGAATTTGTCGAGTTCGAGGAAGGAGACCTCTGAGTACCTGTGAGAGAAACAGGACAGGAAGATTACAGGGAGAGGCAGGGTAGAAGAGCACTGCGAAGGACTACTGTGCCATGGCACCAGGACCACCAGCCTGGATGCAAGCCCTGAGCTCATGGCTATGAAATCTCCCCCAGTAATCCCCACCTCCACTGTACTCCAGGCCGACCCTCTCTCCGGATCTCTGCCATCACCATGTTCAGGTCCAGGTCCTTTATCTTCTCCTCCACCACGTTCTCTGGCATCAGATCTAGGGCAAAGGCAGAAAGGGGCTGTCAGCTGGGAAGCCCCGCAGCACAGACCCCAGGGAAGGTCTGCGAGTCACCGCCTTTCTCCCCAGCCTCCTCCATGCACCCAGCTCTGCTGGGGCAGCAATACAAGCTCGAACAGGGCAGGGTGCTCTCACGGCTACTCACACTGGTTGTTGATAAAGCAGTGCGCTGCCAGCAACTTGAGGGAATGGACCTCAAAGAGCACGCGGTGGAAGAGCAGGTTATTGGCTGTTGGTCGCTTGTCCGGGTTGAGGGTCAAGCACGACAGAATGAATTCCTGAGGGTCAATGAAAAAGCATAAACTGGACGCAAAGCAGGACATTTCATTCCCCTGTTTCATTCCCAGCGCTGCCAGCCTTGGCTCCCTCTCACACTTGTACTTCCCAGGAAGCAGATCTGAGTGGCTGTTTCTGCCAGCAGACTGCCCCAGGGCAGGGCACTGCTGGGGACCCACCAACCGCCCGGCCACAGCACCTCTGCTCCCTGCCTGCTCTCCTCCGGGGAGGAGGTGGCAATGCGAGCCCAGAACAGGCAGGGCTCCATCCCAGCAGCCAGCCAGGATCAGCTCTGGGAGCAGCAGCCCACCCGGGAAGACGGTGGGAGACTGAAGAAGGGGCAGACTGAGCCAGCGGGAGGGACTCCTGACAGCGGCGGGGTGGGAGGGACGCATCTGCCCGTTTCTGCTCGTTGGTGGCAGAAAAGCAAGATCCCTGCCTCTTCTGCACGCTCCAGGCTGGGGCCTGTCCTTTCCTCTTTAACTGCTCTGTGCAGTTTCTATACAGGTGTCTGGCTGGGGCTATTCAGAACAGATGCAAAGACCAAAAAATAATGAGAAGGAATATGCCAGGGTGGGCACCCACACAGCTGATGCCTCCGAATCAGCTGCCCCAAAACCATCCGAGGTGAGCAGCGATGCCGCCTGCCCCTGATGCTGAAGGCTTAACAGAAGGAACTCCCTCCGGGACACCATGCAAACAAGGGGACTATTGCATCAAAGTGGGTAGGATTTACTTTGAGATGCCTGGGGGAATTCTGAGATCAAACAGGAGGATTTGGGGAGTGTACAAACTTACTACGGGATGTTTTAGAGATTGGCCAAAGGAAGAGGGAGGGAGGGGTTGAGGTGGGTCAGGGAGGAAAATGGAGGGGGATAAAAGGGACTGGCTGCCTCTAAGCACTCTGCTGGTCAGGGCACTTGTCTGCCGAGCCCTGCGTCGGGCCACCTCGGTCTATCCTGTCTTCTTATTAAACTCTGTTCCTCAGTATTTACAGTGTAGGTTTGCTCTCTATTCCCCGTGAGCGTGTGTGGTGCTCTGGTGAACGTCAAGATGGATTAGCTGGTACGAAGAAAGGCTGGGGAGGGGTTGTAGACACCAGACAGAGCATGGGTCTGATTGATTGATAACAGAGACCCACGGGACAGAGCGAGATGCCAGAGTGACCCATGAAAGGGATTGCCTGAGCATGGATACTCGGAAGCAGGATCCGGCTGTTCATGCTGTCTGTGCCCGTGTCAGTGCTCAACTGTGTCTGGTCATGTCTGTGTGGAGCATGTGTGTGTACGTCTGTACACATGTGTCTGCACATGCACCTATGGGGAATTTGCACTCAGCTTCACTGCTGGTAGGACTGGGAAACAGGGTTGAGGACCAGCCTCTCATCTCAACCAGCCCCGGAAGGGCAGAATCCCCATGAGGCCATGGAAATGGCCTCAAGTTGCACCAGGGGAGGTTTAGATTTGATATTAGGAAAAATTTTTACACCAAAAGGGTTATCGAGCATTGCAAGAAGTTGCCCAGGGAAGTGGAGGAGTCATCATCCCTGGAGGTACTTAAAACACAGGTAGATGTAGTGGTTAGTGATACGGTTTAGTGATGGTTTTGTCAGTGTTAGGTCAACGGCTGGACTTGAGGATCTGAAAGGTCCCTGCCAACCTAGGCAATTCTATGATTCTATGTCCTTCAGCCCACCAGATTTGGCTGCCCTTAAGTTTCCAGCAGGTCGTTGTCTCTGTTCCCCTTTCCCAGCACTGGTGTAACCTGGAGGACACAGGAATGCCAGGCTGGCTCTGACATTCCAGGTATCAGCCAAGGGGAAGGACGCTCATGGGCAGATTTACACCCCAGGAGGGATTCCTGACGCAGCTGTGGGTCAAGCTACAGCCCGGTGGCTCCGTTGCCAAGGCTCGGCCAGCTGCACTCACCCGCATGTTGGGATCGTCCAGAGAATGTCGTGCCCGCACGATTGCCTCCTCCGAGACGCGCGTGTCCCCGTTGGTCTGGATCTCCAGCACTGCCATCTGGGGAAGAAGGAGCGCAGCCATGTCTGCATGCGGCCAGGCACGGGGTCTGTCCTGGGGGCTTCCCAAAGGGACATCCCCTGGCAGGGTGGCAGCTGTGGAGCTCCTCACCGGGACACACCGTGTGTCCAGGCTCCGGGTCTCCTGGGCTCCCCAGTGTTCCCTGGCCATGTGTCCCTGCCCCCGGGGCCCGTTTCTTGCCTACTGCAGCGCTCACGGGTTCCCAGCAGTGCAGACGCTGCTTTCCGGGCACCACGCGGAGCAGGGGACAAGGCAAACAGCACCAACAGCTCCCCAGTCCGCCCGGGAAAGTCGTGCTTGGAGAAGTCTGTCCCTGCCCTCCGTTCCCTCCCTTCCTAGGGCTGTCACAGCCCGAGGAGGCGGCGGCACCGGCCGAGCACAGAAGAGGTGAGCTAAGCCTGCTGCTGCATGCAGGGCAGGGTGGGTCACGGCAGCAGAAAATGTTCTGCTGAACCCAGCAGCGATGTCTCCATCACCGCAAGGGATCCCCAGCTCACAGCGAGGTTTGGAAAAGGGCAAGGAGACTCCTCGAGAAGCGCCCCAGGCCACCGCCATCCCCAGAGGCTCAGCAAGAACAGTCCTGCCCTGGTCACTGCAGGTTCCCAGGTGCTGCAGCCGTCCTGCTGCCTACCTCCAGTGCGCACATCCCGAAGGAGAAGATGTCCACAGCAGTCCCGTCAGCCTTTTCTGCAAAACCAAGCCAGAACCACATCAGGACAGAGAACAGGCCACCACCTGCTCACCCCAGGAACAGCCCCCTGCACCCTGCCTCGTCCCTACAGACGCTTCTGCCCGCACACCCCTGCCCTCGCAAACCTTTCCCGTTTATTCCCCTCAAATTCATGCCAAAATATTCAAGATGGGGATCGTATCATGACTTTTCACAAGGCACCAAGATTCTTTACTCCTTTTTCCCTCATCGTTGTAACATTTTACATGCTGTTGAGTGTTCCCGAGCCATAAGCTGACCTTTTCAGAGCTATCGGGGCCTGTGCTGGGATTTTGTTCCTAACCAGTAATTGCTAATGCACAGCCCATTCCCACACAGGCACAGCTGTTTTTCCCACGTGCACAGCTCTGCACTAATCAACAAAACATTTTACCTACGATTGTCATCACAGTCACTCCTCGTCACAAGATCTTCTGTGACTCATGGCCAACCGCGTTACTTTTGAATGCACTGAGTAATTCTGTATTGCCGCAAACACGCTGTGCCCACGCCTCGCACAGGACCCCCCCTCCCTGTCCCCCCCGGCAGACTCACGGCCGTACTCCGGCGGGAAGAAATGCAAGTTGCGTAGCTCTTCCCTCTCGATCCTGATGGGGCTCCGCAGGTCGTCCGGGAGGGCTGCATCGGGGAACGAGAAACGTTCTGCATCACGGCGCTTCTGAGCTGTTTCCCCAGGGCTGCGAGCAGAGACGGGTGCCCCGAGGCAGCCGGGGTCTCCCTGTGTGCTCCTGCCCGCGCAGACCACCTGAGGGGCACTCGCACTCTCACCCCTCTGCTCCCATTACTGGAGCGGCAATTCCCCGAGGGACAGAGGTCCCCCCACCCACGGAGCCCAGGACCTCCTCCGTGCCCCAGTGCCTCACTGGTGAGAGGTGCCCAGAGCCCGCAGGGGACGAAGGGTGACCCAGGGACGGGACTGATGCGCTGGGAGAGGTGGCAGAGGGACACTCACCATTGGCGAACACCCTGTGCCAGACTGCCGGTCAGCGCCGATCCAGAAGCAGAGGAGTAAGAAGTCATGGAGCAGAGGACACAAACAGAAGAGGAGGTGACTCCAAGCCTTGCATGAGGGATCCCCCGAGGACCCTGCAGCTTCTTCTGCCGAGCCGCAACACCCTTGGCCCACCACCCCACATGACTCCCCACATCCCTCGGCCGGCAGCTTCCTACCTGAACCGATCTTTATGAGCCCGTTGTGCTGGATGAAGATGGTGTCACTGGTGAGGTTGCCGTGGATGATGGGAGGCTCGCAGGAGTGCAGGAAGCTGGGGAAGCACAAAGCTGCCCTCAGCACATTACCAGCGAGAAGCGGGACGGCCGACAGCACAAGCAATGGGAAGCTTACCTGAGCGCAGACAGGATCTGAGTGCACCAGCGCTTCCAGGCCTAGAGCAGAGACCAGAGCTCTCCGTCAGACGAGACGCTCCTCAGAACCCAGCAGATGGATCGGGTCACTCCTACCTATTGCCCAGTGACTGGGGAAATCAGCCCTCCACTACCCCTGCCGAGACTGTTGTCCCAGCCGCAACAGTGTCCTTCCCAACCCCTGGTCACAGGACACCATTGAAGCTGAGAACTCATCCTCACTGGCAGGCAGAGCTCTCCTGAGCCCCAAAACCCCGGTGGGAGCATGGACAGGCACATCGCAGCGGGGGCAAGGCTAGCGATGGGTACGGGGTCCATGCACATGGTTTTCTCTGTACACGCCAATTCTAGGAGTGCGTAACTGCACTGTTGTGATACTGGGCTCAAGCTTCATGGCAGGGCTTGCAAGGTCCAGCACAGGGCTCCCAGAATGTTCACACAGCTACTCAGTCACGGCCAGCTGAGACCTGCCTGCAAAACCATTAGTCAGACCCATACTGAGCGGGTTTGCAGGTGAGACTGGTCCCTTCAACTCAAGTAGTAGCCTAGTCACAAGGCCACCATCCCTCATCGAAGGTGGTGGAGACATGGGCCTCCTGAAGCACGATGCAGCCCCCGGAGCAGTCAGCATCGCGGAGCTGAACCTCGCTGCAGCAGCTTCCAGCAGGTTCCCCACTCCCGGGGTCAGATCCTGACAGCAGGATCCATGCCTGGGATGTCCTGGGGAAGTTCTGCTCCTGCTCCGACCCTCGCCAAGATGCCGTCTCCCTACAGCGGAGAGCCTCTGGGTAGCTCAGGGAGCAACCATACATCCTTGCTGTGCCTTCTAAGAGAGCAGAGACCCACGCTGTGCCAGCGGGCACAGAGCTACCCACTTCACCTGGGACACCCGGCACTGCTCCCAGGGAACCTACCCTGGCATTCATGGCCTTGTGGTTTTTCTTGGTTTTCTTCAGGAACTGTTTCAGGCTCCCCGAGGACACATACTCTGTGATGAAGATGACCTGGGAGGGAAGAGAGGCATCATCTTCCCAGCCTCTCTGCACCAGCCAGCAGCTCGCCACCAGTGCTGGGGTCCCCTGGCACCCCTCCCCCAGCCTGGGGACCCCCCAGACGCTTTGCTCCCCGCGCATTCCCTACCCGCGCCTTCAAGTCTTTCACATCCAGCCAGTATTTGTGAAGCTTTACGATGTTGGGGTGATCCACAAGCACCAGCTGCTCAAACATGGTCTTGATCTTCTCCTGCGGGCAGAGAGAGGACAGGTGAGGTGGCAGGTCCTGGGACGTGGCAAGACACCTCAAGGGAGGCAAGGGAACCTGGGGCTGGGGAGCAGGTTGTGCCCCCCGGTCACAGGAAAAGCTGGTTTTGGGGTACAGAGGACACATGGAGCTGTCTTTGAGAGAGAAGCCAGGGGAAAGCACGATGCCAGGCAGACAGGAGCAGGCTGTGACTAGCACTGCTGACCGAGGGGTGCCCACAAGCAGCGGGGACCGGCGCTGCTGGCACGAAGGTGGGGTGGGTGGTCTCAGGGGAGGCGGGCATGGTCCTGCCGGGGAGGGACAGCTCACCTCGTGTGCTTTAAAGGCCTTCTTGTCAGTGAAGAGTAGCTCGTTCCACACCACCTCCACGCCCTCCTCGGTGTCCATGGCGAGGAAGGTGCTCTGGATGCCCGGCATGTTCCCCTGATTCACCTGTGAGGTGCAGGAAGGCGTGAGACAGCCTGGCCACAGCCCAGCCCACGGCTCCAGGCCCTGCGAGAACGAACGTGCTGCGTGGACGGTCTCTGCTACCGCTCCTGCGGAGGACTCCAGCCTGCAGGAGACCCCGGCCAGGACACGGCGAGTGAGGCAAACCCCCGTCCTGCTGCCTGTCCTGCCCTGCCCTCAGGACCTGCCTGCTCCGGCGCTCGGGCATCGCAGCAGCCGGCACCGGCACCGTTTCTCCAGGAGGTGATGGCACAGGAGAGACCCAGCGATTCGGAGCAGTTCCTGTGCCAGCCCCTCTCGGCTCTTCTAGCCCAGTGAGAAGCTGGTGGTGACAAACACTGTTCAGCCCCAGTCCGGCACAGGGATGGGGACCCCCACATGTCCCCCACGTCCCAGCAACCCACACCCACGGCTGATGGTCACACTCACGTTGGACAGGGCAAATCAGAAGGTCCAGCCAAACCAAAGCCAAAACATCATCTCTTTTAACATCCTGAGGAGACTGGGGGCAACCTCCCCCACGCTCTGGGGTCTGTCTGACAACTTATAGAATCACAGAATGGTCGGGGTTAGAAGGGACCTTAAAGACCATCTAGTTCCAACCCCCAGGTTCCCATCCCCAGAGCTCACAGAGCTGCGTCCCACGGAGAGCAGCTCTGCAGACATCACCTCCGCAGGCTGCCTCCCACGGTGGCCCAGCCGTGACAGCCCCGTCCCCGTGCTGGCTCTCTGCCGACCCTGTCACCGGTCCCCAGGCCAGCCAGGGCCACCGGGTCCCAGCTCCAGCCCAGGAAAAGTCTGCTCAAAAGGCGCCTGGTTCTGATGGGGGCTCAGCAGCACGGAGACACCCCAGCCCAGGTCTTGCCTCCCGGGAGCGGCGCCTGCGGCACCCAGGGCAGCCGCTGCCCTCGCAATGGCATCGCTGCACGGGAGCGGGGCTGCAGCCCCCAGTCTTCCCCTGCCCTCCTCCGGCCCCCCGGGACCAGGATGGGGACAGGGCTGTCCCCCGCCCCAGCAGCTCGGGCAGAGGCTCCTGTCCGCCGTGCGGCAGCTTGGGCCGACAGATGAAAAGGAGGATTGTTCTGCCAGCCGGGGCTGGGATGTGGCGTCCCACGGCGGCTCGGGGCAGCTGTGGGCACAGGCGCGGGCACGCAGCACCCCCAGCCCGTTAGCGGGGGACGGACGGGCAGCTCGTGGCGCAGTTCCTGCTGCGGACACACAAAGCACCTCTGTTACTTGTCCTCCACCCTCACAGGCTCCACGTGCTTCGCACAAAGCCCAGCACGGCCAGCCAGTGACACGGCCGGCCGGCCTCGCTGACCACGCCTTTCCCAGCGAGTCCCAGCAGCCTCCCAGCGCTCCCAGTACAAACATCCAGCCCAGGAGATCCCATGGGAGCCACTGCCGGGGAGACGGCTCAGCCCTCACCGGGGTCCCCCACAGCAGGACCGTCCCACCAGCCACCATGAACCCCAAGCCATGGTCCTCCTGGAGGTGCTACAGGTGGGAAGGAAGGGTGGGCTGGGACAGGAGGGTCTGCCTGGCCACAGGGAGCAGAGAGCCTCAGCAGGAGCTCCGGCAGCCGGGAGGTTGCGGTGGAGGCTGTGGCGGGAGGGAGGGCAGCCAGGGGCAAGCGCCCGGGCACCAGCAGGGCCCGCTGGTCACCCAGAGCTCTGTGAGGCTGCTCTTCCAGCTCTCCCCAAAAATGCTGCTGGAAAATCAGCTCGTGGTCTTGAGAAATATCCTGTCCTGAAAGCAGTGAGTGGCCACAAGGCCAAGAACAAGGAGACAAAGGGAGAAGATGGACCTGAGCACCCTTTCATTTGCCACAAGGACACGCGGGAGCAACAGAGCTCTGCACAGAGGTTACCAGTGCCTGTCTCAAAGGCACAGCTGGGGCTGAAAACCTCAGGTGACACCTTCCCAAACCTCAGGTGCCACCTCCTCGTCACGAGGCCACGACGTTCCTGTGTGCAGATATCAAGCCTACAGCAGGACCCAACCTGCAGGGTGTCCTGGTTTGAGGCCACCGCAGCCCGTGCCTCCCGTGCCCACGCCAGGATGAACCAGGAGCCTGGCAGTCCCCTCCCGACCCTGGGCTGGCAATGCCACCTCCCGCTCGCTCGGCATGAGAACAGCCGGGCTGAATGGGACCGGCCGCCTGTCTGAGAGCGACCCGCAGCAGAATCGGAGCATGGCCCAGGTTGGAAGGGATCTTTCAGATCATCGAGTCCAACCATCAACCTAACACTGACAAAAACCATCACTAAACTGTATCACTAAGCACTACGTCGACCCGTCTTTTAAATCCCTCCAGGGATGGTGCCTCAACCACTGCCCTGGGCAGCCTCTTCCAATGCTTGATAACCCTTTCGGTGGAGCAATTTTCCCCAATATCCATCCTAAACCTCCCTTGGCACAACTGGAGGCCGTTTCCTCTTGTCCCATGGGCTGTTCCTTGGGAGAAGAGCCCGACCCCCCCTGGCTGCCCCCTCCTTTCAGGGAGCTGCAGAGAGCGAGAAGGTCTCCCCTCGGCCCCCTTGTCTCCAGGCTGAGCCCCCCCGGCTCCCTCAGCCGCTCCTCACAAGTTCTCCAGACCCTTCTCCTCCTTCTCCAGACCCCTCGCCAGCTCCGTTGCCCTTCTCTGGACACGCTCCGGCACCTCCATGTCTTTCTTGGAGTGAGGGGCCCAAAACTGGACACAGGACCTGAGGTGGGGCCTCCCCAGTGCTGAGTGCAGGGGGACGGTCACTGCCCCCGTCCTGCTGGCCACGCTGCTCCTGACACAGGCCAGGATGCTGTTGGCCTTCTTGGCCACCTGGGCACACTGCTGGCTCATATCCAGCCGGCTGTCGACCAACACCCCCAGGTCCTTTTCCACCGGGCAGGTCTCCAGCCACTCTGCCCCCAGCCTGTAGCATTCGTGGGGTTGGTGTGACCCAAGGAGTCTGGTGTCATCCCTCCGCCACAGCTTCCCACCTCTGAACAACCCGCTCTTGGAGCCCAAAGTGGCATCCTGGTCCTTAATGCTCCGGACGCTGGCTCTGTTTGTATCTGGGAGGCTCTGGTACATGGTGAGGAGCATCAGGCAGGCCTACAGCGGAGGAAATGTTCCCGGTTTTGTGCAGACACGAACAAACATGCTCAGTCTTGTGCTGAATGACAATAAAACTGATACTGAACAGCTGCCTCGCGCACTGAGCTCCGAGACTGCGTAAATAAATAAAAGCTGTATTATGATCCCAGAGGTGACTGGGGACAAAAGGAACTGGTCCCAGGTCACCTTGATTATCTCACGTCATGCCTTTCAGGGGTTCCTGGCACCTCCGTGTGCTGCAAACGGTGGCCACCGCTTGAAAAAGGCAAAACTCCAGAGCCGGACTGGGCGAACTCCCTGCTCAGGCTCTTCCAGAAAGCCCTTGGCAGGAGCTGAGGCCAGCCTGGAGAGAGCACTGGGGATGAGTATGCCAAGGTTTACAAAAGATCGGATTGCATCTTACAATAAATTGCTCCCTTTTGAGCTTTTCACGTCAGCAAAGAGTGAAACAGCCCACAGAAAAAGGCTTAGTGATGTGGTTGTGGCGCCTTAGGCGAGCTGCTGTTAAACTGGGAAGGCAATGGCATTTAGACCCAATCTGGAGAAGAAAATTAGGACAAGGTGTCTTGTTACCTTTCTCAGGTCACTCTAGGAGACTGGGGAAAAAGCACGGCCACGGCCCCCGGAGGAGAGGACACTCTGCCGGTCCTCTGCCTGTCCCCAGACACCCACACTCGTGTCCTCAGGACAATACGTGCTGGCCCCATCCCTCGGCAGGGACATCCCGCTGCTCTCCTGTGCCCTCTGGAGCACCCCTCCGTACCCGCTGGACCAGCACAACCCGGCCACCCCTGGGACACTGAGGACAGAGCAGTCCCAGAGGCCACCTCGGCCAGTGGCCCCACTCCCAGGACCCTGGCGTGGCAGTGGGACCGGGGCAGGCAGCTTCTGGGCGAAGGAAGCCATCCAACCCCAGCAGAGCCATGGGGACCGACCACCAGTCCCAGGCACTGAGCAGCCATCTTGCACCCTCAACCCCCAGCACAGACGTGTTTCTCCTGCCCCAGCTCTGCCCTCCTGCCCCTCAGAGAAGCCCCCAGTGGGTCCCGACCCAAGGAGCAGCCCCTCCGTGAGGGAGGCCAGTTACTGCCTGCAGGTACTTCACCCAAAGCATACAATGGTTTGGATTGGAAGGGACCTTAAAGCCTATTGAGTCCCTGCACGGGCAGGGACACCTCCCACCAGCCCAGGTCGCTCCCAGCCCCGTCCAACCTGGCCTTGAACCCCTCCAGGGATGGGGCAGCCACAGCTTCTCTGGGCAACCTGGGCCAGGGGCTCACCAGCTCCATCACGGAGAATTTCTTCCTCAGATCTCATCTAAATCTCCCTCTTCCAGTTTAAAACCCTTCTCCCTCATCCTATTGCCCCACTCCCTGCTCCAGAGTCCCTCCCCAGCTTTCCTGGAGGCCCTTGAGGGACTGGAAGGTCTCCCCGGCGCCTTCCCCAGACTGAACCCCCCCAGCTCTCTCAGCCTGTCCTCATAATTCACCAAGTTTGGCACAAGTTCACTGCTGTCTCCAAGGCAGCTGAGCAGGCAAAGCCTCGGCCCTCGGCTGTGCCATCGCCCAAGGGACATGGTGGATGGCCAGGGGTAGGGTACCAGGCTGCAGGGAGGGTGGTGGGACAGCCACCTTCACCCCCGATAACTGCAGGGTCCCATTGCCCCTACCGGGCTGCCAGTGCTGGGGGCGAGAGGCAAAGCAGCAGCAGGGAAGGGGAAGGAAATGGCGTGTTTCCTTCTTACACCCTGAGCCCAGGCATTGCCGTCGCAGAACCATCCTGAAAAAGACTGTAGTAACACAAACGCAGAGTTAAAGAGGCCACCAGGAGACACCCGACCAGGCTGGAGGACACACCAGGAGGCTGACGCACAGCCTCTGCGCATCCCAAGGCTCGAAGGAAGAGGACCAAACCTCTGTGGGGATTTTCTGGACCGGTGCTGAGCCAGAGACCAGGGGAAAGATGGAGTTCTGTGAATCAAAGGCCCATGAACAGGCACGACAGCAAAGCAGCTGCAGCGGTGCTGCAGGTGGCCCTGTGGACAGAAGGCGAGGAGGTAAGAAACATCACCATCTGGAGGACACAGGGCAAATGGCCAGAGAGACCCCCAAGGGAGAGCCAAGCACGAAGGAGGAGCAGTTACCTGGATTACAGGGAACCGGGCTCTCCAGGCTCACCGCGACCAGCTGTACTGTGCCGGCAAAAGCACCAGGACCCACCTGGTCGTACGGTGACAGCAGACACGTGTTGATGCCAAAGGGGACAACCCTGTGAGCCTGTGTCAGGGAGCAGAAAGCCCTGGCTGCCACTAACAAGAGGAGGGCTATCAGGATGTGAAGATGGTGATGCTCACTGCCTTTACCCGACTCCTCGTGACACCGTGACATTGTGCCTTTTGGTGCTGGGAACTGGCAGGATTTGCCAGGGCCACCAGGCTGAGCAGGGAACACAATGTGCCTGGGAGGGCACTTTTGCAGAGTGAATCCCAACCCGGCCCTCCGCTCCAGGATCTCATAAGCCTGGGCGACCGCGAAGGCTGTGTCTGGGCTTCTCAAGGGACTTCAGGTCACGGTCAGGAAGGAGGTGCTGAGGCACAGGGACACACCTTGGGCAGCAGAAACCGTCCTCTCAGGGCACCGTGTGCCAGCAGCAGGGACAGGACCGTGTCTCTGCAGGGCCCCCTCTCCAGCCCGCTGCCCCACGCCAGTCCCCCCCTTGCCTTCTCCAAACTACGCGTTCCCTGGCCCCGACAGACCCTGCACTCCCCCTCCACCGCCCCACGCCGTGGCCCCACGCAGGGCAGGGGTGACCGTTGCAACACGGAAATAATTTTTTAAAATATGTAAAAAAAAAATGCAAAAAACCCCAAATAAAACCAAACAAAGGTAAGAGAGGTGAGGGGTGAGGCCCGGCTCCGATGCCTCTGCTGCTCCCTTCAGCTCACCGAGGGGCCGGGACAACTGATCACCGCTGCGCCGAGGGGCAGACGCAGGAGCAGGTCCTGCAGGAGCGGCAGCACACGGGCACCGGGGGACTCATCCACGGTCCCGCTGTGGTCTGTGGGTGCGGAGCCGATGCATCCCACTGCTGAGCCCTCCCAGCCCTCTGCCTCCAGGGCCCTGTTTCAAGCACCAGACCTGCCACTTTGTCCCCAGGGAGGAGGCTGGGGATGGCGACAGCAGCCCTGAGCAATTACGGAGGGATCTGCTCCCGAGCCTGGCTGTGCTGCTGGCTCAGTTTCACACCACGGCAGGGACGCCAAAGGCTGTGACAGAAGTGCTATCTGGGTGACATCCACCCAGCCTGCTACCTGCAGCCCACGGCAAAACAACCGGCCGAGGCTACGACGTCCCGCGGCTCTGCAGGAGCAGGACGAGGCATCTGCGGTGCCAGATAAACCTGTTCTCTCTGTGCGATCCTGTTACACAATTAGCAGGTGAAGGGGACACGAGACAGAAAATATTTCGATTCCAGTGAAGCATTTGATCCTACCTCTCACAAAAACACACCCTCAGCAGTAACTCAGAGCAGCGTGGACACAGGGCTCACACTACCAGCTGGAGAGACCCGGCCGAGCAGGGACAGTGGCGTGACGCTTTACAGAGTTGGGGGGCANATCTAGTTGGAGATGTCCCTGCTCACTGCAGGGGGGCTGGACTAGATGGCCTTTAGAGGTCCCTTCCAACCCAGCACATTCTGTGATTCTATGATTAACACCAGTGCCACCATGGTAGAGGGGAACGGCACTCATCTGGACGCTGCTGGAGGAGCAGTGAGCCTCAGAGAGAAGGAGCAGCGCTGTGGGCAGAAAGAAGTGGCATTCAGCCATCAACCAGGAAATTCAATTCATCCATCAACCAGCACTGAGTACTGAGTCCAGCTTTGGAGTCCCCAACATCAGGAGGACATGGACCTGTTGGAGCGGGGCCGGAGGAGGCCCCGGAGATGGCGGGAGGGCTGGAGCCCCTCTGCTGGGAGGACAGGCTGAGAGAGCTGGGGGGGGTCAGCCTGGAGAAGAGAAGGCTCCGGGGAGACCTTCCAGCAGCTCTTCAGTCCCTAAAGGGGACCTATAGGAGAGATGGGGAGGGACTCGTTATGAGGGGGAATGGTCTTCCATTGCAAGAGGGGAGATGGAGATGAGATCTGGGGAAGAAATTCCTTGCTGTGAGGGGGGTGAGCCCCTGGCCCAGGTTGCCCAGAGAAGCTGTGGCTGCCCCATCCCTGGAGGGGTTCAAGGCCAGGTTGGACGGGGCTGGGAGCGACCTGGGCTGGTGGGAGGTGTCCCTGCCCAGGGCAGGGGGTGGGACTCGATGGCCTTTAAGGTCCCTTCCCACCCAAACCATTCTTTGATTCTATGAAAAATACCCAGGTGCCCAGCTGCGCCGCAGGCAGGGGAGACCCGGGGAGGGAAACGCTCGGAGAACACAGCGGGATGTGCAGAGCTCTCCCGTCCTGGGGCACCCGCTTCACCCAGCCCTCTTCCATGAGCTCTCCCAATCCATCCCCTGCCCGTCAGCAATGTCCGGGAGGTGGTTGTTGATACCTGTAGAGAGGGAGAGGGAGCAGGACACGGCACAGGCCTCCTCAGAGATGCAGCCACCGGCCAGCCTGTCCCCTCTGCCCGTGGGAGGGAGGGCTGGAATCTTTCCTTTCTCTCCATACCCGTGGTTGCCCTTCCCTCTTGCCCAGCAGCTGCCAGAGCAAACACTGTGATCCCTGTTCTCCTTCCACTGCTGAGAAAAAGGGACAGAAGCGTAATTTTCCACTACCCAGATAAGAGCCAGGCGAGATCCCACACGGTGAAGGCGATACAAGCGTTGTTATTTCATAGAATAGTTTGAGTTGGAAGGGACCTTAAAGATCCTCTTTTTCCAATGCCCCCCCCGCCCTGGGCAGGGACACCTCCCACCAGCCCAGGTCGCTCCCAGCCCCGTCCAACCTGGCCTTGAACCCCTCCAGGGATGGGGCAGCCACAGCTTCTCTGGGCAACCTGGGCCAGGGGCTCACCAGCTCCATCACGGAGAATTTCTGCCTTATTTTGAATCTCAATCTCCCCTCTTTTAGCTCAAAACCCTTCCCCCTCGTCCCGGGGCTCCCCTCCCTGCTCCAGAGTCCCTCCCCGGCTTTCCCGGAGCCCCTGGAGGGCCTGGAAGGGGCTGGAAGGTCTCCCCGGAGCCTTCTCTTCTCCAGGCTGACCCCCCCAGCTCTCTCAGCCTGTCCTCCCAGCAGAGGGGCTCCAGCCCTCCCGCCATCTCCGGGGCCTCCTCCGGCCCCGCTCCCACACCTCCGTGTCCTCCCGATGTCCCCAGCGCCGGGGGCAGCGCCGCAGGGGGGTCTCCCTGAGCGGAGCAGAGGGGCAGAATCCCCCCCCTCGCCCCCTGCCCCCGCTGCTGGGGATGCAGCCCAGGCTGCGGGGGGGTTCTGTGCTGCCAGCGCATGTTGCTGGCTCGTGTTGAGCTTCTCACCCACCGCTGCTGTGGGCCCCCAATACCCACCAGTTTGAACTGGGGACCAGCACCCAGGGACGGGTTTTGCAGGGCTCCCCCGGAAAGCAAGGGGCTGCCTTGTCTCATCAGGGCCAGATGGAAAACACCAAACAGCAGCTTTTCACAAGTCAGACCAGTCACCAGCAAGAATCAGCCCATTTCAGAATTTGGTGCGATTTACCCCATTGACTGCGCGGGCAGGGGGTTTGCCCTCCTACTGCCTTGGCACTGAGCGAGCCCACGCTGAACAGAGAAGCTGGACAAAAGCCGACAAAACCACCTTGCTGAGCAGGGTCGGACTGCTACGGGGGAATGCAAACCACTTGCCCTGCACGTGTGTACTGCCAAATGCCAACTCGTCCAATGGAAGATCCGACCAACAAGCGCTTTGATCATCTTCTGATCCATTTTGTAACATGACCGTGGGACACCTCCCTTGTCCCAGAAGTCAAATACAAAAGCCTCCGGGATCGCGCGCGTTCTCTGGTTACATCAGAGAAAAAGGAGAAAGGAGACAAGGGGCACAAGAGGTGTACAAGCCTGCAAGACTCATATGCAACGTCTGGCCACTGTCAACAAAAATACCTGCTGGGAAAACCAATAAAAGGGCAAAAAAAAAGCCTGGTTAAAAACAGGAAAGGGAACAAAACATAGAGAATGCCGGTCATTGTAATACTGGTCTTTGGTGTCTGGTTTGGAGGGAGCACAGAAGGGGACGCTGGGATGCCTCTGGGACGCGGTGGAGAAGCCGGAGCAGGCAGGTAGTGCCGCAGGAGCACCCCAAGCACCCCGGGAGCACCGGGTTCTGCAAACAGAAAGGTATTCTCGCAGAGAATCTGAATGAATAAAAGAGCGTGTTACCGCATGAAAAAAGGACAAGTTTCTGCACTAACCTTTACGGGCGGGCTGACGTCAGCTCCCTCCCCGGCACCGAGAACAAGGCGGGGGATTGTTGTGACCGGGTAAGATCGTGAAGGATTAAAGGCTCCTTGAAACGGAGAAAGCAGCACGGGGAGAGCGGACCTGAAGCAAAAGCAAAACAGCCATCGCCCGCACGAACTGGGAGGGTGAGGAGGAGGATGCTAAATCCGTCCTGCAAAGTCCTGTTTGTTGCCAGACCCACAGAATACACGCCGAGAAGAGGACCTCGCTATCTGCCCCCAGCAGAGTGTATCTACCCGAGAGTTACGCCACCTCAGTTCAAACAATTTTGTCTCGCTTTTACAAATATCTGCAATTAAAACCACCTGGGGTGCCCCTGCTCCTACTCGGAGCCCAGAGCAAAGCTTCACGACATTAACCCGCCTGATGAGCCGAGGTCAGCGCGTTCATGAGTAAACTCATCCGGGAAAGTTAAATAACAGCAAACAAAAGCCGTAAAACCAGCGTGGGGTAGAAAAAAGAAATAAATAGGTGGCATGAAAAGAAAGAGCTAAGTCCTTCAGCTGATCCCCTCTGCTCTGGAAAAGCACTTCACAACAAAACACACTTCAAGTCCTGGTCTCCTGGGAGGGCTGGCAACAAAGCCGCTTTTAAAAATAACTCTGGTGGCAAATATTAAATAGTTGGATGCTTTCCAAATAATCTATCACAGAGCTGGTTATCCTCACTGCAAACTGCAAACATGATTAATACCCAAAAAAAGGGAACAGCCTTGCACCTCTGTATTCAAATGTTTAGATTATTTTTCCATATTTTGTTTTCATTTTCTGATCCGTGGAAACCTATAGCAACACTTCAAAATCTCCCCCTCTTGCAGATTTTTTGAATACCGCTTTATTTTTCTCTAAATTCTGCTTTGGCATTTCTTCTCTTTCTGTTATTGTTTCCCTTTTTTCCTTTCTTTCACTCTGCTGGTTTTAGAAGTTTAAAGCTCATAGTTCAAGGCCTCTGTATCTCTACACATTCAGTCATTAACCCTTTAATTAAACAAAGTGACCAAAAAGGGGAGCAATGGGCTATTCCATGCGAAAAGCAACCAGTGCTGTTCTAGCCGCCGGCAGCCGCCAATGTGTATTATTATCTATTAATTATTATCCATTATTATCTATTATGATCCATTATTATCTATTAATGCAGTGGTACCAGTGCTTGCCAACAGCAGAGCCAACAAACAGCTACTGCTCGTAACAGTCCCCTTTCCAAAGGGATAAAGGGTCTGTAAAAGCAAAGCAACGTGGATAAAACCAGTTTGATCTTAGTAACAAGGTGCTGGGGTTCATTCAGGAAACTGTATTTGGACGAGGAAAGTTGCAAAACTTTTAACATGAGCAGTAACCCAAGTTTCTTCTCCCTTGCTACTTTTATCCACAGGGTGGATGGAAAAAGTAAATGAAGTCATCAAACCAACACACACACACACAAAAAAAAAGGCCTATCTTCCTAAATGGAAAAGTCTGCAGCAGCAGCGGCATTCTTCTGCTGCGCTTTCCCTCCGATCGCAGGGGGAGAGGGGCAGGACACGGGTTGTGCTGACGCTGAACGTGAAGCCAACCAAGGATTCACATGACTCTTTCTCCACATACCTTGCTGAGATACTGTAAGTGCTTTTGTTTCCCGAACTGTTTGTGGAAATCTGTTGACTTCGTATCCAACGTGAACAAACACATCATAATCAGGCAAAGGAAGTCGTGCAGGGAAATGTTTTCTCCGGCGGTGGGCACAGCCAGACCCAGCACAGCACTGAGATCACGGCACGTTTTAGTTGTTGGGTCTGTACCTGAAACGTGCTGTAACGATGCACAGCCGGGTCGTGAGCTGTATGTTCTCCCAGTACGGCAGGAGTACGGCCACAATGGCCATGTGTAAAACCAAAGGTAGGGAGTCTGGAGAAGAGAAGGCTCCGGGGAGATCTTGGAGCCCCTTCCACAGAATCACAGAATGGTTTGGGTTGGAAGGGACCTTAAAGATCATCTATTTCCCACCCCCCTGCCCTGGGCAGGGCCACCCACCACTAGACCAGGCTGCTCAAAGCCTCATCCAGCCTGGCCTTGAACACTTCCAGTCCCTCCAGGGGCTCCAGGAAAGCTGGGGAGGGACGCCATGGGATGAGGGGGAAGGGTTTTACACTGGAAGAGGGGAGACTGAGATGAGATCTGAGGAAGAAATTCTTTGCTGTGAGGGGGGTGAGCCCCTGGCCCAGGTTGCCCAGAGCAGCTGTGGCTGCCCCATCCCTGGAGGGGTTCAAGGCCAGGTTGGACGGGGCTGGGAGCCACCTGGGCTGGTGGGAGGTGTCCCTGCCTGGGGCGGGGGGTGGCACTGGGGGGGCTTTAAGGTCCCTTCCCACCCAAACCGCTACATGGTTCTAAGTCACCACTAGGTCAAAACAGACAGGGATTGTCCAAACGAGAAATGACCTCTAAGCCATTTCTTTGCCAAGGACAACGAGGGGTTTCAGGCTGTTTTGGTGTGTCACAGACTAACACACATCATCCAAGAGCTATGCGAAAAAATAGAGCACAACTACAGGTCAGATGGGATTAAATTACAGGGCCTTATCCAGTATGGACACCAAAAGCTTCCACCACACTGTGGAGGTCATTTTAAGTCTATAGGTCTAACTACAGGAGCATCAGGGTATTCTCAGCTAAATAACTAGTTTCCGCACAGCTTTCCTCCCCTCTTGAGCAGCCCCGCAGAGACACCCTGGCAGAGAGACCACAGGAGAGGCAGGGGTCTGTCTGTCCATCCGCCGTGCCAGTACCATTACCCCACGCCTCACTGGTGGCATGGAGGACACACCACGTCGCCCATGCCAGCAGCTGGAGCGCGGTCAGATGGAAGGCGCAGCAGACAGAGGGATAGACGACGATGGAGCCAACAGAGCCAGTCCCAAAAAAGACAAATGAAACAACAGGAGATAAGGATACAGCTGTCTGACACCTCAGATGTGCCACACAGGTGGGATCTGTGACTCCAGGAGCACCGAGGACAAGCAGGGGAAGAAGTCATAGGATTTCGAATGCAGTGTCAGGTCCCGGCTCTTACCACACAGCATGGACACAGTAGGACAAGGCTCAGGTGCCAGCCACGCCACACGTACACCCCAGTGCAAGGCCCTGATGTGGAGAAGATGCAGGGCAGAGGTGGTCAGGTAGTAGGAACAGGAGATGGAAGGGTGACATGGGGGTGTGGAAGCACCAGAAAGCACAGAGGGACAGAAGAAGGGCAGGTGCTGATGGCACCGGCATTAGCAGGTCATCAAGATCCCAGATGGGGAAAACAGGGGATAGCCTAAACCGGGCAGCCTGCAGCCAGGCTCGAGCAGGATGGACGACAGACAGGTTGTTAAAAGGCGATGGTGGGAAGGTAAAGAACAGGATTGGCCTTGCCCTCCAGAAGCCGACGGCGCCTGTGATCTCTCAGTGCTGTCCCACCCATGCCTGGGGTCAGGATTCACCCACCCACGCTGGTCCCTGTTCGTGGGTGCCCTGAGAGAGGCCTGGAGACCTGGGCCCCGCTGTCAGGGGAGAGGGACATTGCACCCACACGGGGCCACATCTGGGCAAGAGAGAGCAGCGGGGTGACGGGAGCTGCGCAGAACCCTGGCGGACAGGCTGCAGGAGGGAAGATAAGCTGAAATGGTCCAAACCTCTTCCCTGGAGAGGGGGAATTGGGTTCTCCAGCCTTGAAGGCAGCAGTGCAGGGCGGCAAGTCCCCCTTCCTGCAGGAGCTGCCGGCCACCGGCCCGTGGTTACCAGCCTGTCACCCGCACTGTGCCACCAGACACAGCCCACAGACGAGCCCAGCAAAGGCCTCCAGCACTGGGCTCGGGCACCGGTGCCCTCTGCCGAGGGCTGCAGACCCAGGGCTGCCCCGCACCCCAGGGCACAGCACAGCTCCTGCACCGGGGCACGCCGCACCGGGGCACGGCAACCCTGTGTCCCCGCACCGGGACACCCCGCACCGAGGCACGGCCTGGCTTCCCACACCAGGGGACGGTAAGCCTGGCTCCTGCACTGGGCAGCCCGCACCAGGGAACGGCACGGCTTCCCGCGCCGGGCCACGGAGAGCCTGGCTCCTCACGCTAGGCCACAGTGACACCCCGCACCGGGACACCCCGCACCGAGGCACGGTGAGACCGGCTCCCGCACCGGGACACCCCGCAGCGGGGCACGGCGAGACCGGCTCCCGCACCGGGACACCCCGCACCGGGGCACAGCCAGCCCGGCAGCCCGCACCAGGACACGGCACAGCTTCCCGCACCGAGGCACCCCCCACCGGTACAGCCCGCACCGGGGCACAGCCCCAGCTCCCGCACCGGTACAGCCCGCACCGGGGCACCCCCCACCGGTACAGCCCGCACCGGGGCACAGCCCCAGCTCCCGCACCGGTACAGCCCGCACCGGGGCACCCCCCACCGGTACAGCCCGCACCGGGGCACAGCCCCAGCTCCCGCACCGGTACAGCCCGCACCGGGGCACCCCCCACCGGTACAGCCCGCACCGGGGCACAGCCCCAGCTCCCGCACCGGTACAGCCCGCACCGGGGCACCCCCCACCGGTACAGCCCGCACCGGGGCACAGCCCCAGCTCCCGCACCGGTACAGCCCGCACCGGGGCACCCCCCACCGGTACAGCCCGCACCGGGGCACAGCCCCAGCTCCCGCACCGGTACAGCCCGCACCGGGGCACCCCCCACCGGTACAGCCCGCACCGGGGCACAGCCCCAGCTCCCGCACCGGTACAGCCCGCACCGGGGCACCCCCCACCGGTACAGCCCGCACCGGGGCACAGCCCCAGCTCCCGCACCGGTACAGCCCGCACCGGGGCACCCCCCACCGGTACAGCCCGCACCGGGGCACAGCCCCAGCTCCCGCACCGGTACAGCCCGCACCGGGGCACCCCCCACCGGTACAGCCCGCACCGGGGCACAGCCCCAGCTCCCGCACCGGTACAGCCCGCACCGGGGCACCNCCCACCAGCCCAGGTGGCTCCCAGCCCCGTCCAACCTGGCCTTGAACCCCTCCAGGGATGGGGCAGCCACAGCTTCTCTGGGCAACCTGGGCCAGGGGCTCACCAGCTCCATCACGGAGAATTTCTGCCTTATTTTTAACCTCAATCTCCCCTCTTTTGGTTTCAAACCCGTCCCCCTCGTCCCACGGCTCCCCTCCCTGCTCCAGAGTCCCTCCCCGGCTTTCCCGGAGCCCCTGGAGGGCCTGGAAGGGGCTGGAAGGTCTCCCCGGAGCCTTCTCTTCTCCAGGCTGACCCCCCCCAGCTCTCTCAGCCTGTCCTCCCAGCAGAGGGGCTCCAGCCCTCCCGCCATCTCCGGGGCCTCCTCCGGCCCCGCTCCCACACCTCCGTGTCTCTCCTGTGCCACATTCTCTTCCTCCATCCAAACAAGGGAGACAGGCCCAATGTGCACCTAAAGGGGTTTCGACAAAGAACTGGCCAAAAGGCTAAAAGCTGTGCTCAGAAACACTGAAGGCAAGAAGAACTTGAGCAGAAGACACGTAGAGCCCAAGGATGATGAGGGTCTAAATGCATCACTGGAGAGATGGGACTATAGTAAAAGGCAAATTCATTCTCTGCTGTAGCATTTGCTCCGTAGGAAGCCTTTCTTTACAGGAGGACAGCCCGAGGAATTGCCTCAAATGAGGTGACGAAGGAAGAGATCATATAACGAATCAATAGTACGAATGGTGACAAATTGCCAGGCTGAGGTACTTGCCCAGGAGGTTTGAGGAATGCAGATGTGGAACAGCCAGAGAACGCACCTCAGGCAGGCGCGGTGCCAGGCGCTGCTCCTCAACACGTTCATCAACAGTCCAGAAAAGGGATGAACAAGGAGCTGGCAGAGTTTGCCGACGACACCAGACAGTGCAGGACAGGCAGCTCTGACGTGGGCGGTGAAGAGCTGCAGAGAGTCCTGTGACGCTGGAAGGGGGATCAGAAGTGTGGTCAAGCCTTCACGTGAAATGAACTGCTCGGCCTGGAGAGCAGCCGCTGAGCTGGGGACGTGCAGAGTACGAGCACCACGGATGGCACGGCGAGAGCACGCAGGAGAGCACGGGCTGGCCAGAGCAGCTGTGGCTGCCCCAGCCCAGGAGGGGTTCAAGGTTGGACGGGGCTGGGAGCCACCTGGGCTGGTGGGAGGTGTCCCTGCCCAGGGCGGGGGGTGGAACAAGACGGTCTTTCAGGTCCCTTCCCACCCAAACCACTCTATGATTCCGCGAATGTCTGTTCACCATTTCACACAAAATGGTGGTTGGGATGCCGGATGAAAAGGCCCGGCAAGAGCTGTAAAAACACATGAACAGGAGTAATTTTTTACTGAGTGCTTCTTGGGGTAAAATGGTCATGGGTGACACATGGTGGAATTCATTGCCACAGGGTGTTTACAGCGGCTGAAGCTGAAAAGGATTTTAAAAGCCATTAGGCAAATCTGTGGGAGAAAAATTGATTGAGGGCTATTAAACACAAAGACGCAGATGCAGCCTCTGGCTCAAGAGGGCTCTCAGCTGCCGATCGTCAGAAGCTGAGTCTGCAGCTGATGAAACACTGCTGGGTCCCTGCTCGGGTTCCTGTGCTCTCCCTCTCGGGATCCGCCATCAGCCTCTTGCGAGCAGGGTGCGGGGGTACGCAGGGCTGAGACCGGAACCCGGGGAGCTGCTCTCACGCCGGCTGCTGCTCCGAGCTTTCTGGGGAGGAAACGCTTCTGGTCTTCACGTGTTCTCTGTGGACCTCTGCTGTTTTTGTTTCACCTGTGCTGGGCATGTCCTTGCTGGACGTTGCTGCGTCCCTGGACTGGCCACACTCTGTGCTGAGGCAGCGCATACACAAACCTTTACGGTCCTTTGCGGTACAGAAACGCGTGAATTCGCTGCGTCCTAGACCCCTCTGCTCAAACCCGGTCACTCCGAGTGCAGTGTTGTCAGCGTGTGATGCCCATCACTTCTTCGGACACGGGAATTATGGGAGTGACAGGAGGTGATGCAGGATCTGTGGATGTTCCCACATCAGGGATCATCCTCCGCAGCATTGCTGCCCCCTCATCCCCATCCGGACAATGCCCCTATATCCCACCCCCTCATCCCCGACGCCTCATCCACATCAGACTAAGCTGCTTTGTCTTCCTTCTATGGCTTCCTCTTTCTTCACTGGATAACGTATAGTAGGGCTTATTTGTCTTGCCTGCTCATTTTCAGGCATGAGTCATAGGGTCTTTCACGTGCTGGTTGTGCTGACTGTCACATAACCAACACGCAGGAGGACCCTGGCCCATCCTGGTGGCCTCCACGCTTTTGTCCTGAAGGTGCCCTCCTGACGGAGCCACCTGCCCTGGGCTGTGCTGCAGGGTTCGAGCCACCAGCCGTTATCTGCCAGCCCGACGCTCGCCGTGGGCGGGGGATGCAGACACCCTTGCCTTATGCCTGGACCCCTGCGCGGGGCAGCTCTACCGGGGAGATCTGTCACGGCGGCTGCTGCTCCTCCCGCCTGCCTGTGCCCAGGGAATTCCTGCCCGTAATTCATCTTATGGCAGCGAGAACAGGCTCAGAGGAGCGGGCTGTGGCAAGGCAGGGGCTCAGAGCTGGGTTTCTGCTGGCCGGAGCTGCCCGTTGGGTGCTGCTGGGGCGTGAGGCACAGCCCCACAGCCCACCAGCCCCGGCAGGGTCCGGCATGGGGAGCCCGGCTCCCTGCCAGCCTGGTGGAGCCAGTGCCCTGCAGCACAACCCTGCCCCGGGCCAGCTGCCGCTGCCTTCACCAGCCCGCAGAGGCCATTTCCATTGGGGTCCCTGCTGCGTGGCGTCCTGCAGGGATGGTCCTTGGCCTGCCCATCCCCTAGCCTCCCTCGGGTTGGTCACAACAACCCCCAGCAACGCTCCAGGCTGGGGGCAGAGCGGCTGGAAAGCTGCCCGGCAGAAAAGGACCTGGCGGGGCTGGTGGACGGGCAGCTTCACATGAGCCAGCAGTGTGCCCAGGTGGCCAAGACGGCCAACAGCATCCTGGCCTGTCTCAGGAACAGCGTGGCCAGCAGGAGCAGGGCAGTGATGGTGCCTCTGTACTGGGCACTGGTGAGGCCTCCCCTCGAGTGCTGTGTTCAGTTCTGGCCCCGCTGTACAAGAGGGACATTGAGGTGCTGGAGCGTGTCCAGAGGAGGGCTACCAGGCTGGTGAGGGGTCTGGAGAGCAGGTCGTATGAGGAGAGGCTGAGGGAGCTGGGCATGTTCAGCTTGGAGAAGAGGAGGCTGAGGGGAGACCTCATTGCCCTCTACAGCTCCCTGAGAGGAGGGTGCAGAGAGGTGGGGGTTGGCCTCTTCTCCCAGGTGACTAATGACAGGAGCAGAGGGAATGCTCTGAAGCTGCGGCAGGGGAGGTTTAGGTTAGATATGAGGAGGAATGACTTTACTGACAGAGTGGTCAGGCCCTGGGACAGCCTGCCCAGGGAGGGGGTTGAGTCCCCATCCCTAGAGGTGTTGAAGAACCGTCTGGATGTGGCACTTCAGGGCATGCTCTAGTGGCAGAGGTTGTAGGGTGTTTGGTTGGACTCGATGATCTCAAAGGTCCTTTCCAACCATGAACATTCTGCGATTCTGGGCATTTCTACATTGCTGTTGGGCCTTTAAGTGCAATCTCCACTTAGAGAAATTTATATTCTGATTTTCTTTTTCTTAAGGAATTTATTTTCTTTGGTACCAGTGTGTGTCTGTCAAGCCAAAGTTCTGTAATGAGTCGAGAGTTACTGGGGAAAGAATGGTCCTCTGCCTTGTCTCACCTCTTCCTACGGCCGGTTTGCAGCCACAGGCCCCGGGGAAGGTCCGCATGGTGCTGGCAGGATGCTCAGGAGGCTGTGGCTGCTTTAACCCCTCTTTCCCTGAGCGCTTGTGTTGTCAGGAGCAAAGGAACGCCCCCAGAGTGGCTCCGCGGGGGCAGGAGCTCTTGGCCAAGGAGGTCAGGGACCTCGGGCAGGGAGGTAACAGGCCCGAAGGCAGAGGTTCTGGTTTCCATTCAGGATTCCTGCGTGCGGGAGGCGAGGCGGGGAGGATTTGCTGCGCGGGGCGAGTCCTCCTTTTCCACAGTCTGGAGAGGTGAATGGACCGGTGTTGGGTTGGTGGTGGGACTCGATGATCTGAAAGGTCCCTTCCAACCGAGGCGATTCTGTGATTCTGTGACGGGTTCTGCTCGACAGCCCCTGGGCAAGGGGCAGGCGGAGGCGTGGGACTGGGGCTCCCTTCTGGCCTCACCCCGTTTCCCTGAGGACCATGCCTTGAACCCCGCTGCCATGCCTTCAGCCGCGGAATGGCGGGGAGAGCGCAGAGGATCTGGAAGCTGCTTCTCGCCGCGGCAGCCCTGCAGGGACGATCTCGCAGTGACGGGCTGCCAGCCCACAGCGCCTTCTTTTATTTATTGGGGGTCCCAGGTATGTATTGTTTCGAGTGTGCTCCGGCTTTAGACCGCCAGAGACTGAGAAGGTTTTTTTAACCGCTTTCGGGGTTAATTTGCTTTTATTCCATGCCGGAATGGGTCTGGGTTTGGCAGGAAAGCCCAGGTGACAGTGCCATGCTGCCGGGACCGTCCCTCCCTCCTGGCCGGGCGATGGGGTTTACAGCACCGAGGTCTGTGCTGCAGCTCCCTCCCTCCATCCCTCCTTCCCTGCTCGGAGGCCCCTCTTGGCTTGCCGTCTATTTTTATCCACACGGGATGGACAGGGCCGGGATGTAAATGACGTCACGTGTTTTTGCACAACTTGCACTTTGTTTTGGTTTAAGGTTCAGTCTGGGTGCCAGCCCGGCGCGGCGAAGCCGACAAACATCTTCCCTGCTGCTTTGCCTTCTCTCGGCGCATTTGTGAGTGGTTTCTGCGGGGCAAACGTGTGGCCAGCTCTGAGCTTCTCGGGAATCTGTTGGTGTTTGCCCAGATGATATGTCAGGCTGCGACCTCCCCTCTTCTGCAGCTCCCCGCACGCGTCCTCCACAAAGGCGTGACTGACGCGAGTGCTGGTGTCAGCACGTAATTCAGACGTGTGAATTCTGTGAATTCAAGGCAGGGCAGGACAGGATGCATTTGATGCTGCAGGACCAGCACCCTCCCGGGAACAGAATCCCAGAGTGGTGGGGGCTGGAGGGACCTCGGGAGAGCACCCAGTCCCACCCCCCGCCAGAGCAGGGTCACCCAGAGCAGGTCGGACGCGTCCAGGTGGGTTTGGGATGTCTCCGGAGACGGAGACTCCCCCACCTCTCTGGGCAGCCTGTGCCAGGGCTCTGCCACCCTCAGGGGAAAGAAGTTCCTCCTCCTGTTGGGATGGAACTTCCCATGGTCAAGTTTGTGCCCGTTACCCCTTGTCCTGTCCCCGGGCACCACTGAGAAGAGCCTGGCCCCATCCTCCTGACACCCCCCTGTAAGTGTTTATCAGCGTTGATAAGGTCCCCCCTCAGCCGTCTTTTTTCCAGACTGAAGAGACCCAAATCCCTCAGCCTTTCTTCATCACAGAGGTGTTCCATCCCCTCATCAACGGGCAGAGCAGTTCCCTGAAACCTCTTCTTACCGCTGCCACTGCGGAGAGCATCTCCACAGCCACCCCTGGGATGGCACGTGGTCTGCAAACGTCTCTGGGCAAGGGTCTAGCCAGAGACCACGGTGAGGGGCCGTTCCCTCACCTGCTGCTTCCCGCTGGCAGCTCACAGAGGGTGCAGGGAACACATACCCGGCCCTTCCATAAGTGTTTCCGTAAGTGGAAAAAAGCCGGTCCGTGTAACCAAGCACCGCACAGACAGCACTGAAGGACGGCAGGAACCAGGCGCAGTGTGTGGGTGTGCGCGGGGACGGGGGAATTTGCTGTGACTGGTCACAGCCCCCCAATGAAAATGGGATGGTTTGAATCCTTTTGGGAAGGCTCATCCGTCTGGGAGGGAGCAGGAGGATGCAAGCGACAGCAGTCAGGCTGACGTGTGGGGCAAAGCCAAGGGAGAGGCCGCTTGCCCGGGCTGTGTGACCATCTGCAGGCATGAGAGCATGGCCACGGGCTGCCGGACGGGCTGCCAGAGGAGCTGGAGCCGGTGGCCAGAGTCAGAGGGGCACCGCTGGGAGGGAGGCAGCATCCCTGTCCCACCAGGGGGTCCGACCTCCAGGAGGGAGCCCCGAGGGGCAGCGAGTGGTGAGGGGAGCAGGGCCAGGGTCAGGGATGATGGAGGGAGCTCGGCGTCCAAGCCCTGGGCGAGGGGAGCAGGGCCAGGGTCAGGGATGATGGAGGGAGCAGGGGGTCCAAGCCCTGGGCGCACAAAGGTAAAAAGCCGTACTCAAAAACACTGAAGGCGAGAACCTGAGCAGAAAACCCTAGAGCCCAAGGATGATGAGGGTCTAAATGGGGTCACTGGAGGGACAGGATTATAGTAAAAGGCAAAGTTTGTTCCCTACTGTAGCGTTTCCTCCGTAGGAAGCCTTTCTTTACAGGAGGACAGCCCGAGGAATTGCCTCAAATGAGGTGACAAAAGAAGAGATCGTATAACGAATCAATAATATGATTGCCCTGTGATTGCCCTGCCGCGGCGGCTGAGGCTGTGCTCTGGCCGGTGCTGCCGCCGGGGACGGCTGAGTTTCATTGTGCTTGCGGCTCGCAGCTGGTCACGCACAAAGGGCACCTGCTTTATGTCAGGCCTCGCTGCCTGCTCTCCCTCTCTTGGCAGGCTCCCGCGGGCAGCTGGAAGGGCTCGGTGCCACTCGGCAGCCCTGGCAGGGGACTTCGGCGTTTCCTGGCCCGGCGAAGGGGGAAGCCTGGCTGCCAGCGGTGCTCTGGGCGCAGGACGGCATGTTCGGCGCAGCGGCACAGGGTGTTTCCTACTCTGCAGACCATGGTTTCCTCCTGCAAATCTCAGCCGACTCCTTCGGGTGCCATCCCACTTTGCCGCCTCACCGCTTCCCCGGACAGGCTGACGGAGCCCTTGTCCCCCGCTCCAGGCTCTTCCCCTGCCCCTGCTCTCCACGCCGGCCCTGGAGGATGCTGGTGGATGGCGTGCAGGGGGACGGTGCCGTGCAATGCCTCAGCTGCTGGGGACCCCGCTGGGCTCTGACGTGCAGCCCGTGGGGCCGGGAGGAGGGTGCCTGCCACCGGGGCGGCTCCAGCATGGAGCACTTTGAGGAAAATAACCCTGTTTTTGTGTTACAGCAGCAAGGAGTTAAGCGTAGCTTGGGCTATCACAGTATAGCTGGGGAGTTCCCTGCTCCAACAGCCTTTAAACACTTTTTTGACCTTTTATTAAGAAAAAGTAGTAGAATCAGTTAAGTGGGAAGTTAAGCAAGGCTTCCGTCATGTCTTCTGTTCCTTTTTGAGTTAAAAACTTTCATCAGGAGAAACTAACGGACTTTCGGCTGAGCATAAAGATGACGTTAGCTGTCATCTTTGGGGTTTGGGGAAAAAAAGTTAGTGGAGACACCGCGGGGCTGCTGTTGCTTTGTGCTGTTAAGACAAAACCAAGACAACTGCAGATGACAACAGCAGCGAAGCCAAAAAAGTAACTTCTGCCTCCCACAGCAGTCTGCTGCTTTGTAGGTGTAGGCACATCCCATTCCTGTCTGCCGCTGGGAGACTGGATTGTGCTGAAAAGGCAACTAGAAGCGAGAATGTGGGCTCTAAGAGCCAAATATTAATGTAATACTTTTATCAATGCCTCTGCCATAAATTATCAGGTGCGGGTCAGCGAGCTTAGCCGAGAGGTGAGGTAGTGGAATGGTGGAGCAGAGGCTGGAACAGCCTTCGGGGACGACGGGTGACATTGAAGGCTGAACTAACAGTCACGGGAGGAAATGGAATGGTACAAAATGCAAAGTCATGCCCTGCAGTCACTGAACAAACTTTTGTGCCGTAAATTAGGCCCCCGATTTGGAAGTGGTTAAAGAGGAAAGGGCCTGTATGCCTTCAGCCACCTCAGGATGGATGCAGGCTACCGTGTGATGACCACGAAGCCCTGGTGAATTCTCCGCTCTGCGGGGATGTATTTCCAGAAAAGGCAGATAGTGCTGTTGTACAGAGCATTATTTACAGACCACGCACCAGTCCTGACCAGCCGCGCTAAAAAGCGTGAATTCATTGTAGAAACGGTGCGGAGGAGAGCAACAGAGATGACTGGGGGAATGCAGAGAGGGGGTGAGAGCAGCCCAGCTTGATAGCGCGTCAGAACAGGCGTTGAGGGGAGATAAGATTGCCCAGGGCAGCTTTATCAGTGAAAAACACCGGAGCAGGAGGAGATCTGCGTAAACTGATGGATGGGCTTTGCATAAGACGAAATTGGTCTGAGCCGGCTGGAAGCGAGGAGGAGGTTTCCCGCTGCTGGAGGAGGCAGGCTGGAGGGAGCTGCCAGGCAGAGGCGTGGGGACCCTGCCCGTTTTGCCGACGGATTTTGGTGGGAAGCAGCTGCCCAGGCAGGAGCAGATGTGCTGAGCCAGGACCACCCTACCAACCACGTTTGCTTGATTCGGGTGGGCTGGTGCGCTCCAGACGGGGCAATGGGCTTGGCTGGCTTGATGTCCCACACCTGAGGCCACCCTCATGGGGGTCTATGGCCCCCATGGGTGGGGAGCGCCATCAATCCGTGGGGAGAGCTGCTGTGCTGTGGGCGCTCTACTGCTTCCCACTCATGGCTGTGGGCACAGCAATGGGTTTGCTGGTTTCCCGTTCCTTTTCCAGCAGGTTGGGTCCTGGGGCATTTGCTCTCAACCCCGGTCTTCTCCCGTGAAACTGAGACCTTACCCAGACCCTGGTCTTAACCGGGACCTTACCCAGAGCATCCACTGTGGTGCGATGTCCCCGCGGGGACGGGGCAGCAGGCGCTCAGGCTGCCAGACCCTTTCCTTTCCCCTGTTGCCCCCATGCCTCCAAAGAGCGTTCGGATACTATTCAGATGCATTTGGTTACGAAACCAGCTTATAACTATGCAAATGTATGCAGCTTTTCCCTTACACAATGTCCTGTTTTCTTTCAGCTTCTTTTTTGGAAATCCAGCGCTTCCTGTGGGAGTGCGATCTGACTCCCGGGAGCCATCTGGAACCCTCCCAGCCTCGGGTCCCCAGGCAGGCTGGTGCTGGCACCAACTCCTTTTGGAAGCCTCACCATCCTGGCTGCTTGAGCCCTCCTGCCCACCATCCTCTGCTTGCCGACACGGCCCAGGGCCCTCGGTCCACCCCTGCGCCGGTGGCACAAGCTGGTGCCAGTCCCCTGCAAGAAGCAAGAGCATGGAGGGGGGCTGCACCTGCATGGCGTGTCCAGCTCTAACCTGGCACCAGCCAACAGCAAGTGTGTAGGAAGCAGTGTGAGAACAAGGCAAGCGCATACCAGCACTCCTCTGGTGTGTCCTCGCGGGCCCCAGGGGTTTGTGGCTCCGGGAGCTACTGAAATGGCGATCATGGAATATAGAATCATGGATTATCTCAAGTTGGAAGGGGCCCAGGAGGATCACTGAGTCCAACTCCTTGCTACTCGCAGGACTACCTAAAACTAAACCATATGACCAAGAGCATAGACTGTTTCAGTTGGAAGGGACCTACAACGATCCCTTTATAGAACAGTCCCTCTCGTTATTTAGTAGCCCTTGATGAATTTCCCTCTGTGGCTTACTCCAAAAGCTTTTTGAATCCATAGAAACTTTTAGCACTGGGAACATCCTGCAGCAGGGAGCTCCTCAGCTCAGCTGCCCACAGAATTGCTTCCTTTGACCTGAACCGGCCTCATGCTGGATTCTGCGACAACCCTCAATCCTTGAGTTGGAAAAGGCAGTGAACCTGTGCCCCCACTGCCAACTACCACATCATCCACCTTGCTCATCGCTCCATCTGCGGAGTCTACTTGGCCCTTCCTCTTTCCCTACCTAGGTTTCATTATTCTTATTTTCCTTAGCCCCCACAAGATGGGACAATGAGATGGGACGAGGAACGCCTCAGGAGATGGTATTCCGTTCTCTGCTCCCTTCCTAGTAATTGCCAGCAGCTCCATTCCCTCTGTGGAGTGGAGTGGATGAGTCTGGGAGGTCCCTGTGCTGCTGCATGCCCACATTGTCCCTGTGTTAGTCTTCTTGTTAGTGACCTTCCACTGATGGGGTGGCCCTGCTGCCCCTGCTTCTGAAGCCTCCTGTCTGATGGGAACCTCCACCAGCACCTTCCTCTGCCTCCCCAGCGGGGATGGGTGCTCCTGCTGTGGGCTGTGCCCCAGGGCTGCGGGCTCTGTGGGGCACAGGGCTCCTGGGCTGTCCACGCGTGTGACATGAGGGTGGCTGGCATGGGACCATTCAGCCACCCCGGGGAGGGCCCACGTGCCTGGCTCTCCTGGGGTTCTCGCATGGCTCCAGAGCTCTCTGTGTGTGGAACCCTCCCCAGAGGCACCTGTGACTGTGGTGGGCACATCCAGGGCTCCCCCCTTACCCTCTCCCTGCGGGTGACCCTCGCTGTGGCTGTGGCATGAGCCCAGCGGGATGGCTGAGCCTGCCCGCAGCTCGGGCCACCATCCCCTGGGGCAGCGTGACCTGGCGTTGGGGCTCATCCCTGGGAAGTCTGTCCCTGGCTAAAGGACTGGATGGCGTCCTCCCTGTCCCCTTGTGAGTGGAGAGCTGGCGTGGCAGCGGGGATGATGTGGTGCATGAGCTCCAGAGCAGGGTGCAGTGGGGTGCTGCTCCCCATCTCTACACCAAGCTGAGTGGTTCAGTCGACACGGCTGAGGGACGGGACACCATCCAGAGGGACCTGGACAGGCTGGAGAGGTGGCCTTGTGTGAACCTTATACAGTTCAACAAGGCCAAGTGCAGGGTGGGGGCAGCCCCCGGTGCCAGCCCAGGCTGGGGACGGAGGGATGGAGAGCAGCCCTGAGAGAAGGGCTCGGGGGGGGGAAACGCTGCCCATGGGCCGGCGCCGTGCGCTGGCAGCACAGAAACCCCCCCGCAGCCTGGGCTGCATCCCCAGCAGCGGGGGCAGGGGGCGAGGGGGGGGATTCTGCCCCTCTGCTCCGCTCCCTGCGGCGCTGCCCCCGGCGCTGGGGACATCGGGAGGACACGGAGGTGTGGGAGCGGGGCCGGAGGAGGCCCCGGAGATGGCGGGAGGGCTGGAGCCCCTCTGCTGGGAGGACAGGCTGAGAGAGCTGGGGGGGGTCAGCCTGGAGAAGAGAAGGCTCCGGGGAGACCTTCCAGCCCCTTCCAGTCCCTCCAGGGGCTCCGGGAAAGCCGGGGAGGGACTCTGGAGCAGGGAGGGGAGCCGTGGGACGAGGGGGAAGGGTTTGAAACCAAAAGAGGGGAGATATGGATGAGATCTGGGGCAGGAATCCTTTGCTGTGAGGGGGGTGAGCCCCTGGCCCAGGTTGCCCAGAGCAGCTGTGGCTGCCCCATCCCTGGAGGGGTTCAAGGCCAGGTTGGACGGGGCTGGGAGCCACCTGGGCTGGTGGGAGGTGTCCCTGCCCCGGGCGGGGGGTGGAAAAAGAGGATCTTTAAGGTCCCTTCCAACCCAAACGATTCCGTGACTGTATGACTCTACCATGCCCAGACAGGGCTGGGGCACAGCTCCCTGCGGAGCCCCTTGCCCCCAGTGCCATGGCCCTGTGTGGGTGGCAGGGTCAGGGAGCCCCGACGGGCCCTGGCGCAGCAGGGAGGCCACGCCATGCCCAGCACCAAGCCCAAGGGCAGGGGTGCCTCAAGAGGGGGACTGTGGGGACCTGCTGGGTAGCTTGGTGAGACCCCGTGGGGTGGCAGGGCAGGCATCAGCCATGTCACACGCGGTGTCACAGCCAGAGAGACCCTGGTCACAGGGACACACATGCAGACACACGCACTGTTCCCCCCACTGGAACCCCCACACAGCACAGGGGTCCCCAGGGCTCGGCACCGCTGGCCCTGCGGATGGCTCTGCACACATGCCTGTGGTTGGCCGCGGCACACGGCTCCGTGACACACGGCTCCACAGCACACGTGTGCGCAGCACCGTGGCGCAAACCCACGTGCACATGGCTCTGCGTGTGCTCGCAGGGCGCAGGGCAGGGAGCCACGCTGGCCTCCCGCACTGGGCTGCATGGGGGTGCTCCCATGGGTGCTTCTCCCCCGTGATGGCCAGTGACCTTCCTGGGCACAGGGCTTCTCCTGGCAGGGGTTCCATGGCGGCAGTCCTGCCCTGCCGGCGGTCTCCTCTCGCCCAGCGGAACCATCGCCGTCCCTGCGAGCGCAGCCAGCAGCCTCACGCCATTGCAGGCGACGCAGCCCTGGCACCAGAACCCCTCTCCCCCGGCACTCACGGGCAGCGAGCTCCGGCAGCCCAGCAGAACCCATGGCCCCGGCAGAGCCCAACAGCAGGTCAGGGATAAATCATAGAATCACGGAATTATAGAATTGCCCAGGTTGGAAAGGACCTTTCAGATCATGGAGTCCAACCACCAACCTAACACTGACAAACCCACCAGTGCCCCACGTCCCACAGCACCACCCTCAGCACCCTCATGCCCAGCTTTTCAACCCCCCCAGGGATGGTGCCTCAACCACTGCCCTGGGCAGCCTCTTCCAGCGCCTGACAGCCCTTTCGGGGAGGAATTTTCCCCAATGTCCATCCCAAACCTGCCCTGGCACAACTGGAGGCCGTTTCCCCTTGTCCCGTGGGCTGTTCCTTGGGAGAAGAGCCCGACCCCCCCTGGCTGCCCCCTCCTTTCAGGGAGCTGCAGANGGTCACTGCCCCCGTCCTGCTGACCACGCTGCTCCTGACACAGGCCAGGATGCTGTTGGCCTTCTTGGCCACCTGGGCACACTGCTGGCTCATAGTCAGCCGGCTGTCGACCAACACCCCCAGGTCCTTTTCCACCGGGCAGGTCTCCAGCCCCTCTGCCCCCAGCCTGTAGCATTCGTGGGGTTGGTGTGACCCAAGCGCAGGACCCAGCACTTGGCCTTGTTGAACCTCACACCATTGGCCTCAGCCTATCGGTCCAGCCTGTCCAGATGGATAAATGTCCCATGGGCACCCACAGCCACACGTGCCGTCCCCGCTGCTCACCCTTCAGCAGGGCTGAGGGCTCAGCTGCCCTGAGCAGGGGTTTTATGTCCCTCTGCGGCTCTTCTGGGGCTGCCAGTTGGAGTCCAACCACCACCTGCACTGGGGTTGCTCCTCACTCCCATGCCTGGCAGTCCCCAACCCATCCGACTGGGGTGCCAGCCCCGCCTTTCCCGGTTCTTTGTCGGAACACTGCGCTCACAACCCTCCCTGCACCCTCCCCAGGACCCCTCCAGGAAAGCTCTGTTGGTCAAAAGAAACGTCAGCACAGCAGCAGTTGAGCCAGGAAAGCGTTTAACCAGGTACCCACCCCGTTCCATGCACAGGGTTGTCACCACTTTCCTGCCCATAATTAAGTTATGTGGGGAGCAAACTCTCATGGGCACCCAGGCCCAGCCTGCCCCAGGAGACCCTCTTCTGGGGTGGGTGGTGCTAGTGGTCCTGGTGGTGTCTCTTCTTACGCTGTGGCCCTGTGACGACTGTGGTGGTGATGGTGATCTTGTTCACGGTCAGCCCTCCCGTGCCGTAAGTGTCGAGATGTGCCTCTCGTTTGTACTCGGAGACTTGCTTGGTGGAGAGGAGCTCCCACACCGACACCCTCTGCTCCTGGAACTGGCCAAAAGTAATGTAGGAGCCCTCGGACTGGAGGAGATCCACTGTCTGCTTGGGAAGGGTTAGAAGGTGCCTTTCTTTGCTGTCGGTGGCAATGCTGCTGGTGGTGCTGACCATATCCTGAAGGGTGAGTGTCCCTCCACGGTACAGCTCCAGGAGCTCCTGCCTTTTCTCCTCAGGGATGTAGTCGGAGAAGAGCAGGTCCCACACACAGACCTGCTTCCCCTGGAACTCACCCACTGACATGTCCACTGTAGTGGACTTCAGGGTCTCTTCCCAGGTGTTGTCCTCCTGCAGGTGGGTGTCCTCAGCTTCTGTGACTGTTGTCTCTGCCCTTGGACTACTCGCATTTGCCGATGGCTCTGCCCTTGCTGCTTCTGCCTTGGTTACAATAGTGCTGACAACCATTTTCACCTGCTCGAGGGTTAACTCTCCCGCCTGGTACAGCTCCAGGAGCTCCTTTCTGTTCTCTTCAGGGATATACTTGGAGTGGAGCAGGTCCCACACAGAGATCTTGTGGCCTCGAAACTCCCCAACATCCATGTCAACGACTGTGGTTTTCAAGGCTTTTTCCCACGGTTCTTCTTTAGGGGAGTCTCCATCCTTCTCTGCTGCTGCTGACACAGTGTCCTTGTCGGAAGTCTTGACTGCAATTAGGAATTTCCTGCCTGTAGATTCCTTTTTCTTAATGAGAGTGGTGACAACAGTTATCATCTGCTCCAGAGTTAATAACCTTTCACGGTACAGCTCCAGGAGCTCCTGCCTTTTCTCCTCAGGGAGGTAGTCAGAGAAGAGCAGGTCCCACACACAGACCGGTCTCCCCTGCAACTCACCAGCTGGCACATCAATCGTGGTAGACTTCAAAATGTTATCTAGTTGCGCTTCTTCTGCTGAAAAATCATCTCCATTTTCCTCTGTCCTTGTCATCGCCTTGTGTGGACTTCTGGCGTTCGCCATGAGCGCAGCATTTGCAGCTTCTGTCCTGTTTATGATGTTGGTGACCACAGTAGCCACCTGTCCTGTGGTCAGTATCCCTGCTCTGTACAGCTCCAGCAGCTCCTGCCGCTTCCCTTGAGGGATGTATTTGGAAAAGAGCAGATCCAACAAGGAAATGTTTTGCCCCTGGAACTCACCAGCAGTGACATAGATGGTCGCAGACTTTAAGGACTTTCTCAACTGTTGCTCCTGGGTGTGCGTATCCTGAACTGGTTGTGATGTTTCCACCTCGTTGTTGGGTGTAACTGTGGATGAGCTCTTATCCCCGTTTTCCATTTCTGCCGTGGTGACAATGGTGGTGAGGATGGTGATCATCTCTGGGATGGTCACTGTCCCCGCCTTGTATTTCCTCAGCAGATCTTCTCTCTGGTGATCAGGGATGTAGCGGGAGAAGAGGAGCTCCCAGACGGTGACGCTCTGGCCCTGGAAGAGCCCCACGCTGAGGGTGGTGCGGGCGGCCTGCAGGGCTTTCCGGGCGTCCTTGTTCAGCTGGTAGAGCACGGAGCCCTTGTCCATCACTTGGAGCATGAGCAGCCCCGTGTCCGGGTCGGGCACGCAGCGGCGCAGGAGCTGTGTGTAAGTGAGGTTCTCGTGGGTGTTGGGGTCGAAGCAACTTCTTGTTTGATTCTTGGGGTTAGAAAGAAACTGGCTCATCTCCTGGTCGAAGTAGCCACGCTGGTGGGCCACCTCCACAGGGAGGCGGTGGCCATGCACGGGGTCGATGATGCCACCAGTGGCGATCTGGGCCTCGAGCAGGCGAATAGCATGCTCCTTGACAATGAACTCTTCTTCATGGCCTGGAAGAGGGAGATCTTGTGTCCTGTGTATGGCTCTGTGTACCCTGTCACTGCTCCCTCTGCCGACAGCAGCTTCTCATAAAAATCTCTGCCAATGAGTCCTGCGGTCAGCGCCTCTTTCACCGATAGTTTCTGGTTCCTCACGGGGTCGGTGAGGAACCCTGAAGCGGCCTGTGCCTCCAGCAGCACCAGGGCCGTACCTGGTGTCAGGAGCCCCCTCATCATGGCATCATAGATACTCATCTTCTTCTTCATGGCCTGGATGAAGACTCCAGCTATGAAGTTGCTCCCACCCCCACCCACCTCTTTGTGTCCATCTGCAAGCAGGTTACTGCCCATGTTGTTGCTTGACTTGTTGTCCTGAGGGGGTCCACTCATCTTCTGCATTGTCTCTGGGAACAGTCCTGCTACCGTGGGGCACCACGTGTGTCTGAGGAGAGAGAGAAAGAAATGACTTGGTAAGACATAGGTTCTTGTGCAGTTTTCATGGTGTGTGTGAAGAAAACCATCTCCATGGATGTGGCGGCGGGAGCCCAGGGAGAAGCGGGGAGCGGGGTCTGGGGTGTTGCTGCTGCCGTCCCCTCTCCCAGCAGCAACGTCAGGGCCAAGAGTTCCCCTTGTCCAGCTCCCTCCTGAGCTCTCTGGAAGGAGCAGTGACAGCCCAGACAGGGTCTTTGCCTTGGGCAGAGAGGTTTGAGGGCCATGTCGCAGAGCAGCAGGTCTAGTGACAGACATGCACTCCACAAAGAAGCGTCCCATCTTGGTCCTGGAGGCCCCGAGGAACTGCCTGGTCTCCCAGACCCTGATGCTGCCTCAGTCCTGTGGCTTCTGTCGCTTTCCTCTTCTGTTCCTGAGTGACACAATCAGTGCTCTCTTCTAGGCTGTGCCATGGGTTGCCAGCAGGCACCATGGCCACTGATCACCCCCCTGCTCCCCCAGCACTGTCTCCTGTGCCACCCTGGGGCTGGCAGATGTAGCTGGTGGTCATTTGACAAGCGCAGGCGGTGCCAAGAAGCAGCAGTGCCTTCCTGATGTGGCTGCCGCCAGCGACTATCTGGCTGCAGGGAGGTGCCGGCTAGTGCTGGAAGACATCTTCTGCTCTTCTCCACTTAGGCCACCACGCTGCCTGGCTTCCTGCTAGTCATGGACAGGCTGTGAGGGTGGCGGAGATCTTTCCTCTTGCACCACCCTGTCACGACACAGGACGTGGGAATGGCCGTAGTGACGGGTGAGTGGCTGGTCAGATCCACCTGCAGCAGTGGGTCCAAGTGGGCAGAGACCTTCGCTCAGGCTGTGCCCAGGTCTCTACTGGTTCTAAGGTTGGCAGAGCCCCCAGTACCCAGCCCGTTACATTCTCCTGTCCTCCAAAACTGGGGCCTGCTGCTACCGGCGTGCTGGCACCGCTCCTGGCCTGTGCTGACTTTGTGGGCATTGACCGTGGGAGGACGAGTGGGCCCCCACCATCCCGGGGACCATTCTAACCAGTTCCAGCAACTGGGGACAAGGGCAGAGTCAACAGGAGGGTTCATCTGCCCGAGCGTTCTCTTGCAGCAGGGCCAAGACCCTCTCTACAGATTTTTAGGGAAACTGCCTTAGGAACAGCCTGGTAGAGAGCAATGCTCTGGCTGAGCCCTCCGGCACACGTCCCTCCGCTTGCCCTGGACCGCAATCTGTAGCCACCACAGGCTACAGACATCCATGGACCCCTGCGGCCAGGTCTGTGAGTCCAGGTCTGGTGTCAGCCTCTGGAGCATCCCGAGGCCCGTGATCCCGTGATTTAATAACTCTTTGCACGTAGAGTATTTTCACTGGGAGCTTCTAGCTATGTGACGTCATGAAAGGCCAGTCTTTGTTATTAGCTAATGGCTGTGTAGATAAAAAGGTAGATAAAATTTTACATATATATATATATGTAAAAATAAAAATTAGAGAACAGTGATGGACTAAGAGCAGGTACCTGAGGGACCCTGCTGTAAGTGGCTGCTCGCAGGGGTCTCTCCCATTCAGGCATGGACTTTTCAATTAGTGTGACCAGTCACAGTCAGTCCAGTGGGTGCCCATGAAAATGCAGCACCCCTCACCAAGGCGCCAGTTGCGCGCCCTGAAGTTTTCAGGGGAAGGCAGCCGCGCTCTGGAGCAGACACCAGAGTCAGGCCAAGGGTCTGCGTAGCCTGGAGTCTTGTTTCCATCTTAGAGTCATAGAAAGCCCTGGGTTCNCCGGCTCCCTCAGCCGCTCCTCACAAGTTCTCCAGACCCTTCTCCTCCTTCTCCAGACCCCTCGCCAGCTCCGTTGCCCTTCTCTGGACACGCTCCGGCACCTCCATGTCTTTCTTGGAGTGAGGGGCCCAAAACTGGACACAGGACCTGAGGTGGGGCCTCCCCAGTGCTGAGTGCAGGGGGACGGTCACTGCCCCCGTCCTGCTGGCCACGCTGCTCCTGACACAGGCCAGGATGCTGTTGGCCTTCTTGGCCACCTGGGCACACTGCTGGCTCATATCCAGCCGGCTGTCGACCAACACCCCCAGGTCCTTTTCCACCGGGCAGGTCTCCAGCCACTCTGCCCCCAGCCTGTAGCATTCGTGGGGTTGGTGTGACCCAAGTGCAGGACCCATCCATCTTGAACCATAAGTGGATAACAGGAGAAGTATGAAGAATGGGAAAAAGCATGTAATATTTCCCTGTTTTTTGTGTCAGCCTCTGACTATTTCCAGCTTGGTGGATTTCATGAGCTGGATGTGTTTTGGCTCTGTGTAGTAATCTTCCAGGGATGTCTCCTATGCTGTCACCTGGTCTCTTCTGGAAGCCCTGTAAACTTTCCACATCCACAACACTGTGTGGTGATGAGGCCACAGTCCTGTAAAACCGGCAAAAACAAAGTCCAAAACATTTTTTTGGGGAACACCCATCTCCCATAAACAACAGTGACTGACATTAATGATATGCTTAACTCATTATCAGGGTCACAGCTTAATTCCCCCACTGTTTACCTAACTGGTCTGAAAGTCTCTGAGTCATTGCTTTTGATGCATTTAAATATCGGATTGATGCTGGCGTAGATGGATCATGATGGGGGAGCGGTTTATCCCCACAGTGACAGACCAGCCCCTGCCTCTTTGGGGACCCTGCCCATGGGTGGCTTTGGGCTCTTCTGCAGCCAGCGGCTCTGGTCCACCCTGTGGCTCCAGCCCTGGAGAGCAGCTTCTCCTGAACCCTCCTGGGAGGTGATGGGCTGGTTGTGCTGCTGGCGCGGGTGGCACTGTGCAGGACAAAGCGGAGTCCTGTGTCACACCCTGGAGCCGCCGACACCTATGTAGGACACGGATGTCGTGCAAACGCCCTATACTGGAAAGACGTTGCCCAACCGCAAGCTATCATTAGCTGGTCTCTAATCAGAGCTCCTGATGCTGGGGCTTGGCTGCACACGCAGCTCCCGGGGCAGGAGCTGCCTGTCCTTTCAAGCTGTCCCAGCAGCCCAGCCCAAGAGGTCCCAGTGGAAGCGGTTTTCCAGCCGGAGCGAGCAGGGGTGGTCCTAAGCCCCGCCTGTGCCCCGAGGGGAGACACGGCATCAGTACCCCCCAGCCCGGTGCTCGCCCCACAGCTCCAGCCGCCAGGCTCCGGCCAAGACCCACCGCGTTGGCCGGCAGCCTCCTGCAGGCTCGGGCAGGTCCCACAGCCCTGGCGGTTCCTTCCCATACCCCAATGTCCCCGTCTGTGCAGCGCTGGTGTCCGGGACACAAAGCACATCACGTGGAGCAGCAGCTCCATCCAGCCCTGGTGCCACTCTGTCACTTTGTCCCTTGTTGGAAAGGACCCAGTCCTGCCTGGAGACCTCCTGATCACCAGTCCCCTGGGTCCCAGCAACTGATGGTTGGACTCGATGACCTGAAAGGTCGCTTCCAACCTAGGCAATTCTATGATTCTATAAACTGCCCTCCAAGCCCTAGGTTTCAGGGTAGAGGCAAGGTCCCTGCACCTCTTGCAGTCCCCTGATATCTGCTGAAGTGGGGCTGAGTGGTGGCCCCAGTGTCCCCTCCAGGTGGGCTCTGTCCTACCTGCTGGGCACGTCCCCAGGGCAGCTGGCTCCCCGCAGGCTCTGGTCCTCCTCCTCCTCCTCCTCCTGCTGCTACCTCTCAGCTGGGATGAGACGCCGAGGCAAGTGCCCAATTTAAATCCTTCCCTTCCCCGCCCCTGGGGAAGACACGGTGGCCCTGCCCTGTGCTGAAATACAGGGACAGGCTGGGTCCGTCCCGCTGCAGGAGGGTGGCTGCCAAGGGGCTCAGCAGGAGAAAAGGCCCTTGTTCTTNGGCAGAGGCGGCGCTGAGGGACGCGGGGGAGCGGTGGGTTTGGCAGCGCTGGGCGGATGGTTGGGCTCCATGATCTGAAAGGTCCTTTCCAACCGAGACAATTCTATGATTCTGTGGTTCTATCTGACCATGTCAGCCCCCGCCTCGGGAGCCCAGGAGGGGTGGCAGGGTCTGGGACACAGTGACCAGCCCTGGTGCAGACGTGGGGCGCGTCTCTCCCTGGAGCTTGGGCAAGCGATAGCTGTGGAGGCACCATGAGGCTTCTGGACACTCTGCCACCACCTTCTTCTGACGGGTGCCCAGCATGACTGCTCGTGGACTGCCCTGCCTGTGGTCCCAACTGCCATGGGGGTCTCCACGGATCTGGAATTATTTGATCTGCCTTTACTCTGGCTGAGCCGCTTGGCAGCCACCCTCCTGCAGTGGGACAGACCCAGCCTGTCCCTCACTGGCCCTCACGGTGGCCTGGGACCATGCGGCCACCGGAGAGGTGATGGCTGCTGGCATCATTTTCAACGCATGGAGTGCACGGTCAGTGCTCAGGGTGGAAAGCTCTCATGCTCCCAGTGAGCAAGGAGGGCCAGCGTCTGCCCAGGAGCTCGGGCCGCCCCATCAACTGCTTGCTTGCAGAGGGCTTGCGCCATCTGGCCAGCTGGCAGAGGCAGGCTGGTGGTCCCAGACAGCTTTGGGCTGAGCAGGGCTGAAGCTCAGTCCCATGTTTGGGTCTGTTTCTGTGTCGGCGTAGGATGGGCCACATCCCGTCAGACCACAGCCACAGCCCTGGTGAACAGGCTCACCAGAGCAAGGGTGGTTTTGGTTGGGTTGTTGTGGTTTGCGGCCCTCTGTGTATCACAGAATCACAGAATCATAGAATTTCCTGGGTTGGAAGGGACCTTTCAGATCATCGAGTCCAACCATCCGCCCAACTCTGCCAAACCCACCGCTCCCCTGCGTCCCTCAGCGCCGCCTCTGCCCGGCTTTTCAACCCCTCCCGGGATGGCGACCCCCCCACTGCCCTGGGCAGCCTCTTCCCGCGCCTGACAGCCCTTTTGGTGTAAAAATTTTTCCTAATATTCAACCTAAACCTGCCCTGGTGCAACTTGAGGCCATTTCCTCTTGTCCCGTCTCCTGTTCCTTGGAAGAGACGGTGTGCGCTTGGGTGTTGAGCGGCTGGGAGCGCCTGTGACCGTGTCTGTGCTGCCATCCGCCCGCATGTGTGTCAGCGCCTCTGCGTGCGCGCGTGACGGTGCGTGCTCCTGTGTGACTCTGCGTGTGGGTAATGCCGTGCGCGCGTGTGCACATGTGACTCTGTGTGTGTGTGTGCGCGGCAGAGACGGTCCGTGTGCCCATGGGGGGCGGTGGCTCCGTCCCCGAGTGGGTGCGCGTGGCGGGGTGCCCCAGCGCGGAGGAGGTGCCGCCTGCCCCTGCCCTTCCTCCCCCGGGTGTCCTGCTTGGGGTGCACATTCCTGCCCGCGTGGGTGCTCGCCAGACTGGATGATCAGCACGCAGAGGCATTTTCCCTCTGACTCACTCAGGTCGCTTGGCTCTGGGGAACACACCTGGGCAGGAGGTCCCTCCGTTCACAGGGGAAAAGGTGGACACGGGACCCGTTTCTGTTGTCTTCACTCCCTCCTCACAAACCCTTCCTTGCCTGATATCTATTTTCAGCCTGTGTCATATCAGCTAGTTACAGATGCCACAAATGCACTGCTCATTGCACTGCACTCTAGGGTCGGCCATTCCAGTTGGGCTACGGCCAAAGCTTTGTTTGAGCCGTGTCCTCAGCAGGAGCGGGGTGTGATGGGCTGCAGAGGGTCCCCGGCCTGGCCCAGGCAGGAGGGTCCCGTCTCTCCCTGCTCTGTGCAGCACAGACCCCGTGTGCCAGCCTGAGCACCCAACGGCAGCGTGGAGATGCTCTGCGTCGGCCCCGCGCGCTCCTCGGGCACAGCACGGCACTGACCGCCGCCGAGCAGAGCGCTCTTCTGAGCTGCGCCACTCTGGTGACCACTGGACCACTACCTGGAGCTGGCCCAGCTTGTTTAGACACCTCTGAAGTGCTCGTAGTTGGTGGTTTCCCCTTGAGGGTCCATTACTTCGCATTTGTCAAGGCGGAGGCTGTGATTTACCTGCCACAGTGGACGCCTCCCGCAGAGCTGGAGCCTGGGTCCCGTTATAGCCGTGGAGCACACCGGGACGCTCGCCGGAGCCTGGAGCATGACTCCTCTGACCACGTACACATCTCTGCCGAAGGATGTGTCCACAGAGCAACACCAGCCGCGTGGACCTGCTCTCCCTTGCCTACCCGGGGCAGCACACAAACATCACCTGCAGTGAAACAGCCCTGAGCATCGCCTCAGCCCTGAATGTCACCTCCTCCTGCACGTGCAGGTCTCTGGGCAGCCCCACCTCCCTCACAGGCACCAGGTGGCTTGAACAGAGTGGTGTGATGTGGAAATGCTGGTGCCTCACCTTCACCCTGCTCACAGATTGTCCCCTCGTCAGCGGAGAACAGGGCTCCCTCGCCCCCGACGAGGACCAAGTATTTAATCCCACGCTTCCCTCCCTACCCCCTAACCTGCTGCTGGGACACGATCATAGAATTATAGAATGGTTTGGGTGGGAAGGGACCTTAAAGCCCCCCCAGTGCCACCCCCTGCCCTGGGCAGGGACACCTCCCACCAGCCCAGGTCGCTCCAAGCCCCGTCCAACCTGGCCTTGAACCCCTCCAGGGATGGGGCAGCCACAGCTTCTCTGGGCAACCTGGGCCAGGGGCTCACCAGCTCCATCACGGAGAATTTCTGCCTTATTTTTAACCTCAATCTCCCCTCTTTTGGTTTCAAACCCTTCCCCCTCGTCCCGGGGCTCCCCTCCCTGCTCCAGAGTCCCTCCCCGGCTTTCCCGGAGCCCCTGGAGGGACTGGAAGGGGCTGGAAGGTCTCCCCGGAGCCTTCTCTTCTCCAGGCTGACCCCCCCCAGCTCTCTCAGCCTGTCCTCCCAGCAGAGGGGCTCCAGCCCTCCCGCCATCTCCGGGGCCTCCTCCGGCCCCGCTCCCACACCTCCGTGTCTCTCTTGTGCTAGGAAAAACTTTTTATTTTCAGCCCTGAAGCTACTTAGTTCTTTTATGATCTTCTCTAAGGCACCGTCAAAGGCTTTTTGTAGAGGGATGGATTTTTGGAGATGCCCAGTACCGTGTCCCCGTTATTTCCCCAGAGGACTGGGATGACGCTGCTCGTGAGCCCTGTGCCTGCTCCTGGAGCCACCAAGGCGGCTGCACCCCCTGTCACAGGACAACCTGGCCTTCCATGGTCCCAGGGCCCCCCTGCTCCTCTGTCACCTCCCCCCTGCCAGGAAGGGCAGATGAAGAAGAAGGGTGCCCAGAAGCACATCTCCAGGCAGGTGGCCACTCCTGTGTCCCACGGATGACTCCAGTGCCTGCATGCCTTCCCCAGGGAAAGGGGGCTTGGGCTGGAATCCTCAGCCCCGTTCCCAAAGTGGTCGTGCACTGGTGTGTTACAGGCACGGGGACAGTGTCCCTGCCCAGCCTGGGTGTGCGTGAGTGTGCTGCCGCCATCCCTTCCCCTTGCTCCTGGGGCTCGCAGTTGGACCTGAGACTTAGAGGAAGGCTCCCGTCCCTCCATCTGCCACCCAGGAGCATCACCAGCATCTTACCCGGTGACACGGATGTCATGGGGCACATTCCCTGTTCTCTGGGCACTCGAAAGCACGAGCCCAATGCTGACACCTGGTTTTAGCAGCTGCAGGTGAATACTGCTGACCACAAGGCCTCGCGAGCAAACAATGGGGTTGTTCTTGATGATGGAGTTTCTTTACAACTCCCTGAAAGGAGGGGGCAGCCAGGGGGGGTCGGGCTCTTCTCCCAAGGAACAACCCACGGGACAAGGGGAAATGGCCTCCAGTTGCGCCAGGGCAGGTTTGGGGTGGACATTGGGGAAAATTCCTCCCCCAAAGGGCTGTCAGGCGCTGGAAGAGGCTGCCCAGGGCAGTGGGGGGGTCGCCATCCCTGGGGGGGTTGAAAAGCCGGGCAGAGGCGGCGCTGAGGGACGCGGGGGAGCGGTGGGTTTGGCAGCGCTGGGCTGGTGGTTGGACCCCGCGCTCGGAAAGGTCCCCTCCGACCGAGACAATTCTGATTCTGTGATTCTCGGATGCCCCTGTCCTCGCTGCGCTGGGTGACTCACCGGCTGGTCCTGCAGCTTCCCGGGAAGCCGGCAGGGAGACACCTGGGCTCAGGGATCTGCAGCCGGGTGGCTCGGCCTCGCCTGCCGGAAGGTGTAGGTGTCCTTGGCTGCAGCAGCCATGAACCACATCAGAGAGCAGGGAGACGGCTTTCTCAGGGATGCTTCAGCACCAGGGCGTTTGGGGAGTGTTGTTCTCCGTCAGCAATTGATTTGGGGAGACTCCCCTGCCAGAGCTCGGCTGCTGACTCGACTCCCTCCCAGCCGGTCCCTGCAGCCATTCGGGGGTCTCGGGGGGTTCGGGGGTCCCTGCAGTGGGTGATGCCTGGGGAGGAGAGGGCAGCCCTCGTGCTGGAGCAGCGGTCCGGGGACACCCACGCAGGGGCAGCCCCCGCACACAGCAGAGAAGATATTAACCAGAAAATTAACCAGAGAAAATCATCATCACCGCTGCCCCTGTGCCAACAGGACCCACGGTGTGGAGCTCGCACACCGGCGTTCCCGGCGCAGAGGTGTCCCGGGGCACAGAGCCGCCCGTGCGCTGCGGACCTGCCGAGCCACGTGCGCCGGCGGTGTGGGACCCGAGGGGGAACCTCACCTCAGCCGCAGGCACCGCACGCTGCCACGCCTGCTCTGCGTGTTCTCGCCCGGCTGAGCCGCGCAGTCAATGCGCTTTTAAAGGAAAGAATAACAAAAATGTCCTCTGTCAAAAACCACAATGAACCAGCCCAGCCCAGCACCCAAGGGATGGGCACAGGCAGGCAACCATGGACAAACAGAAAAGACAAAAATGCTTTTTATTCTGGCTTGGAAATATGTGGTTGCACAACTCTCACCTCTGTGGGAAAGAACCTCTCAAGCATCTCCTACCCTGACATGTGATTCCTGGGAAACGGATCGGCAAGACTTTGGCTGGTGCTTCAGGCCACCTGGCCCGCAGCGGGGCAGAAGATAAGCCAGGGTGTGACATGGTGGCAACTGCCTCCTGCCACCCTTTCCAGCGAACTTGCTTGTTGTTTGGCTTCCAGGCTTCCCGGCAGAAGAGTCTCCCTCCTGGGCACAGCGAGGGGAAGGATGCACACCTACGGACCGGCCCAGGTCCCCCCACCAACACCCCTGTCTTCCCCTGAGGGCACATCGGGTGACAGAGACTCCCTTTTCACAAGGAGTCACACGGAAAAGACGAGGGGTGATGGGTAAAAGTTACTCCTGGGGAGATCCCGACTGGACACAAGAGGAAGATTTTTCACAATGCGAACAATTGNGGGACTGGAAGGGGCTGGAAGGTCTCCCCGGAGCCTTCTCTTCTCCAGGCTGACCCCCCCCAGCTCTCTCAGCCTGTCCCCACGGCAGGGGGGCTCCAGCCCTCCCGCCATCTCCGGGGCCTCCTCCGGCCCCGCTCCCACACCTCCGTGTCTCTCCTGTGCTGAGGACCCCAAAGCTGGACACAGGACTCCAGAAGTACTCCAGCAGAAGTGGTGGATTCCCCAACATTGGACATTTCTAAGATTGAGCTGGACAGGGTGCTAGGCCACGTTGTCTGGACCATGCTTTGCCAGGAAAGGTTGGACCAGGTGATCCTTGAGGTCCCATCCAACCAGGTGTTCTATGCTTCAGTGACTCTATGATAAGGGTACAGCTCTCTGCTTGTACAGCTCTTGCCCCGGTGGGGGCCATGGGACCCCTCGATGCGCCGCAGCTGGTGCAGAGCAGAGCCTCGGCTGTCGGGATGTCCGCAGGGCTGATCTCGGGGCACCGCTGGGCTGTGCAGAGCTGAATGTTGCTGCTGGGACAAAGCAAAGGCAAACGTCCTTCTGCCAGGAGCTTGGAAATCCAGGAGGTTCTCTAGGACAACGGGGCTTGCTGTGCCATGGAGAGCTGGGGCACAGGGCGGTCTGGCTGCACCCTCCTCCAGAAGGCACCCAGGGCTTCCTCCAGCTCCGCTTTTGGCTGCCGGCAGGAACCTCCCTGCAGGGTCCTTACCCATCTATGCCCTCGGTGGTCTCATGTTTACCCCTTCCAGCTTTGCCAGCAGCTGATCCTTGAATGTGCTGTTGGGCACTGCCGGGGCTGATGGCTGGGTTGGGTTATTGAGGCTACGGACCGTCCCCCCAGGCCCCGGGGCGGCTTGAGGCTTTATTGGCTTTGGCCAGCAAAGGTGAAGAGCAGCGAGCCTAGGGGTGGGTGGGAGTGGGGCGAGCGCAGCCCCCGCAGACCGTGGCACGGAGTCAGTGTGGGCGGCTTCCTTGTAGGTGGTGAGGACTACGAGCCCTCCCTGCACGGCCAGGGAACTGCGCGGTCTGGCATCAGCAAGCATGCTTCCGAGCTGGATGGGGAAGGCTGGTGTTCCGATGAGGCAGAGGTGCTGGGATGCTCATGGTTCCTGGCCAGGCTCGCACGGCTCTTGTCCTGCAGGATGGTTGTGCAGGGTGGGGAAGTCCTGGCGTGGAGGCTGTCCAGGGGCCAGGGAGCGTGCGGGGGGCTGTGAAACCTGGGGGACCAGCAGAGAGCATGGTTCACCCTGCAATGGGGCTGGGGGCGGCTCGGAGGGGCTTGAGAGGCAGCCGGATGGCTGAGCGAGGAGGATCAAAAGGAGGACAGATCTGGAGCTCAAACACGCAGCCCTGGGCTGGGCCAGGAGTGCGACGGTGGTGGCCAATGGGCCAGTGTGTGGAAAATGCTGCTGGTGTTGGTGGAGATGCTTGATGCAGGACTGGAGACCTGACCATGAGTGAGACAGGGGAGAGAAGGTAGCTGAGATCTGGGGAGGAGAGGGCTGCGTGGGCTTGGAGGGATGGTGTGGAGCAAGGCAGGGCAGGAAGCGGCGCGGCACAGAGGGCAAGGTACACGGGCTCCAGAGGCGGGCAGGGGATGGGCACACCTGGCTGCCAGTGGGTGCTTTGATCTCCGGGAGGCCACAGCTCAGCACCCTTCGGGCCCAGGGGCCAGCCCTGGTTGCCACTGGAGCCCAGTGTGGCTGGTGCATGGTGTGGCTGTGGCCGTGTCCCGGTGCGTGGTGCCATGCCACGGCACAGCACGGCTCTCCTGGCCCAGGCATCTCACCGTAGTCTGATGTTATGCCCAGCAGTGCCACCGGCTGCCTGGGCACTGGCACCAGCTACTACTGTTTGCCGTCATGAAGGAGGAAGTCAAGTTTCCAGGAAGGGTAAAACGGAGAAAAAGGGAGGGAGAGGCTTTGAACAAGTAGCTGAAAAAAGGCCAGCGGGAGCTGGCCTCCCAAGAAAGGCCACCCAACTTCCATCATGGTCCCAAATAAAAGGTTTTGAGGCCCTCCAGCCCGAAGTGTGATGTGCCAGGAAAGTGGGTGTGATGCTCATCTTTGCAGCTTTGGTGTCTAATTATCGTAGAAT
>VXBH01008100.1:69003-79248 GCA_013400035.1 Rynchops niger | reverse complement strand
TTGTAGCCCTTTGCTGTACCGTCTCCAAGAGTTCCCTGTCCTTCTTGAACCAGTGAGCCCAGAACTGGACACAGTACTCCAGATGTGGCCTCACCAAGGCAGAGTAAAAGATGAGGATGACTTCCCTCAACCTGCTTGCCACACTCTTCTTGATGCACTCCAGGATGCCATTGGCCTTCTTGGCCACAAGGGCAACGACTTCATTTTAATTTGTTTAAAAGCACAGTAAATACTAGTATCATGCCAACAGTTTGTCTGGTGTTTGGCTGTGGTTGTGCATGTAGTTGAGTTAGAGAACTGGCGACAATGCTAGCATCCTGATCTGAGAGCTGGGTCAACCCATAATTAGAAAAGCACCATAAAGCAGGCAAAACTGAAGTTAACATCAGTTCCCTTTCCCATTTCTCTTAACAGCAATGTTCAGGCTTGACTGCTTAAGAGAAATGTAATCAGGAGAAATATTCTAAGGTCAAATATGATACCATTGTACACAGATAGAAGATACTACTGTTAGTAAACAAAAATAAAACCCCCAACAATTGTTTTCAAAAGTAAGGAAAGCAATGAAGTATCAAGTCAAATTGGTCTGTGAAAGGTAAATAATTTCTGAATGTGTCAATTGTTAAATACTTGTGACCATGGCAACCTGTAAAGTACACGCATTTTCACTTCAATCTTCAGTTGTTAGAACTTCAAACAGCTTACATTTAAAGATCATCCTTTCCCACACGAATTATGTGCAAAAAATAATTTGTAGATATTATGTTGTTCAGGGTTTATTAATGAAACCTTATTAAAAATTCTTTTGATGCTCTTTTTCATGACTTGAAATTCAAATTTCATTATCGTCTACCCCTTGACAGAATTCTATGCCTGCAGCAATACAGAAGAGCTTGTCAAATATCAATATTATATGATATACTGCTGTGTTTGTCTGTCTGGCCACTGTGGCACCAGTGACCTCCTTCAGGTAATTAATAGATTCATAACAATAAGATTCTGAGACTTATATAAGTATAGTAGCTTTAGCAAAAAAACATTACAATTAAGAATTTCCGTATTTCATGGGAGGTGAACATCTGATGCTGTAAAACTCATGGTATGACCAAACTGCAGCAGAGCCTGCATTTTGAAGATTATGTCAGGTAAATATTTTTTGGAAATTAATTGCCAGAAAGGAGATTTTATTGAAGAAATAGAACAAACCCCCAGATCCACATTAACATATTTAAATGAACCAATATATTATTAGTAAACCCTTGTAATAGGAAAGTTACTGCTAAGATGATTGTATCAGAAACTTTGAAACTGCCTTACCTGCTTACTGGTCTGTCACCTTGTGCATTCATGCTTGAGTAGCGGCCTATACCCCATATTTTAGTCAATGACATGTGACAGCAATAAGGACAAAAAAAATATTCCTGACAGCTGGAGAGATGTGTAGATGAGACACTAGAATGTAAGATACAGGCTGTCTTTCCTTTTTCTGGACAACTTCTGACACTAATATTAAACGGAATTGGTGAATATTTGATGTATTATCTGATGATGACAACTAAACAAAAAATTAAACAGGATTAAAAGAACCGAAGATGAGAAATTTGTGCTTGAATATCTCCAGCAAAATCTCCTATGTCATCTGGCAATGTTTATAGCTGTCAAGTGGGATTCAAATGTGACAGGTAGCTCTTTTTAACGAGACACACTGAAAACTGGCTTAAGGTTTCTTAATGACAACATAAATGGAACATGACTGAGCATCTTTATCTGCATGAATGAAAAATAAATAAATAATCCCCCTTACAACAAATGAACTTGGACATGCCAAAATCTTTTCCACTCCTCTAATAAAATCAGACGAAAGCATCTGGCCTGAATGGTACAATTTCTTGCTCTTTATGTGTATTGTGAGCATGTCTACAGGAGCAGATTTCAAGAAAAAAGAGGAAACTACTTGAAACAAGCCACTTTTATAACCTATATTGATTTCTTTTGAAATGTGTGTTGGATTATCTGTTTTTTTGAGTAGTAGCCTTTAAGGAGTCAGAAAGCCGTCCAGGATACACTCTACATTTGCAACTATATTAGTATGAAAAGTTTCAGGTATAGGAGATACGCAAGATACAAGAGGCATAAGGCACCACTAAGTTCTGGATTCTGTTTTTTTTACTCATGTATTAAGACACCATCTTTTCCGTTGGCTGCAGCCAGTCCTTATTTTGAAAATTTGTGGGAACTGTGGACTGTCTCCTGTGTTTAGATGTCTGATTCTGTAGTGGTGCTCAATTAACTACACAGGAATTTGCTTTTCTGCTGCTGCTGTGCCTGAGCCTCGGAACAGCGATCCACACCAATATATATGTACATGTGTGTGTGTAGCCAGACTGTTTATCTCATTCTTTCCTGCATGCCTGCTCTTTTATGGGTAGGAGCAAACATTGGGAATAAGATTTCCTATAAGTTGACTACATTCAGAGAAGTCAGACAGACTAGCTTCTTGTATTAGCTCCCCCGGTGTACCTGTCAAGGGACTGACTTTCTTAGAATTGCTGCTGACCTGATGCAGTTGGGGGTCAGGGGTGGGGAGAAGGGAAGGATGGGGACTAATACACTACTGTGTATTTTGAATCATGACAGCCGTTATCTAATGGCAGTAAGTTTATTTTGTGGGCCTGGCAGATTTGAAAAGCAGGAAGTTTACCTCACCTGCCATCTACTAGCAATATGTGAAGCGTGCATCTGGAAAAGCTGAGCTGCTCTTGATATGAATGATTGAGTGATGCATATGTGAGGCAATGAGTACAGCAGGTAGCTGAACCTGGGTTAATCAAAACAGGGTACCTGCGGTCTGAGGTGCATTAACCATGGAGAGGACAAGAGGATGTGAGGGTGTAAAGACCAGGGAACGTGCAGATAAGTCTTTCTGAGTACATTGCCATATGCATGCACTTGAATGCAGGCTATTAATAATGGTTGGAGACTGAAAGCATGCTTAAATGAGTTAATTAACCAGGTAGATAGTATGTGCAGGAGACACAATAGAAGGCTGATACCTGATAAGATTAACCATGATATGGTGTAGGAAATAACAAATGCATACAAGGAAAAATGGATTTAAATGTGATACAGTTTAAACAGTATAAAAGCGTAGAGTCATTGCACATGTATACAGCACTTAATTTTCCGTATATGAGTACTCTTGCTATGTTTATGAAAATACCTGAGTAACTAATCTAATGGTGAATTGAGCTTTGGGGCTAAACATATCCAGTGAATCAAGTCTCACAAAAATTTGGGATCAGAAGCATATTCTGGAGTAACCAAAAGTAGCAACTAGCTGATTGATGACATTCACACACTGCCAAGCTAGTAGCTCTGTAAGCAGCAACCAGTGAATTACGGTGTTACAATTATGAGCTACTTGTTTGGATGAAATGAGGGAAACTTGTTCGGTGTGGGGATAACCCTTGCTAAGGTAAAAGTGTCTGCTGAAAGCAATGATGCTCACTGGCACCTGTGGAACTCACAATTATTTTGAGATAAAAAAGGACAAATTTAAGTGACTGAAAGAGAAATTTTCACGTCTACCTGCTTTATAGGAGCAAATTATAAAGGATCCAGGATACACCAGATCCAGACACGTTTTCATCCATCAAAAAAGGGAAATGGAAGATGGAAGGCTTAGAGTTTCTGAAAAGAAAGAAAGGAAGCATGCTGTCCTACAAACTGTTAATCCTATAAGTAATTAAAAAAATCTAGTAACAAACATTTTTAAAAGCTAATAGATACGAGAGAATATAAATTCAAGAAAAATATAACTTTACAGAACTCAAGCGGATTCTGTGTGAGAGAACAATGAGGTGTCAAAAATGTGTGGCTGGATACATAGGTGTGAAGGTTTAAATGCACAGAAAAAAGTAGCGGCGTGATTTAAATAACTGAAGCAAGAAAAGCAAAACAAATAAAAATATTCCTGCTTAAAATTAACTAGCAGCAAAGAAAATCTCAGCACAATTTTCAACCTTTTACAGTTATCTCTTCATCACAAAAATGCTTTACGAGGATTTTATAAAAAAAGGCCTTACCTGAGGAATATATCTGAATATATCTGAAATGTTTTTGGGCATTTCTAGTTTAATGTCAATAGAATCCAATTAAATTCACTTCAGTGAAAAATTTCAAAAATATGTAGGGAATTTACTCTAATGTAATTTTTACAGTATGTAAGGAAGGGAATAAAATATGTTGCAACAGTTCCAGTTATAAACAAATGCAACCAGGTTTTAATTTCAGAGAGAAAATAATTTATAAAATCCTTTAACAAATGTCTTGTAAAAGTCAAATTGAAAATAATCACAAAAGTCTAAGGATGTTTTTTTCCCATTCTGTTTCATCTGATATGTCAACCCCAGTCCCAAGAAGAGAAACAATTAAAACGCTTAGGATTTTTGTTTAAAGTAGTATGAAATAAGTCTGAAATGATCAGGCACTTTCAGGTACAACTATGTATAAACAGAATTATATTTAAACTAACCGTCCTGTTTTTAAAGGAGTGTGAACTCTCTTGTGAAGTTTTTTCACAACTTGGCTAAGCATCTTAGATATAAGAGCATAACAAAAAAGTGATTGCATCCTTTTCACTTTGTTTCTGTAAAAGAAAAAATAAGTTCTTAAATTAGGAGTACTCTATACTCAAATTTAGGTTAAACAGCATATTCTCCAAGAGGAAAAAAGTGAGAAGAAAATATTTTTCATTCTTAGGCTAATTTGCAGAAGTAATAGTTATGACAAGAACATTCAAGGGACTAGCCTAAAAGAGACTTAACATGCTATTTATTCCTTTCAGGAATACACAAATTGCTGTATGTTTGCTTAGTTGAAGCCAAAATAACAAATACAACTTTTAAATGCAGTATGAAATACGATTTGTTGCTTACTGTTGGCTGCAAGCTTGAAAAAGTTCATCAGCCTTCCTCTCCCAAGGAAGTGGGATTGTCATGGTGCTGTTGGGCTGCCAGAGAACTCTGACCTTAGTTTCTTCCCTGCAGTTTCCACATCTCTTTTCTTAAAGAGTCGTGTCCAGACCCTGCTTCTCTCCAAGCCATTTGTCCAGTGGAATGAAATACTGGCGCAGCTGGAAACAGTCAAGGAAACAAAACTGGAGGCAGAGTGTTGGCCAAGCCAGAAGTGCAGAGAACCCCGGGGACTCTGATGGCCTTGGGTCGCTCTGGAGAGGCTGCAGCACAGCTTGCACCCTGCCATCTCAGCATCTTCCCTCTCGGCGTGACCATGCTGTGAGTGACATCTCAGGCTCTTGGGGGACACCTTGTCTCTTTGGCTGAGCTGTGTCAGCCCCAAATAAAAGCCACACTACTCCTTAATATGCCACTGTCTGCAAATCTTGCACGTCCTTGCAAATATTTCGGTTTGTGACATGTTTAAAAATCCCCTTCTGCTCTTACTGTGGACTGTAGTAAAGTTCTGAAATGCTGACTGGGTTGTCTTTCCCTCCCCTTGGCAGCACAGACTGTCCCTCCCCGTGTGGAATTCCCCAGGTGGTGAGCTGCGGAGGCCTCATGGCAGCCTGCAGGAGATATCTGGTGGTTTCACTCGGCCTTGGCCCAGGGGTGGGTAAATCCTCCCCTAGTCCCACAGCCTTCCCCGGGCTGCAGCACAAGCTTTTCCTGCTGTTTATCCCTGTTCACATCAGTTGCCTGTGCTGGGGGACTCCAGCCAGGTGGGGCTTTTCCTTCCTTCCGTCCCTGTACTGAGGGGAGGCAGCAGCTCTTGCCTTCTCACCTGAGCAGCTGCTGCACGCCAGAGCCCTCTTCTCCTGCGGAGGACCTACAAGTGCCTGGGCAGCTCTGTGGATCCTGACATCACTCCTACACAGATAATGAGGAAGACTGTGAGGCTGCTTCAGCACTGCCATGACAACTGGATTGCTGTGCGGGCAGGCGCACTCACACACTGCCTTGCGTGGGTTCATTATTGTAAGAGTATAAGAAGTGCTACTGAATATAGCTGTCTCGGTTTAAGCAACTGTTTGCAAAAGGGACAGTACCAAATAAATAAAGTAAAAGTTGAAGAAATTTGGTTTAACCAATATAAGCACAAGGAAGATGTAGCCTGAAAAATATTTTGGAAACTCATTATATGGCATATGGTAGATTAAAAAAAACAAAAAACAAAAAACAAAAACCAAAAAAAACTGTAGCAAGGTTATGTAAAACTAACCAAAATGTTAGAAAAATTGCCTGAGATGGTTTAAAATGTCTGCCAGTGAAATTTTTTATAAATTAGGTATATTATTCCTTTTGCATGATGAATTGTGGAAATAAAATTCGGAAATTGTTGAATGAAGCAAACTGTATTTTAGTGAGAATGACAATTAAAAGAATCTCTACATTTTCTTTGGGAACGTGGGTATTTCAGAATAATGACTACATTTGTGTGGAGAAAAAGATTTGTCTATACTTATAAACAATCAGCAAAGGATTTGGTGTATTGATACCAATATGAAGAGAAATGGCAAAGCAAATCCTCAGGGTACAAGTCAGATGGCAAAACAACTAAGAGATTTTCCTAATTTGCAAACTGCACCATTTGGATGTAGAGTTGGACTTACATGATTGATTGGTAGAAAACTTGAGGGTCTTAAAAAAGGCTGTAGTTTCTGCAGGAGATTAAAGATTAAAAGAAGATTAAAAAAAAAGGCATTGATAGTATTTCTGTTACAATCAGCTCACAAAATGAAAGAGGAATATTTGTGATACAAACAAAAGGCATTATTAGAATATGTTGGAGGGAAATTCTATTGAGAGAGTTATCTAAAAGTGTATCCTGTACATGTATGTGTGCTACATGCTATGTGGATGGAGCAGACAATCATATGAGAAAATTAGTCAGCTACATACAGATCATAAAATGGAACTTCTTTGAGTTGCTTTAATAATGTACTGAAATGCTGTCTGCTTCAGGCATCCGTGACTTGGGGATGAATCTTCCTGATTCTGGTGATAATTCTGGGCAACAGAGGACCTTGAAATAGCTAATGAGGAAACGGTAGAGGCAAATGCTGTGCAGAGGAGAAACTTCAAATTATCTTTTCAAGCTTGAAGAACAGGAAGCCTATCTCAGCATTCATCTCACATGACACAACAGAATCTGTGTTTTAAGCTCATGATGTAGAAGGGAGAGAACTACATTGCCTAAATGGTTAGCTGCTTGTAACTGGTTAAAATAATCTCTTAGATAGTAAGAGTTAATTGAGCCTAAGAGAAGCTAAGTACTGTTACTCAAAACAGGAGTTCTGTCAGCCACAGAAAGGGTCCTGTAGTATGGGATGCACACATTGGGAAATGTGCACATTGGACATTCAAAAACACATGGTTTAGTGAAATGTATTGAGCATTTGACTTCAACAGTGATAGAGACTCTGTCCTATTTGTGCAAATGAGATTGTTAACTGCTTAGACAACATGTGGTGGAGGCGTGATAGAGAGGTGACAACCAGCTGAATAATACTGGGTATGTTGCAAGTAACATTGAGTTGTAGAAAGGAACGTGAATTAATTTACTGGTCTAAGGCTGCTGGGCAGCTGTATGCTCTGTACAAGCTGTTGGTATATCAGTGCTGATTTTCACCCTGCAGCACTAAGTAGAATAGAGAGTAATATGGATGAAGAAAGCTGAATTATTCTCGTATTTAGAAGGGTCACGTCTGAAACAGATTTAGAGGCAGCCAGATATATGCAGATATATTTCTGTGATATTAACATAGTGACTAGGTCGCTGGAGTGCCAGCAGTAGTTTGTAAAAAAGAAAGATCAAGACAGATTTTAGAAGAATCGCAGGGTATACTGTCTTTGTGCTTCTTTGGGCACAGATCCAAAATAAACTGTAGTTTTAGTACACTGTACACTAGATTTAGTCCTAACTGCTATAGGATAATGAGGAGCCATTCTGGGCTATGGGTACTCTGGTCTGTTGGCAGTAATCATATGATTTAAATATAATGTTCTATTTTCAAAGTCCTTACCATGATAAATGAGTTGGAACTACTTTCCTCTGATTTTTTTTACAAAGACTTTGATGTAGGACCCAATGTGATCTTTGTAAGCTGACTTTGGCAAGTTAAAACTGAAGAGTGGGCTTGGCTGTTTTTGCTAGGCTTTTCTTCCAGTGACTCACAATTCCTGTCATATAACTAGTTTGCCCTTTTTGTAATATATGTAATGATATAATACTCTAAGCAATTTTTTGTTGTTTAGATATTTCTTTGTTGTTTAGATATCTTCTTGTTTTTAGTGGAGGAAGAATGAAGTTATAGATGAGAAAACACATGGGTACTATTAAGACTTGGAGTATGTATTTTCTTCTGATTCTGCTAGAGATTTCAGTGTATGAGCCTGGAGGTCACTTAACCTCCTTAAATGTCAGTTTATACAAGAGAGGAATGGAGTTTTCATTTCTTCACCTTGGCAGAAGTATTCCTAGTCATCAATATAATTACATACTTGCAAATGTATATCAAGTGTTATTAATTTGTATTAGAATCTATGAGATTTAGAATCAAAAGCGGAGTTGGGCATGGTGGATGAGTCACTTGGCTGAGATTTCAAGAAGGGCTGTTTTAAACAGGGCAAAAGTAAAATGATACACTGAAGTAATATAATTAGTGTAATTGTCCCTGATTTCATACGAAGTTGAAACATTGCTCAACTGAACTGCATGTGAAAATTACTGTGGATGGTAGAAATAGTTAAGAAGATATACACAAGTTAAAAGATCAGGATTCTGAAAGAACTGTTACCTCTGTTAGAATAAATCTAATTCAGAACACCTCAATTTGAGGCCAGGGACTTCATTATTAAATTCTGTCTTTAAATAAATCTACAAATAGTTTCTCTGGGAAATAAAAAAAATTTGTTATTTTATTGGGTTTACAAAGCTCTTTCCTGCTTATGGCACTAAATTCTGCTCTCTTTATGAGGTAAAACTCCTACTGGATTCTACAGCAAGGGTATTTGTATTTCTGGCTGAAAAACTGTTTTCCAATTTTTTAGTTTTTCCAGAGTAATTAAAGACACAATCCTTTCATGTTTCTATGAGAAAATTCCTTGCTGGCTTCAGTGGGAGTTCTAGAAAAAAAAAGAGTGCAAAATTAACTCTATAGTTAATTAAAAAAAAAAAAAAAAAAAGTGGTTCAGAGTTTTCTTTGGATTTGGCTTGGTACATTCAGCTCTTTTAGTGGTTTAATTTTGGTAGCATCTGTGTTGTGATGGGCACTCTGAAAACACAAAAGATACATCTTGAGGAGCCACCCCAAAGTCCTCAAACAGGAAAAGTAAACAGAAAAGCCAATAAATAAACAGTATGTCTCCAAGCTAAATGGTGATAACCCACCTCCTGATTCTATGGAATCAAAAGATAAATGGACCATTTTCAGGAATTGACAGATATCATAATAAGTTATGAGTATTTATTTTGGGGTACTTCTGTGGAAATGTATTTTCAAACTGCAGGGAATATAACAACCATGTGCACCAGCCCAGGAAAGAAGCTGACATATGTGACCTCATCAAAGGAAGTATGGAGATGCTTTCTAAAGAAATAGAGAGATATGTTGTCAGGGCTGTCACCATTCTCCATCCCTTGCCTTCTTCAGAAAAGTAAGATAAAACAGTATAAAGCAGAAGGTGACGTAAGTTGCATTGTAAAGAAGAGAAACAAAGTTAAACTGGGACCAATGACAAAAAAGTCAGTGCAGAGGGATTATAATAACCTTAAATCACAGAAAGATTATTTTTCTTGTGCCCTTGACTGTCTAGGATGTAACAAGGCTGCTTTAGGAACAGAGGTATTTGAATTTGGGTGAGAGGAAAATGAATGCATGCTGTGTCTTTTGTTATCTGCAATTTTTTTGAGACGGCTAATCCTGTAGAATCTTTCATACTATGTACATCATAACAATTTAATTTTAGATGGACCCTTATAATTACTGTACTTTGATGAAGGAAATATGTCTTCCTGAATGGCTTCTAATCCTGTGCACTCTGAAAGAAAGTGTGTTTTCCAACAGAATTTTTTCCCCATTTATGTAGCAAACTACAATGTATTCCAAAAAAGATGTTCATCCCATTTGAAACAGCAAAGCAATAAAACCCATTACACTCCAGTGAAATAAGTACACACTTTCCAAGGTAAATGAGAGTAGTCTTGTGTTCTAGAAGACAAGATTAC